>CAVLJG010000010.1:4886879-5397906 GCA_963669975.1 Acanthoscelides obtectus
GTCAGGAATATTCAATATGGAATTTATCGGTCCATTTGAACTGCCGTCAAGGTTGGATTCGATAGCCTACAAAAGCTTCCTTGAAAATAGCCTACCATTATTGCTGGAAGATTCAAGCCTGGAAGCCAGACGGAACATGGTATTCCAGAATGATGGTGCACCATGCCACAACGCAACGATCGTGCGAAACTACTTAAACGAAAGGTTCCCAGACAGATGGATCGGACGAAACGGACCGATACGATGGCCTCCACGCTCCCCTGACCTCAACCCCATTGATTTTTTTGTTTGGGGATATTTTAAAGACATAACATTCGCCCAAGAATGTGCAAATGAAAATTCATTGAGGAACAAAATTCAAGAAGCGACACATGTGTTGAAAAACAACACACAAGCATTTAGAGATTTAAAACAAAATTTCATACGTAGGTGTACACTGTGCATTTCTGTTAGAGGCAGACATTTTGAAAACCTCTTGTAAATAACATAAATGAATAATAATCTGCTGTTCAGTAAAAATCAAACGTGTTTTTGTGGTTTTTGCAAATTTTTTTTCCGAAACTAACAATTTCTATTGAGCAGAGGGTTATCCAATTTTGGGTTCGGTTCTATTTGAGCCACAATTACGGTAGCATGTAGTAAAGCTAGGTTGATGAAATTTTTACGGTAAATAGCTGATACCGTAAGGAAGTTTTTAAGATACTTACAAATAGTAAGAACATGTTTTTTCAATTTTTTATAAACGTTCAAAGTTGTTGCACTTTTTTACTTTTTTGTTATGTTCGAAGATTTTGAAAAAAATTAAAAAGTAGTATTAGTTACATGACTTGAATGATTATATGATAGTTAAGCCTTAGGTCTTAGCTACATAATCGTGAAAAAAGCAGGCATTTATCACAATTATTAACGAAGTTATGGTAAAAATAAACACAGAACTCAAAAATTCTCGAAAAATCCGAAAAAAAATCATAACTCCTAAACTAAACAAAATCGGACCATATATATGGGGGTGATTTGGGTTCCTCTCGATGTGGGGAATCTAATTTTTTTTTTATGACGTCACGTGTTTGGCCACCCTGTATATATATAGGTGAAAAATTAAAGCTTCCACCTTTTGTTGGGTACTTCGACAAAATTTAAGCAAAGAGGACTCTTTATATTTTTTAGTTCTCTCTAGCTTTCAATGGACTTTGCCATCATCGTCAGGAGCTGCAATTACAATGATAACAGTAGCAACAAAAGTGTAAAATGAATTTAAATTGACTCAACTTACAGTAGTATGTGAGGATGTTGCTAACTGTTGTTTTCGTATAGGATGAGGGAAACGTCCAGTAACATGGTGAGAGCTGGATAGATGGTACAATGGTTAAAATTATATAAAATATTACAAGACAAGTTAAAGACGGATTAAAAATTATTTAGAAAATATTAGAGCATTACGTCGTGAAGCCACTTGATGATTGTACAAAATGGTGGTCATGGAATAAAGAGTGAGATGAACCTTTGACAGAAGGCCGAAGGTTGTCAATGTCTGTGTTAAAAGATGGAACGAATTGTGGGCGTGTGCCAAAACGTTGCCAAATCACTTCAGATGATGTGATTTTTTCTTACATAAGATTCTGAAAATCACATCATCTGAAGTGATTTGGCAACGTTTTGGCACACGCCCACAATTCGTTCCATCTTTTAACACAGACATTGACAACCTTCGGCCTTCTGTCAAAGGTTCATCTCACTCATTATTCCATGACCACCATTTTGTACAATCATCAAGTGGCTTCACGACGTAATGCTCTAATATTTTCTAAATAATTTTTAATCTGTCTTTAACTTGTCTTGTCATATTTTATATAATTTTAACCATTGTACCATGTATCCAGCTCTCACCATGTTACTGGACGTTTCCCTCATCCTATACGAAAACAACAATTAGCAACATCCTCACATACTACTGTAAGTTGATTCAATTTAAATTCATTTTACACTTTTGTTGCTACTGTTATCATTGTAATTGCAACTCCTGATGATGATGGCAAAGTCCATTGAAAGCTAGAGAGAATTAAAAAAAGTATAAAGAGTCCTCTTTGCTTAAATTTTGTCGAAGTACCCAACAAAAGGCGGAAGCTTTAATTTTTCACCTATATATATATATATATATATATATATATATATCTATCTTTATTGGCACACAGTACTTACACACGTCTCTCTGTAACAAAACTTAATAGTGTACACAGAGAATTATGTGAAACGTCACAATTTAAATGTAGGTATAAAAAGTACAGTAAAATAATAAAAACAATCTAAAAAGCAATAACAGATAAAGCACATCGAAATTCAAAATCCAAGAACTCTGGGTATGAAGAAAAAGCATTTTCAGCAACGAAACTACTGATTGTCTGCTTAAAAGCATTTAAATTTAAGCATCTGATTTGCAGTGAAAGCTCAAATATTCTTAGATCTAAATAATATATAGTTTTCATCTTAGTGATTCGGCAAATCATTGATGTATATCAGGATTCAAATCGGCCCAAGTACTGAACCCTGGGGTGCACCGTATTTTTTTCCTGATGTCTTACTACTAATTTTTACTAGTTTATTGTAACCTTTATATTCGTTTTGTCAAATAAACAAATCCTTGTGCCTGAAAAAATGTGGGAACAACACTCGTAGTTATCTTGTACATGTTCCTCCACTCGGACCTTGAGTAATTTTTCCTCTACGATGCTTGAGGTATCAAAACTACATTTTCATTTCCTGGTTTCTACCCTGTGCTGCACACCTTAGAGCTCCTTTCCACCTGGAAATTGAAATATTATTAACAACGGAGAAGTAGTTCAAGAACGAACGGAACAGGCGGCAGACAGAAGTTGATAAACTTCATAAAGTTGTGAGTTTATATCGGCGTGTGCAGAAAGGAGGTAACATTGCAACGGAGATACGACTCTACGGCTGACAGGTAGTGTAATGTAACTGAACTCTATACTCTATAAAATATATGAGACACGGCGAAACATGACTGTCGAATCCGATAGAGAACTAGCTCTACGAGTTTGGAAGCGAGGTACATGGAAATTTCGAATGTGTTGAATAGTGCGATAAACGGGAGTTGGCAATAGTCCGGGAATTTTGAGGGAAAAGTTAGCTTGTATGCACCGTTTTCGCTTACGCAACCGTGTCTTAATAATTAATCTTATCTTAATATTGTAAGCTATGCATCGTGGAAGCTTAAACTAGGCTTAGCTAAGCCCGTGATATACGTGATAACACCTACTCAGCTCCATCCGGTGTTCCCCAGGGGTCTAACTTTTGACCACTTTTATCTCCATTGCTTATTAATGACCTCTGTGAAAATTCGAAATGTATGCAATTGACGACATGAAAATATATTCGTTTATAAAGGATATTCAAGATTGACAGATAGAGTGGAATAGTATTGGGAATCTAAATACCAATTTAAGACTATAATATTGATGGTGTGTGGTTGGATAGGTGTGATACAATCAAAGGTTTAGGTGTTCTTTATTTTATGACTATAGATTAACATTTGCTCCCCATGTTTCTCACAAAGTTTCAGAAGCGCTTAAGTGATACAGTTTCCTTATCAGTAATTGTAGGCAGTTTCGCGAGATAGCATAGCAAACTTGAAAATACCAGTTATATGGAGCTCGTATTACCAAATCTATATAAAGGTTCCCAAAAATTTATTTATATGAAGTCTAAGGCAGTTTACCCTGAGCAAGGAGTTAGCCATGCAGAGCTGTGTGAGCATTTTGAATTTCAAAGCTTAGGTTTCAGAGAAAGGTTTCTTCCTGCAATATTTCCTTTCAAACTATTACATGGCATGATTGCCTCCCCATATATCCTAGGCCAAATTAAAATTAATTTACTTCCATTTTCTTCGCGCAATTATATCACTTTTGATTTATCTTTTGCAAGGACTAACGTTTTGGTCAAGTTACCCGTGCATATCAGCTACCATTGTGATATATTTATATGTGTTAAATGTGTTGGGTACTTCGACAAAATTTAAGCAAAGAGGACCCTTTACACATTATTAATATCTCTAGCTTTCAATGGTCTTTGCCATCATCATAAGGAGCTGCAATAACATTGAGAAAAATAGCAACAATTGTGCAAAAAGAATTTTAAATAATTTTGACGATTACTGGGTGTGTCCCTCAACATAAACGTAAATAACATTTAGCGACATTCTCACATACGTAAGTTAATTTAAAATTAATTTTGCACAATTGTTGCTATTTTTCTCAATGTTATTGCAGCTCCTGATGATGATGGCAAAGATCATTGAAAGCTAGAGAAATTGATAAAGTATAAAGAGACTTCTTTGCTTAAATTTTGTCGAAGTACCCAACAAAAGGCGGAAGCTTTAATTTTCACCTAACTGGTCTAGACGACAATGACCACGTCTCAAGTTATACAGGTATATATATACAATTAATTGTTAATTGGGAAATTGGCAAACTTTTTAGGCTTAACTCTTTTGACGGTAATCTCTAGCTTTCGGCAATTCTATATGGAGTCTTCATCAAGAGCTGAAAACACAATTATGATGCTAGCTCCTGATGAAGGCTCCATAGAGAACTGCCGAAAGCTAGAGATTACTATCAAAAGAGTTAACCAAAGTCTAAAGAGTGAATTCGATATTTGGGGTCAGGATTTAATTTTCTGTCTATTTCGATAACATCAGTACGCCCCTAACTGGGTGTTGATTCTGTTTGTCGTTATACTTTTCGACATCGCCAGGACTATAACGCCATCAAATTTCGATGTTGGGGCTCTTGCTAAATAGAAAAATAATGGGCAAAATCCTCAAAAAGTAGGAAAGTGGATTCGAGCAGAAAATAGGATAGGTAACCCGAGCGATACGTATTTCTGCTTGTTGACTTCATCAAGCCCTAAATAAAAGCACATATGCAACTACAAAAGTAGATACACATGCCCATACATCCGCATACGGATGTAACCTGAGGAAACGAGGATGGAAAGGGACAAAATGACGCACGAAGTCACCAACAAGAGCCCACCTCCGCAGGTGTAATATATATATATATATATATATATATATATATACAATTAATTGTTAACTGGGAAATTGTCAAACTTTGTAGGCTTTAGCTAACTCTTTTGACAGAAATCTCTAGCTTTCGGCAATTCTATATGGAGCCTTCATCAGGAGCTGAAAACGCAATTATGATGCTAGCAACCAATACAGGAACGATTTAAATTGTCAAACAACTTACTCGTCGTTGAAGTTGCAGGCAAATGGTGTTTCAAAACTAACGCGGGGATGAGAGCATTTGTTACAAATATAAAACCAACCGTAAAGACACATTGGGCTTATTGATAACGACGGATACCATCGTTAGATGTTAACATTATAAATCAATACACCCGCAACACCATTTGGCTGCAACCTCAACGACGAGTAAGTTGTTTGACAATTTAAATCGTTCCTGTGTCGGTTGCTAGCATCATAATTGTGTTTTCAGCTCCTGAGGAAGGCTCCATTGAGAATTGCCGAAAGCTCGAGATTACCGTCAAAAGAGGCCTAAAAAGTTGGCCAATTTCCCAATTAACAATTAATTGTATTTTTGCCTAACTGGTCGTTGGCAATGGCGATGACGTCTGCTCATATATATTGTCCAACTAGCTGCCAAATTACTCGGGGACCTACTTTCTTCGAGGACACCCCGTGGGACCCTGATAGGTCTCAAAAATCTTAATGACGATTCCTGCGTGAAAATCCTTGAGCAAGCAACAGTTTTCTCAATCAAGCTTCAATTTAATCGTCAATTTGCCTGTGCGGGCTGCGGCGGGATCCAATTTTCCCATACATAAAGTTGCACCGACCTCCCGCAGAGTGCTGCTCATAGCTAGCGGTGCTGGCTGCCGGTAATCCTTCATAGACCTCTTGCTCTCTCTCCTATGCATGCAACGGTGATGTTATCTGAACTTAATTACAACCCGCGATCCGCCGCTCGTACCCCTTCGCCCTGTTATATTAATAAACTTCATAACAACACGGCAAGACTCGCACTCCGTCGAGCATTGTGCGAATTTGCAATTTGGCGACAACGTGCGTTCTACAGGGCGGTCAGAACACATGCATTAAATATATTGATACTGTCTTATCTCAAAATCAAAAAATAACGTTCGCTGGTTTATGAATACGAGGTTTGTCCTCAGCTATCATTCTAACTGTCAATGGGGGTCTTTAACATTATCCTTAGAATTCTATGTGGAGGCGCGTTCTGAGCGTTGGTCATCTGTTCTCGGCCTTCCCGAACCGTTTCAACCACTGGTTGACGGTTGGTTCCTTCAGAGAATTGTCTCCCTAAACTTGTGCCAAAGACTCAAAAATCTCGAAATCATTCTTGCCTAGTTTTGTAAGAAACTTGATAAGTATGCGCTGTTCATCGATGATAGAGAGCTTCACGTCGAAGGAAGGTAAAAGAAGGGTTATTTAGAACAATCACACGTAAATCCTACTTGGCATAGAGAGAGGGAACCACCGGGCCACCCCTCCATTTTTTATACGTATTTTCCGAACAAACCTCGTACATACCTTGTCGGGTAATACAAATATTAAAAAATGGTGAATGTGTTACATTTTATCGTTTTGTCAAAAATGGTGAATGCTCACGCTCTCACGTTAGTTTCAACGTAAATTTGCGACTGAAATTGAAATGACTTTACTTCTGTAATTATTGTTATTTTGGCAGAATGCTGTTTATTCCAAACAGAAAAATAGTGCGGAGCAGGGTTGAATATGGCTTTGCATGATCTTCATTTTGAATGTATGATAAAAGCGAGACAGAGTTGTTCTTCCTCTAAATCCAATCTGGTATCGCGATAAATATGAGAGTAAGAATGGAAGGAGGAGATGAAAACAGCAAGGGAAAAAGAGTAGGTTCCAACGCCTATTCACCATCTTACCTTTCCCGAGTGACACACTGCATCACTAATTAGTTTTAATTATGCTTGTATAATTAATTAAAACAAACAGAGCAGAGGCCGGGGAAGCGTCTTTCAGATTTTTTCAGCGACAAACAGCGAATTCCTTTTAAGAGCTGTATAATTACACTGCGAGGATACCAAGGTCTGTTGGAATGGGAGAAAAAAAAACGCCTTGCACGATCCTTGAATAATTTTTTGATCAACACTAGAGTTTGCTAGATGACGGATGATTGCACCTTAGCCTAGCAGCATTAAATATTGTATGGCAAATAACCCAATAACTATTTATTGACAGTTGTATACTTCAAGTCAAACAAAACACCAAACAAATTTGGAACACATGCGTTTTGCTATACGACTTAGTATGACCAATTTAGATGACGCTTACGCCAAATTAAGATATCAAAAACGGCTGTATAAAAGTTATTCACAATAAAATACCTCGCTAATAAATAAAATAATGAACCAAAGAGCTGCCGTCGTTCAGCTCTTCCACATTTTGATCGCTATCCTCTAAATCCAATTCGTCCATAAAATTGCACTGTGCGTGTAATTTGAAACGATTTCGCGTCAAAGCAAGCACCGACCGAACCGTGA
Organism: Acanthoscelides obtectus; assembly: GCA_963669975.1. Classification (NCBI taxonomy): domain Eukaryota; kingdom Metazoa; phylum Arthropoda; class Insecta; order Coleoptera; family Chrysomelidae; genus Acanthoscelides; species Acanthoscelides obtectus. Next base: position 4,894,458 of record CAVLJG010000010.1, read on the forward strand.
AAACGTGAAGTTTTTTTCGACAAACAACGCCCTGCTTGTACATGCCTAATTAAAAGCATTTTTTGTACGTAGAGAGTAAAATAAAAATGATCAAGAGGAACGAGTACAAAGTGTGCTAGGGCAAGCTCAGCAAGTGGAATTAAAAGTTTTTGCGTTAACGCTAGTTGGCCGGATAGACGGGATCGCCGCGGGATTAACTTGCACTGAGGACAGTGAATAGATTTGTTTAATATACAGGGTACGGTGTCACAAGTCTATAAGAGCGAACTCATTTTACTACGTATAAACGCATAATACATACAGGATAGCAGGGTTATTGAAGTATCTAGTGTCTTATTACAAAGCATCTTATTCGTTTTATTTATGGTTTCCACTATATGGCTATTAGACGTTCTCTATATGATACGCAAGTTTGCCTTGAGTTTGTCGATACCAGATTGTATTTCGAAGAAGTTTTGAAGGCTTTCAGCTATACGATACGTCGTTAAGTCATCTGCGTACAGAAGAAATTGGCAATGGCAGAAACATAGTGCGATATCATTTTACATAAATTAAGAAGAATAGTGGACCCAGGCGGCTACCCTGAGGAACTTCCTATGAAGGATTTATACCCGTTAACACGCACGAAGAATTCTCTATCGTGCAACTGCACTTTGCAAGATAGATACGAAGGCCAACTCCAGTAAGTCTTAATATGATGATAATATGATGCTGAATAGCAACGACGTGGACATTTTTGTCCAACGCATCGGAAACACAGTAAATTAGCTTCATCATGTGTCAAACTTACAAAACCACCACAGTCTGGGATTGCCTTCTGATATAATGCCAAAGACAACAAGATATGCTAAACTCTACTCATTGACAATTCCACACAGGAATGAGTGGGAACAGCAAGCTAACCTGATAAGGAAATATATCCGTGCATACACAGATGACTCCAAGACCGAGGTAGGTGTTGGAGCTGGTATCTTCGTGCAGAAGCTAAAGGTTGAAAAATCTGTTAGCCTAGGAACCTGAGCATCGATCTTCCAGGCAGAGCTACGGTACGCCATCTTTCATGTCGGTATGTAAACATGAAATAACTTTGGAAACGAAAAACTGCTTTCTATATATCGGGTATTTTTATTAAATATGGTCCTTTACAATTGGCAAACTTTTTAGGCTCTGGTTAACTAACTCTTTTGACGGTAATCTCTAGCTTTCGGCAATTCTATATGGAGCCTAAAATCAAGAGCTGAAAACACAATTATGATGCTAGCTCCTGATGAAGGCTCCATAGACAATTGCCGAAAGCTAGAGGTTACCGTCAAAGGAGTCAACTAAAGCCTAAAAAGTGAATTTGATATTTGGGGTCAGGATTTAATTTTCTGTCTATTTCGATAAAAACATAGGTACACCCCTAACTGGGTGTTGATTCTGTTTGTTGCTATACTTTTCGATATCGCCAGGACTATAACGTCATCAAATTTCGATGTGGCAAATGGTATAATCGACACTATGGAGGAGACGCTCATGCTGGTGGACTTGCAAAACCACCACAGTCTGGGAATGCTTTCTGATATAATGCCAATGACAACAAGATATGTTAAACCCTACTCAGTGACAATTTCACACAGGAATGAGTGGGAACAGCAAGTTAACCTGATAAGGAAAGATATCCGTGCATACACAGATGGCTCCAAAACCGAGCTGGTATCTTCGTGCAGAAGCTAAAGGTTGAAAAATCTGTTAGCCTAGGAACCTGAGCACTGAGCATCGATCTTCCAGGCAGAGCTACGGTGCGCCTTCTTTCATGTCGGTATGTAAACATGAAATAACTTTGAAAACGAAAAACTGCTTTCTATATATCGGGTATTTTTATTAAATATGGTCCTTTACAATTGGCAAACTTTTTAGGCTCTGGTTAACTCTTTTGACGGTAATCTCTAGCTTTCGGCAATTCTATATGGAGCCTTCATCAAGAGCTGAAAACACAATTATGATGCTAGCTCCTGATGAAGGCTCCATAGACAATTGCTGAAAGCTAGAGATTACCGTCAAAGGAGTCAACTAAAGCCTAAAAGGTGAATTTGATATTTGGGGTCAGGATTTAATTTTCTGTCTATTTCGATAAAAACATCGGTACACCCCTAACTGGGTGTTGATTCTGTTTGTTGCTATACTTTTCGATATCGCCAGGACTATAACGTCATCAAATTTCGATGTGGCAAATGGTATAATCGACACTATGGAGGAGACGCACATGTTGGTGGACTTACAAAACCACCCAGTCTGGGAATGCTTTCTGATATAATGAAAATGACAACAAGATATGCTAAACCCTACTCAGTGACAATTTCACACAGGAATGAGTGGGAACAGCAAGTTAACCTGATAAGGAAAGATATCCGTGCATACACAGATGGCTCCAAGACCTAGGTAGGTGTTGGAGCTGGTATCTTCGTAAGGTTGAAAAAATCTGTTAGTCTAGGAACCTGGGCATCGATCTTCCAGGCAGAGCTACGGTGTGCGCCTTCTTTCATGTCGGTATGTAAACATGAAATAACTTTGAAAACGAAAAACTGCCTTCTATATATCGGGTATTTTTATTAAATATGGTCCTTTACAATTTATTGGGACTACATTTTGAACACAACATCTATCAAGTGACCAAAGAGTCGCAGAGGATGATCGTTATTAATGCACAAACAAGAAACCTAACCTAACCTAAGCTAGCTTCACCAAATGGATGCGAATGGAAAACACCGAAGCGATAACATATTTACATCACATCTGGATACGGGTGTAACCTGAAGAAAAGCAAGGATGGAAACGGACATACAACTAGAAACCTTCAACAAGAGCCAGAACGTACATTTCTGGTTTCGGTCAGAAGACTACGTCGCCACGGAGGGCAGCTACAGCTACCTACCGTGGTTCAAGAAGAGTCAATCTCTTTTTTTTTTTCAAGGGGATGGCTTCCACCAATTTGCAAAACTGCAACAAGATGCAACCAACTGGAGGAGAAAGGATGATGATTCTCTTCTGTTTCTATTGACGCTGAGGGTTAAAATCCCATAAAAGAAAATGGAAGACGTAGCACCCAAACCAAAATGACTAAACAAATGTTACACAAAAAAAGGGTGCTAGTCCGTGAATTAGCGCTTGGGGCCTAATATCCCGGAGTCCGGAAAATGACGAAACGACCTCTGCACCATGACCTCAACGGAAACAGAAAAGAAAGAAGGTGTCTTGAGTGGCCTTGAAAAAGATATGTTTTATAGGAAACCAACTAACGAAGAAAAAATACAGAGTTTTTTGCTGATCGTCAACACCATACTGAATCGCTGAGAAAGAAAGATACAATACGAGTGAAATTATACAATCAGTAAACTATTAAATTTGCTAAAAGAAAATCATTGAAAGGGGTTTGGCCTAGGAATGGGCACTCTATTATCAATGAAGAGAAATTCAAATTACGGATAAGTGATAAATAGTAAAAAAAAGTTTACGTGATTTTGGCACGTGACATTGACGTGATTTTAGCATCATTATCTTTACATGATGACCAAGAGGCGAGTTCGTTAACATCGCTAGAGTCAAAGAACTGAGACCAAAAGGTTACTTTTTTCAAGTGTATCGCGTTTGGGCGAAGTTCCCATGGAGCTTAGGGCATGCTCGTACGTTACAGTCTCGCTGCCCGTCGCCGGATATGGCACTGCTCACGAACCGACACGCCGACGGATGTGACCGTCGCGCAACGATAACCACCCGCCATACGATTACTTTGTTTATCCTTCGTCGTCTTTGCGATAGTCAACAACGTCTTGTGTTTCGTACCCGCGTTCTTTCGCTACTTGGCGGAACTAACTCTATACCTCACCTTGAAAAAATGACATAGGTGTATAGCAGTGGAACGATAGCGTAGGTAACGCGCTATAAATTTGTTTTCGAGTAAAGCGCACCTGCAAATTCACCACGTTTTTTCTGGTCGCCGAATCAAACTAGATTGTTGCTTTGAGTCGAAAAAGGCCACCGAGGTGGCCGAGACGTCAGCGAATAGTCAATCTGCCGACACAGTCACACAGTCTTGAATCAAGATGCTATGTTTCTGTATAGCTCGCCAGTTTTAGGTATTCGAGCAACAAATAAAATGTGCTAGTAAGTCTTTCGTTCCTTTTTGGAAACTCATCAGCATATTCTAGGCTGCAGAAGCTCCCGAAACAATAATGGCCCTAATATAGAGCCCTGAGGGACGCCTGAATTCACAATCCTGTATGTCGAATTTGAGCTGTCAAATGCACCCTTTGCATACGACTCATAACATAACTAGTAATGAACTTGACAGAACCTTGAAACCATTGAAAAATATGCAGCGTTATTAACTAAATATCAGTGAAATATCTGATGCGGTTCTGAAAATATTAATTAATTTCCATTTTTTTCCCTAAAACTTCAACACCCCGAGTTTTCAAGAGGAAACATTTTTGGACCATCGTTTATAAAGGAAACTAACATTAATTTTTAATGTAGATTCACGCCCTTAAATATTCTTTGGGGCATAGTGTTAACCAAGTTTTGGTGTTTTCTACTATATATTATCAAAATATCCATTGTTAATATTTTAAACCTATAACACCCTGCTACATTTTTATTATTTGTGTTTGATAATAAAAAAACTAAGATTTCAATAGGTGGGCCAACTGAAGTGGCATGGGGCTCGTATATCCTTCTTTGAAGCCTGATGTAAATGGGTTTTTTCTCAAGAAAAAAGCCAGCTAAAAAGCTGGAGTACGGAGAGAACCAAAACAAGCTATTAAAGGTAAGGTTGATAAGAAAAGAAAAAAGGATCGGGGCCCAATACGCCTAAATTTGGAAACCAAATGACGGGCCGATGCATCTCAACCAATGCTCCAGCAGGAAATGACCGAGAGGAAAATGTACGCCAATACTAATAATAACGAATGAAAAATTCCTATTTTCAAACCAAACTGTCTAATATTCTATCTAGACATAGCGAAACAAAGCTTCGGCCAAGGAAAACAACACAATCCCAAAAACCTGGCAAAGGGGTTCGGAAATGAAGAACAGTTCCAAAACCGAACCTTCATAAAATATCGCTGGTTGCCTATGGGTACTGGTAAGTAATCAAAATACATAGTAAAATAAACAAGTCATGTGATTTTGGCACGTTGCAATCTACCTCTCAACTGTTCAACAATGTGTCCGCGAAGTTGGGGTTTTCCTTTCCACGACGTGTAGATCTTGAAAACATAAGCAATTTTTCTTAGTACCATATACACCAATGTCTTAAGGGAACCGAGATAAAGGGTTCTGCAACATCAAAAATATCTAAATACCGTCCTGTAGCCGCGACCCGCGACATCACCGAGTGGTACAAGGTCACTGGCTCAACCCGACGACAGAACTGGGTCGGGGTCAGTGTGTCAGGTCACTATGCAACCTTCAACCGACAGTTACGGTCACGCGTGTAGAGGTAATCGCGTAGACGAGAATCCCTCAACAAGCACTAGAGACGTGGCTAGAGAAGTGCAAGTATCAAAAACTAAAGTGTGGCAAACGCTGCGTGAAGAGGGGCTGTATCCGTTTCACGTCCAACGTGTACAGGCCCTTCAACCTGACGATTTTCCAGCAAGAGTGCGGTTTTGTGAGTGGTTGTTGCATCAACATGACAATAATCCGGACTTTTTGAAGTGCATATTGCTGACAGACGAATCTACGTTCACGCGTAATGGGGTAAATAACTTTCGCAACACTCATGTTTGGTCAGTAGAAAATCCGCACGCTGTCCGTCGGGCACATTTTCAACAAACATTTTCGGTGAATGGTGAACGGTATGCTCATTGGACCATTTATTCTCCCAAATCGATTGGACGGGATGCAATACCTAGACTTTTTACGCAACATTTTGCCTTCCTTGTTAAAAGATGTGCCATTAAGTGTGAGACAATCAATGTGGTTTCTGCACGATGGTGCACCGCCAAATTTTAGACGCGAAGTGCGTGAGTTTTTGAATGAATTATTTCCGAATAGGTGGATCGGACGTAATGGACCCGTAGCGTGGCCTCCGCGATCTCCAGACTTAACACCATGTGATTTTTTTCTTTGGGGAGAAATGAAACGCTTAGTGTACAAAACTGAAGTGCATTCGGTTGACGAATTTCGTCTCAGAATTGAACAAGCTGGTGCTTTCATTCGGGGGAGGGACTCCATTCTCAAAGCCTGCACCGATGCTTGGCTACGTCGTGCACGCACCTGTGTTTTTGAACCAAACGGCGATAACTTCGAACAATACCTATAAAGTACGTTTACCTAAAAACTGAAAACGCGGCAACGCCGTCATATTTGTTACCTCTGTTCGTGGTCTGCACCACCGCCGGCGTCTGCTCGGTAGCGCATCAGCTGATTTCATTTTCTGTTGGAGCGGTATGATTTCGGGCAGAGACGTACTTAGCCCTTCTCGTCAACTGGAGAGCGAGTACTTTTTCCTTTATTTTTTTTACTTGGTCGCCCTCGTTTCACTACACATTACCTTTGTTATTTCAAGGGTAGTTGTTTCTGAAAAGGAAAACCCCAACTTTTAGCCAAACTGCTAACATTCGCCCCGCATCGAACATAAAGCGACAGCATCCCGGTGAAATAGGTCAAACCGTTTTTCCTCTGAAAGCAGAAGCGCTAGCCGATCGCAGCATTGAGACTGCTGTTTGGTCGAATTTTCCGCCGATTGCCGTTCCATATATGTATATGTGGAGGAGGAGGTATCGGACGGATTAATTGGGGCAGATTGAATCGGGCTGACGGAATCTGGGGCAGCACGAAAGGCGAGGAGGGGAAGGGGTTGATTATAATGCAGTTGTGGTCAATCGGCTACGGTAAGCGCTTCGTCTGCAACGCTCTAATTCTGGGACAAATGGAATTGCCTGATGGAACAGGGAAATCAAGGTATATTATCATATACTTTGTTGGCGGCTGCATATGCTGAGTGACAAATAAGCGTAAACACCTACAGTATATTCAGATAAGAGATAGACCGGATGTAAACAAAAGGTTCGGGTGATTTTCACGCTAACGCCGCCGTCTCAACGTAAAACAGGAGCCCTCATTGGTCAATTCGCAATTAAATGCCTATGCCGAGCGGCAGAGCAGTCGTATCAAGGCAGAGTCACATTCAGGTTCAGATGTGTTACGTATGTCGTGTGCATCATTGCAATTTGATATTTCTTTGGACGTTTTCGTTTGTTATCTTATTAAGTTGTTGAGTTTGTCGTTGTTATTGTTATACCTTGTTATTGATTGTTAACTGCTTGCGCAAAATGCCCAGTAGTACAGATACTGCCGATGAAGTTGTAAACTCCTGTAGTCCACCTAGGAAACGCTCTAAAAAAAGACACCTGAGTGCAGAAATGAAAGAGGTCATTTTGAATATATATAAGATCGAGCGCGAGGAGAACGAGGCATCAACCATCAAAGAAATTGTTGTGAAGGTTTCTCACAAAGTTGGGGTGTGTCGCGCATCAGTGTTTAATGTGTTAAGACAATACAAAAAAAATCACACCTTTTCTGAGCCAATGACCAGTAAACATCGCAAAAGTATTGTTAAATCATTGGATGAAGCTGATAAGCATGCGATTAGGAGGAAAGTGCATGAATTCTTCTTTAGGAATGAAATACCTACTATAGATAAAGTACTGCAGGAGGTAAATGGAGATACAACGTTGCCAAATTTCAAACGATCAACTTTCCATGCGTTACTGAAGCATTTAAATTTCAAATGGAAAAAACGGGGTCGTAATAGTTTACTACTGGATAGAGAAGAAATTGTGCTATGGAGGAGGGATTATTTAACAAAAATTGGGAAATATAGAAATCAAAACAGGAAGATTTATTACCTTGATGAAACGTGGGTAAACGCAGGACAAACTACAAGTAAAGTATGGGTTGATGATCCAGGAGGGCCTTTCTAGATGGACTGTCCACCGGATTAAAAAATCCAGCAGATAAATACGAGTAATAGACAACAATCGGATGTTTTTCAAACCTTGGGAACAAGGTTCTAAACATTAATTCCAGGGGGCAGATAAAACATATTACAAGTAATAAAACTTTTATATCTTTCGATAAAATGCGTGGATGTCTTATTGTCATTTTCATTTGTTAGAACTTTTTTAAGCCATGTTTTTATGTGTTTTCGATATTTCAATAATTTTGTAATATAATCTTAAAATATGTCGAATATTATAAACTTAAAAAAAGTGACTAAGTTTTATATTGTGTACCGTTCCTAATATTTCTAATCATTTTAATTCATACTTTAAGCTTTAGAAAGTTATAATTTGTTAATATTAATATTTGCGCGTATTTCAGGTTCCTGATCATTCATTTTTTAAAGGTTTATAACTTTAAATTAAATTGTGAAGCGCGGAGTAATCATACGACGTTCAATATTCTTTCTTTCAATATGACTAAATAATCCCAATTATAGCAATCTGATACTCATGTCTCAATGTTTTTTTGCTGAATGTGTTGAAAACATTTGTAAAAGGTTCGCTTATTGAAATAAATCTACACCAGTTAGTACTTCGATTTCCAGGTAAAGGGAAAAGGCTCATTATCTGCCATATTGGCAGTGAGGATGGATTTGTTGTTAACGGTCTGTGGTGCTTTGAGTCTAAGAAAACTGGAGATTACCACGAGGAAATGAATGGCGAATCGTTTGAACAGTGGTTTTCAAAAATTTTACCGAACTTAGAGGAAAACGCAGTAATTGTGTTGGATAATGCGCCTTATCATTCTCGAAGAATGGAGAAGGTCCGAACAACGGCTTCAAGGAAAGTTGATGTTCAAAATTGGCTCCGCTCGAAAAATATCAACTTTGAAGAAGCAATGCTGAAAGTACAATTATTAAGAATTGTCAAGGATCACAAGGCGGAATATCAAAAATACGCCATTGACGAAATGGCAGCAAGTCAAAATAAAACTGTGCTCCGTTTACCTCCATACCATTGCGAGCTCAATCCCATTGAGCTCATATGGGCAGAGGTTAAAAATTATATAGCTAATCACAATACAACTTTTAAATTTTGTGACCTCAAAGGACTTTTCAAAGAAGCACTAGAATTAATAACAGCGAAAAAATGGGAAAACTGTATTAAGCACGTGAAAGACAAAGTTGAAAAGAGAATGTGGGAACTGGACAATATTTTAGAGGAACAAGTCGAGCCATTCATTATTGACGTTGGTGCTTCAGGCAGTAGCGATGATGAAAGCTCATCAAGCTCATCTTTCCAATAAAAGATGTCGTTCATCAAATTCGGTAAGTTATAAGTAATTATAAAGCTACTGTATTTTTTAATTAATTATTGACATTTTTGATCCCATTTTGGCAAAACCTATTCAAGAATCTACTTTCTGACAATGTTCAACCATGCACATTTTTTTACGTTTTGAACGTTTTAATTTGGTTACATATTTACCTAGAAATCAAAAAATATACTAATCAATATTCTAAAAGCAATTTTAAGAGATATACGTTTATTTTTAATTTAGGCTAATTTAAACGCCATTTTGAGATTATATTCGACTGTATTTCACCAAACATCAGGCGGCATCCGAAGCTGGAAATCGAAGCGAAAATTTTGAAACCCTTATGTATATTTACATCATTATATATTTCTTACCCCACCCCCACATGATCCTATATCCATCACCAATCGTATAGACATCGAATTGTGCTAATTTACTACAAAGTTACGCAAAGCAGCATCTATTTACTATCTAAAATATGTACTGCGTGACTCTTAATACGTCCCTGCCGAATGTTACAGCGTTCGATGATCACGTGGTCTTGTTTATGTCCGGTCTATCTCTTATCTGAATATACTGTATAAAGCTCTGGCTGCAGTTTTTTTGTAGGAAACTATGTTAAAAGATTTCGAGAAACCAGTGTAAATAACATATGCCTGTCCTTGTTCGCACAATAATAAATAGATTGATTGACGTGATTATTGTCATTCCTTGTCCAATTATATCCGATCCAGATTCCAAATGCGTCACGGTATTATCCGCAACGATGCACATGTCATCCGCGGAAGTGGAAAAGAAAAAACTTGGGGCAATGCGATGTCGGCTTTTCCTTTTGGAAATCACCTCGGCCTCCTGCGATACACATCTTTGCTTTCTGGCGCGGTTTAACTCCACGGGGAGGTGGGAGGTTGTACCCCTTGCCACCGCCGAGTCTCCCTGGGGGGTGAGAGCGTTTTAATGGAACGCGGCGAACGTTCCTTCTGATGCATGAGCGACGGGGACGGGAAAGAGTGAATAGGGGCTGAAGGGTGAGGAAGTGCCACCTGCGATTTTCCGGGCATTTGGAGACGATAAAGGGGGAGTTGTCTCGGCAATGCATGCAGGAATTTAGAAGGAGTTTGTTGTTTGTGGCGTACAAAAAGCTAGATTTCTTCGTGTTCAAGCAGCGAGGCAGTGGTTGAAAAGTCGTGAAACATATCTAATAATACTAAGTGACATATAAATCCGAACACCCAGTTTAAATGGTTTTATTTGAATAAAAGTTGGTGAATGTATTTATCTTACTGTAAATAACAAGTGAAACAATTTTCAGCCTTATCAGTTGGACATTCCGGTTTTTATACTGCTTTTTTTTAATTCACTAACGCTCTAAAAATGAATATTTCAGCCGCAGTAAAGAATCAACGTTGGCGGATTTTGGTTCTTGACATCCTTTACGATCGGTTACGATGCCTAGAGTACGGAGACCTGAACGATTTCGTCAACTTAGTGAGTTGATAGGGGCCGTAAACGTGGGACTTCGGGAAGCTGGACTTTCTTTTCGGGCAATTGCAGTTAGAGTGCAAAGAAGTGTAGACACTGTGGTTAGGTGTTGTCAGGCATGGCTTCGAGAAGGCCGTACGCAAAGAGCAAGGGGCACTGGACGCCGCCGTAGAACAACGGACCGCGAAGATCGCCGCCTAAGATTATTGGCCTTATGGGACCGTTTTTCCACTACCAGGTCCATTGCAAATGAATGGTTTGCAGAACACGGAAGACCTATTGGCATGCGAAGTGTTTACCGATGAATGAGAAGTTTTGGCTTGTTTTCATACCGGCCACACTGGGTCCTCCCTTAACTCGAGAACACCGACGTAATCGCCTTGAGTGGTGCAGACAACGATCACTCTGGGATCAGGAATGGAACAGTATTGTCTTTAGTGACGAGTCTCGATTTTGCTTAGGCATGCACGATGGTCGTGCCAGGGTTGGAAGGCGACGTGGTGAAAGGAGGAATCCACAGTTTTTTGTTGAAAGACATGTTCATCACACTGTTGGAGTTATGGTTTGGGGTGCTTATGCTTCCAGGTCACCTTTAATCTTCATCAGAGGTAACATGAACGCGCAGCGTTATGTCCACGAAATTCTAGAACCCCATCTTTTACCCTATCTTGACATCGTGGCAAATCCAACTTTCCAACAAGATAATGCCCGACCACATGTTGCAAGAGTCAACATAATGAAGTCACATTGTTACCATGGCCACCAAGATCTCCCGACTTATCCCCAATTGAGCACGTGTGGGATATGATGGGTAGGAGATTGCTCAATTTGCAACGTCCTCCTCAGACTCTAGAAGCACTTCGAGAGGAGTTGATGGTTGCCTGGAAGGATACCACAGGAGGACATTGCCCACCTGATCAGAAGCATGCCTAGGCGCGTTGGAGAATGCGTAGCACATCAGGGTGCATCCACACATCATTAAAGGTCAAAGGGCTTTAAAGCAGTGCAATCATTTTGAAATTTTTATCATTTACTTATTATGCTTCATTAAGTACTTATACAAAATTTTATTAAAATAAAACCATTTAAACTGGGTGTTCGGATTTATATGTCAGTATACTTCAATGATGTTTTCAAGGTCGCTGATAACGAATATAGTAATGATGTTATTGAAGAATATCCATAATAAATATAAAATTTATAATACCCCAAAAATTATTGTAATAATTTTGAGATGCTCTACATGCAAGGCCATCCAAGGGAAACTACTTTTATCAAAAGATGAGTAAGGCATCGCAAAAACATTGAACAATATTTTGAGTCAGATGCGAAAAGAAATTTTTAGTGGACTTTGAGTCAGGTTTTTTTTTGATCTTGGATGGAGCACTGTGAGCGACGAAGACAATGCCTAAATATCGGACTGTGTTGAAAAAAAAATTATATTTTGCATTGATTTGTCAATATCGGTAGTTCACAGAAAAGTCCGCAAGCTGGACTGAACGATAACAGTGCTACGTTTATAAAGTTTTATTTCCGCCATTCATTGCTTATATAATTTTTGAGATCGCGAGGTTTCGATTGAAATGATACCTTCAGATGAGCTGAAGTCGATTGAAGATCAAACATCAATTATGTAGACAACGGAAGTCAGAAATAAAACTTTTGACACATCTGAATTGTCTACGCAAACACCAATAGAAGTAAGACTTTGACATCTTACCGATTACCACGGATTGCAACGCAGTCGATTCTCATTACTCGATAAAATTCCTCCATAATTAGCAGTATTTTAATAATAAATAATTGTCCTTCTTACCTGATGATGTGACGTAGATTAATTATGGTACTTACTGTGACTGTTATATAAAACCAATTTATTCCTATCAGTGTGTTTATAGAGCAAAACTTTAACGTTACTTTATTCATTGTATCGACAACAGAATGGGAAATTAAAAATTGGTCATGCTCGTCTTAGACAAAGAACACGGAATCTTTCTATTGTATTCATCTTTTCTGCGCCTTGAAAAAAAAAAACGAGAAATTGAAGAGTTAATAATGTAGCATCGATTAAAGGGAATTACGGAATAGGTTTAGACGTTATTGTTCTAGTAATTTGCAAAGCCTGCGATTCTAACATATACTAAGTGACATATAAATCCGAACACCCAGTTTAAATGGTTTTATATTAATAAAATTTTGTATACGTACTTAATGAAGCATAATAAGTAAATGATAAAAATTTCAAAATGATTGCACTGCTTTAAAGCCCTTTGACCTTTAATAATGTGTGGATGCACCCTGATGTGCTACGCATTCTAGAACGCGCCTAGGCATGCTTCTGATCAGGTGGTCAATGTCCTCCTGTGGTATCTCATTCCAGGCAACCACCAACTCCTCTCGAAGTGCTTCTAGAGTCTGAGGAGGACGTTGCAAATTGAGCAATCTCCTACCCATCATATCCCACACGTGCTCAATTGGGGATAAGTCGGGAGATCTTGGTGGACATGGTAACAATGTGACATCATTATGTTGAAAGAAGTCTATTGTGACTCTTGCAACATGTGGTCGGGCATTATCTTGTTGGAAAGTTGGATCTGCCAGGGTGTCAAGATAGGGTAAAAGATGGGGTTCTATAACTTCGTGGATGTTACCTCTGATGAAGATTGAAGGTGACCTGGGACCATAAGCTATAGCACCCCAAACCATAACTCCAACAGTGTGATGAACATGTCTTTCAACAAAAAACTGTGGATTCCTCCTTTCACCACGTCGCCTTCTAACCCTGGCACGACCATCGTGCATGCCTAAACAAAATCGAGACTCGTCACTAAAGACAATACTGTTCCATTCCTGATCCCAGAGTGACCGTTGTCTGCATCACTCAAGGCGATTACGTCTGTGTTCTCGAGTTAAAGGGAGGACCCAGTGTGGCCGGTATGAAAGCAAGCCAACACTTCTCATTTCGTCGGTAAACACTTCGCATGCCAATAGGTCTTCCGTGTTCTGCAAACCATTCATTTGCAATGGACCTGGTAGTGGAGAAACGGTCCCTTAAGGCCAATAATCTTAGGCGGCGATCTTCACGGTCTGTTGTTCTACGGCGGCGTCCAGTGCCCCTTGCTCTTTGCGTACGGCCTTCTCGAAGCCATGCCTGACAACACCTAACCACAGTGTCTACACTTCTTTGCACTCTAACTGCAATTGCCCGAAAAGAAAGTCCAGCTTCCCGAAGTCCCACTATACGGCCCCTATCAAACTCACTAAGTTGACGAAATCGTACAGATCTCCATACTCTAGGCATCGTAACCGATCGTAAAGGATGTCAAGAACCAAAATCCGCCAACGTTGATTCATTACTGCTGCTGAAATATTCATTTTAGAGCGTTAGTGAATTAAAAATAGCAGTATAAAAACCGGAATGTCCAGCTGATAAGGCTGAAAATTTTTCACTTGTTATTTACAGTAAGATAAATACATTCACCAACTTTTATTAAAATAAAACCATTTAAACTGGGTGTTCGGATTTATATGTCACTTAGTATATTTGATTCAGCAGAAAGCCTATTTTATTATTCAGAATTTCGGGCTATCAAAAAATCGTAGTAAAATCAGGGGTTATATCAGACTTAGTGATTTGCCATTTATTTCAAGTTTTACTTTTGGAAATATACGAGGGCGTTGCGATAAGTACTTATCCTTACATTCTCGTGTAATTTTAAGTTTCCTAACCTCATTTATTTTGTGTTTTTATCATTATTATATAGCTAGCGAGACAAGTATTACTTCTTATTGTTAAAAAGAGATTAGTACGAGTGTTGTTTCTAAAATATGGTTCCCAACGCTGTGACTTTGAGATGCAAGGCGAAATCTGGCAACTGCGTCGTATTTGTCTGCTCCCTCATCACCGATCCCAACAAGAAGCGCCTATTGGCGACGCTGAGTACCGACCTGAGAGCCATGCGTAGAAAAAATGGCGACTGTGTATGTAGAAAAATAGTCAACGTTCAACGATCAACGTTTGCAATGATAATTCGTATTTTCCAATAAAAAATTCATTGTGCCTGAAAAAAATGTGGGAATCTTATTTTTGAATTTTGTGAATTCTCGTCACTTATTCGTTTGTAATTTACACTCGGTGCAAAAACAGTACTAATTTAGATTTCTTTTCCAGGTAAGGATATCCATTGTTAACTGCGGTGAGTACTTCTTTAAACTGGTGGTACATGTCATAAATCTAGTTTTAGATAGAAACAAAACCATAACGTTACCTTGTTCTTCGTTTTGTTATGAAAACGTCATTTCTGCTAACGCTGTACTCTACTACCTTTCGATCTGTTTTTTCATTGATTTTCCGCATAACAAATTACATCATACACCATGTTACGTGTATTACACATGTATAACCTTTAAGCAACCGCGTTGCGTGACTGCGTATTGGTACTTACTCACTCACTCACTCACTTGATGTTGCTTGATGACTAAAACATGCGCTTGTGTGTTGTTTTCTCACGTCTTTTGTTTCAATTCAACCGGAA
This sequence comes from Acanthoscelides obtectus, assembly GCA_963669975.1. Taxonomy (NCBI): domain Eukaryota; kingdom Metazoa; phylum Arthropoda; class Insecta; order Coleoptera; family Chrysomelidae; genus Acanthoscelides; species Acanthoscelides obtectus. The sequence goes on from CAVLJG010000010.1 coordinate 4,909,781, forward strand.
GAAACTCAAGGTACGAGAAAATGTATTGGATTCAGCGTGAATCATTACTAGTCTATTTAAAAATTTAAAGAATCTTTTAATTTTTTGCTGTCGAAATCCGCGGGGTGGTACCTCCTCGTCCTACCGGAAGATGTCTCAATTAAAAACCGTACGACGTGAAAACGTTTTTTACCTGCATAACAAAAACGTAACTGGGACCTTGAGTAACGATGAGACGCCCTCGCAATGTCGTCGCTTATGCAACCAGAGTTGCGCCACCATGTATCGAAAGCGGTATAGCCTGCGGCATCTTTGGGAAGCATCTACCGCCATCGAGAATGATCGAACGGAAAAGGAAGCTGTGGTAAAGGATCTCGTTGCTGCCTGGAAGGCTTCTGGATACGAAAGGTATAAAAGTCTTGTTCAGGATTCAGAAAATGAAAGTCTGGAACCCTCTTCGGTCAGTGAGCCATCCTTTTCAGCATTCCTCGGAGGCTCCTAAATTCCCATCGGTAGGTGTTAAAAAGTAGTGTAACGCAATCGTAACTGGGACCTTGAGTAACGATGAGACGCCCTCGCAATGTCGTCGCTTATGCAACCAGAGTTGCGCCACCATGTATCGAAAGCGGTATAGCCTACGGCATCTTTGGGAAGCATCTACCGCCATCGAGAATGATCGAACGTAAAAGTAAGCTGTGGTAAAGGATCTCGTTGCTGCCTGGAAGGTTTCTGCATAAGAAAGGTAGTAGAAGTCTTGTTCAGGATTCAAAATAATGGTAGACTGGAATCCTCCTTGGTCAGTGAGCCATCCTTTCCAGCATTCCTCGGAGGCTCGTAAATTCCCATCGGTAGGTGTTGAAAATTATTGTAACGCAATCGTAACTGGGACCTTGAGTAACGATGAGACGCCCTCGCAATGTCGACGCTTAGACAACCAGAGTTGCGCCACCATGTATCGAAAGCGGTATAGCCTGCGGTATCTTTGGGAAGCATCTACCGCCATCGAGAATGATCGAACGTAAAAGCAAGCTGTGGTAAAGGATCTCGTTGCTGCCTGGAAGGTTTCTGGATAAGAAAGGTAGTAAAAGTCTTGTGCAGGATTCAAAAAAATGGGAGTCTGGAACCCTCCTCGGTCAGTGAGCCATCCTTTCCAGTATTCATCGGAGGCTTCTAAATTCCTATCGGTAGGTATTGAAAAGTATTGTAACGCAATCGTAACTGGGACCTTGAGTAACGATGAGACGCCCTCCAAACACCGACGCTTAGACAACCAGAGTTGCGCCACCATGTATCAAAAGCGGTATAGCCTTACAAGGGAATTAACGACGTCCTTAGCTAGTAAGAATCGTCTTCTTGCAAGATTGGAGAAATATTTTGATTTGATCAAAGTACTTCAACATAAACTAGCACAACTATCTTGGTTTCTGATCTGATTAATATCGATGGAGTTATAGTATGTTCACGCAGATAACACTTATCACCAGCAAAGCCTACTTGGCATAAAGCATGTACACATAAAATACTAGGTCCATAAATGTCGATACGTATATAATTTACACGTATTATCGTAATAATTTCACGCTCCTATTGGCACAAGGTGTAAAATACGCCTTATTAGTACGGTAAAATTAGGCCGAAATTAGGGTTCACAAAACTTGATAAATTCCAACTGTTCCCTTCCCAATTGTGTTTCTCTTTTACAAAAACGTAAACTTATGAATAATAATTGAAAATTGATGCATACTTTTTTATTCCATAATCAACACTTGCACTCACAATTTTTTACTTACATAACTCTCGCAGGGTTTGCAATGGAGGCGCAAGTTATATTAATAAATAATTTCATGGTTTGAAATGTATCTTTTTTTATTGTACATTGACAGATGAATTGTAAGCAGACATTGAAAAAACAATAAACAAACTATATCAAGGGATGTTTTGTGTAATTTTCCGGGTTCGATATTTTTGATAAATTTGACTATATTCACAACCCTTTTTTTGGGAGGTAGCGGCACACTGAGGTAATTTGGCACGTTATTTTTTTGTAATTTTTGTCAACGGCATAGTTTTAAAGTTTCACCACTCAGAATCTCCAATTTTGCCTAAAATGGCTATAAGTTGACGAAATTTAGTACCGCTGATTTGGCATATGGACATTAATAATGTCTAAAATGTCAAGCCCTGTGTTTATATGAAGAAAATAACGGTCTCAAGTTCAGTTTAGATTTTTTATTAACATTTTTCCCAACATCCTCATATAATTTTACTGTACTATAAGATACGCCTTATGGTCTGCGTATAGCGACGTGATGTGTCGATGTCCCGTCTGCACAGATCTTTATCATTTTCTCCAGAAACCAACTGGAGTGTAGCTTTAATGCTTCGATAATCATAGACATTTTCTTAAATGTGTTAAGAAGACATACACAACTGTAACTGTACGTAATATCACATCTTGCTAATATACAGTCTAATGGCCTTAATGTCTGCGCACTGTAAGACACAAATCTACTTTTTAAACAGTGTTAGTGATGCCTCTATATCTCAAGTGCTGCCCAAGGATATTTGGGTTACATAAACCTTTCACGAAGTATACACATAGTAGATAACCTTACATCCTTCCATCTTCTACAACAAAATGACATGATTTTGTATAAGGTTTACTGGTATTTCACTTTGAACATCTTGGGTCAGATTATATGAGATCCTTGAGCCAAATCATAGCAAAGATTTCAGGTTATTATTCTTAAACACTTGATAAATTTTAATTATTCTCCCCGTATCCCGATGAATAATTCCAGACATTTTTCCAAGAATAAATTCTCCATTCTTTCAAAAACTGCCTTCCCATTAATTCTGTGCATTGGAAATAGACTCCGGCTCGTAATCTAAATATAATTACAAAGTGCACATCTGTGGGCGACGCAACACTCTGTGAAAGTATTTTTAAAATCACGTCTGGAGTGTAGATCACAGAATTCTTAAACCGTCTAGAATACGACGAAGAAATTATTGAATGCCAGAAATGCTTGCCCAAAAATGTTCAGGATTCTACAATGTAAAAAATCCAGCAAATTACGATATAAATATGTAGGTCTAAAATTTGATGAAGACCATAAAGAATTTCACACAATAGTGAGCCATCTAGGTAACATACTTTCCAGCGTATTTTCGAGGCTCCTAAATTATCTCATACGTAGATGTTAAAACGTATTGTAACGCAATCGTAACTGAGACCTTGAGTAACGATGAGACGCCCTCGCAATGTCGACGCTTAGGCAACCAGAGTTGCGCCACCATGTATCAAGAGCTGTATAGCCTGCGTCATATTTGGGTAGCATCTACCGCCATTGAGAATCATCGAACGCTGGATAAGAAGGTAGTAGAAGTCTTGTTCAGGATTTAAAAAATGGGGGTCTGAAACCCTGCTCGGTCAGTGAGACAATCCTTTCCAGCATTTCTCGGAGGCTCCTAAATTCCCATCGGTAGGTGTTAAAAAGTATTGTAACGCAATCGTAACTGGGACCTTGAGTAACGATGAGACGCCCTCGCAATGTCGACGCTTAGGCAACCAGAGTTGCGCCACCATGTATCAAGAGCTGTATAGCCTGCGTCATATTTGGGTAGCATCTACCGCCATCGAGAATCATCGAACGCTGGATAAGAAAGGTAGTAGAAGTCTTGTTCAGGATTTAAAAAATGGGGGTCTGAAACCCTGCTCGGTCAGTGAGACATCCTTTCCAGCATTTCTCGGAGGCTCCTAAATTCCCAGCGGTAGGTGTTAAAAAGTATTGTAACGCAATCGTAACTGGGACCTTGAGTAACGATGAGACGCCCTCGCAATGCCCACGCTTATGCAACCAGAGTTGCGCCACCATGTATCAAGAGCTGTATAGCCTGCGTCATATTTGGGTAGCATCTACCGCCATCGAGAATCATCGAACGCTGGATAAGAAAGGTAGTAGAAGTCTTGTTCAGGATTTAAAAAATGGGGGTCTGAAACCCTGCTCGGTCAGTGAGACATCCTTTCCAGCATTTCTCGGAGGCTCCTAAATTCCCAGCGGTAGGTGTTAAAAAGTATTGTAACGCAATCGTAACTGGGACCTTGAGTAACGATGAGACGCCCTCGCAATGCCCACGCTTATGCTACCAGAGTTGCGCCACCATGTATCAAGAGCTGTATAGCCTGCGTCATATTTGGGTAGCATCTACCGCCATTGAGAATCATCGAACGCTGGATAAGAAAGGTAGTAGAAGTCTTGTTCAGGATTTAAAAAATGGGGGTCTGAAACCCTGCTCGGTCAGTGAGACATCCTTTCCAGCATTTCTCGGAGGCTCCTAAATTCCCAGCGGTAGGTGTTAAAAAGTATTGTAACGCAATCGTAACTGGGACCTTGAGTAACGATGAGACGCCCTCGCAATGCCCACGCTTATGCAACCAGAGTTGCGCCACCATGTATCAAGAGCTGTATAGCCTGCGTCATATTTGGGTAGCATCTACCGCCATCGAGAATCATCGAACGCTGGATAAGAAAGGGTAGTAGAAGTCTTGTTCAGGATTTAAAAAATGGGGGTCTGAAACCCTGCTCGGTCAGTGAGACATCCTTTCCAGCATTTCTCGGAGGCTCCTAAATTCCCAGCGGTAGGTGTTAAAAAGTATTGTAACGCAATCGTAACTGGGACCTTGAGTAACGATGAGACGCCCTCGCAATGTCGACGCTTAGGCAACCAGAGTTGCGCCACCATGTATCAAGAGCTGTATAGCCTGCGTCATATTTGGGTAGCATCTACCGCCATCGAGAATCATCGAACGCTGGATAAGAAAGGTAGTAGAAGTCTTGTTCAGGATTTAAAAAATGGGAGTCTGGAACCCTCCTCGGTCAGTCAGCCATCCTTTGCAGCATTCCTCGGAGGCTCCTAAATTCCCATCGGTAGATGTTAAAAAGTATTGTAACGCAATCGTAACTGAGACCTTGAGTAACGATGAGACGCCCTCGCAATGTCGACGCTTAGGCAACCAGAGTTGCGCCACCATGTATCAAGAGCTGTATAGCCTGCGTCATATTTGGGTAGCATCTACCGCCATCGAGAATCATCGAACGCTGGATAAGAAAGGTAGTAGAAGTCTTGTTCAGGATTTAAAAAATGGGGGTCTGAAACCCTGCTCGGTCGGTGAGACATCCTTTGCAGCATTTCTCGGAGGCTCCCAAATTCCCATCGGTAGGTGTTAAAAAGTATTGTAACGCAATCGTAACTGGGACCTTGAGTAACGATGAGACGCCCTCGCAATGTCGACGCTTAGGCAACCAGAGTTGCGCCGCCGTGTATCAAGAGCTGTATAGCCTGCGTCATATTTGGGTAGCATCTACCGCCATCGAGAATCATCGAACGCTGGATAAGAAAGGTAGTAGAAGTCTTGTTCAGGATTTAAAAAATGGGGGTCTCAAACCCTGCTCGGTCAGTGAGACATCCTTTCTAGCATTTCTGGGAGGCTCCTAAATTCCCAGCGGTAGGTGTTAAAAAGTATTGTAACGCAATCGTAACTGGGACCTTGAGTAACGATGAGACGCCCTCGCAATGCCCACGCTTATGCAACCAGAGTTGCGCCACCATGTATCAAGAGCTGTATAGCCTGCGTCATATTTGGGTAGCATCTACCGCCATCGAGAATCATCGAACGCTGGATAAGAAAGGTAGTAGAAGTCTTGTTCAGGATTTAAAAAATGGGGGTCTGAAACCCTGCTCGGTCAGTGAGACATCCTTTCCAGCATTTCTCGGAGGCTCCTAAATTCCCAGCGGTAGGTGCTGAAAAGTATTGTAACGCAATCGTAACTGGGACCTTGAGTAACGATGAGACGCCCTCGCGATGCCCACGCTTATGCAACCAGAGTTGCGCCGCAGTGTATCAAGAGCGGTACAGGCAGGACTCGATAGTACAGTCGACATGGTTATAAATGTATAACGAATTAGTTGCAAGTGGTGTGATAAGTTAGTTTAATAGTAATAAATTAAACTTTGGACGTTAAAAAATGTCTTTTTGCAATAGTACAGAGCTTGCTTCCATTTAAAAGTCAATTCACTTTGATTTTTCACTTCAATTTTTATATATGTTACCTTTAGTATGTTGTCTGTCGAGTGTATTCTAGGTTGTCTGGACATTTCTCTGGCCAGATGGCTCCAGTCGTACCGATATTATACGAGGTGTTGAAATATTAGTCCCGCACCTCCCTCAGCCTCGTATTCGTAGCGTAATTGAATTTCTACAGTGGGAGTTAATAAATGGACGAGATGGCTTTTTCCAGCAAGGCGATTTGTAATCTAGGTACGCCGAGACCGGGCAACAGCTTGCAGTTAAAAACGAGTATGGCGCCTCGACTTGCACAGAAAACGTCGTTGAGTTTTGTAAATGATTGATGCTGGTGATGCTGGCGATAGATAAGAAGAGGCGCAGGTACTGTACCTCCTTTGTTAGCGTGAAAACCGTTGACCATTTTATTATTTGAATTGTTAATGGATGCATATATAAAGTTAGTGTTTTAAAATGTCTGTTGTAGAGCCCTGAAGAAGGAAACAATTTTTTATCGGAACGTCGCCAACTCTATAACAGGAAAATGTGTTTCTTCAGACCCCATATCCAATTAGTCACGAGATACAAAGTCAGTCTTGATATCCATTCTAGCTATTGAAATATCACTCTAGCAACAATTCCGAAGCACAATATACTCCCACGCGTTGCAGTCTCTCCGGCACGCATGCACAGCATATCAAAGTTGGCCGTGGCGCCAACGAGCCACGCGATTGTCGATTGTCACGTCTATTTCGCCCACCATCCGAGGCATTCTAGATGCAGCAAATCGGAATGCGTTCCGTTCGTCGCGAACAGGTCAGCTCTCTCCATATCGAGTCCATTGTGTTGCGTATAAGCTGTTATTGTTAGTATGCTACTTCTAATCAGCTGAGCTGGATCAGGAATCAAGGTACGCGCTAGGCGTGATGGAGAAATTGCCGAGTCAAGTAGGTTAACTCTGTACAAATATTTGTAAGTAAGAAATCGCCGTTATTGGTCGCAAAGAAGTTTTTTCTACCTAGATAAATAACACCCATGTACAAAATTCCAATATAGCGTCCATATGAAAAACAAAGTTGGTGGTGGAAGTCAAAAGAAGAAATGTCGAATTGGAAATTTGGCTACGTCATTTTGAGAAGAATAAGTAACAATGACAATATTCAATTTATTTCGAATAAGGTGATAATTTCAGGGCCTACCTAGGAAATTCTGCTTTTTTAATAACTAAGGCTTGGCAATGTCTTTATATGACGTAATATACATTCTTGGAATCAGAATTAAAAACTCTGTTCATCTGTGCAAACATCCAATATGGCGTCCATAAGAAAAAATTAAGTGGACAAGAGATGAAGCGTCATTTTGAAAGTCAACTTAGTGAGTTTGATAGGGGCCGTATAGTGGGACTTCGGGAAGCTGGACTTTCTTTTCGGGCAATTGCAGTTAGAGTGCAAATAAGTGTAGACACTGTGGTCAGGTGTTGTCAGGCATGGCTTCGAGAAGGCCGTACGCAAAGAGCAAGGGGCACTGGACGCCGCCGTAGAACAACAGACCGTGAAGATCGCCGCCTAAGATTATTGGCCTTAAGGGACCGTTTCTCCACTACCAGGTCCATCGCAAATGAATGGTTTGCAGAACACGGAAGACCTATTGGCATGCAAAGTGTTTAACGACGAATGAGAAGTTTTGGCTTGTTTTCATACCGGCCACACTGGGTCCTCCCTTTAACTCGAGAACACCAACGTAATCGCCTTGAGTGGTGCAGACAACGGCACTCTGGGATCAGGAATGGAACAGTATTGTCTTTAGTGACGAGTCTCGATTTTGTTTAGGCATGCACGATGGTCGTGCCAGGGTTAGAAGGCGACGTGGTGAAAGGAGGAATCCACAGTTTTTTGTTGAAAGGCATGTTCATCACACTGTTGGAGTTATGGTTTGGGATGCTATAGCTTATGGTTCCAGGTCACCTTTAATCTTCATCAGAGGTAACATGAACGCGCAGCGTTATATCCACGAAGTTCTAGAACCTCGTTTTTAACACTATCTTGACACCCTGGCAGATCCAACTTTCCAACAAGATAATGCCCGACCACATGTTGCAAGAGTCACAATAGACTTCTTTCAACATAATGATGTCACATTGTTACCATGGCCACCAAGATCTCCCGACTTATCCCCAATTGAGCACGTGTGGGATATGATGGGTAGGAGATTGCTCAATTTGCAACGTCCTCCTCAGACTCTAGAAGCACTTCGAGAGGAGTTGGTGGTTGCCTGGAATGAGATACCACATGAGGATATTGACCACCTGATCAGAAGCATGCCTAGGCGCGTTGGAGAATGCGTAGCACATCAGGGTGCATCCACACATTATTAAAGGTCAAAGGGCTTTAAAGCAGTGCAATCATTTTGAAATTTTTATCATTTACTTATTATGCTTCATTAAGTACTTATACAAAATTTTATTAAATAAAACCATTTAAAGTATGTTGTTTGAAGAGGTTAGTTTCTCATAGATGGCGCTGTCGTAGTCACCTGTACGCTTGTATATGCTCATATAGACAGCGCCATCTGTGAACCTTTTCACAGAAACAGCTGTGATACATTCTGATTCTCGGATAATTTTTTGGACTTTCGTGCGCGGGACTTTAGCATTAAGTTATCTATCTTCAGGTAGAAAACGTTGGTCAAATGAATCGAGTTTATAAAGCAATAAACACACTATAGAGCGATATCTGTTTGGAGAACTGAGAAACTCATCCTTATGGTGATAAAGTTATATTTCTCATATTTTCTAATTTTGCATGTCTGCGAGTCCCACTTTAGGATGCAACCAGATGTCAAGCCGCGTCGTTCAAACGTTTATTGCGTTTCGCTCGCGACCATAAATCCTTAAATCCGTTTGTTATTAAACGAAATCGTCCTGGTACACAATCAGCGCAGAAACCAGCTGCGGAATAAGGAACGAGGATAGAGACGGCCGCATTTTTATGAAATACGTTTTTCAACGCGTACACTTAAGAACGAGTACGGTGCGCTTCGGCACTGCTGACATAATTTTTTAATGGATTTGCGTTAGTATGTGCCAGATGATGTATAAATTATGCAATTGATTACATTTTAATGAGAATCCTGAATTGATATTGTGAAGCGTTATTGATTGGTTTATTACGATGACCTACTTATCTCTCTTGTACGAGTTATAAAATATACTAAGTGACATATAAATCCGAACACCCAGTTTAAATGTTTTTATTTTAATAAAAGTTGGTGGATGTATTTATCTTACTGTGAATAACAAGTGAAAAAATTTTCAGCCTTATCAGTTGGACATTCCGGTTTTTATACTGCTTTTTTTTTAATTCACTAACGCTCTAAAAATGAATATTTCAGCCGCAGTAAAGAATCAACGTTGGCGGATTTTGGTTCTTGACATACTTTACGATCGGTTACGATGCCTAGAGTACGGAGACCTGTACGATTTCGTCAACTTAGTGAGTTTGATAGGGGCCGTATAGTGGGACTTCGGGAAGCTGGACTTTCTTTTCGGGCAATTGCAGTTAGAGTGCAAAGAAGTGTAGACACTGTGGTTAGGTGTTGTCAGGCATGGCCGTACGCAAAGAGCAAGGGGCACTGGACGCCGCCGTAGAACAACGGACCGTGAAGATCGCCGCCTAAGATCATTGGCCTTAAGGGACCGTTTCTCCACTACCAGGTCGATTGCAAATGAATGGTTTGCAGAACACGGAAGACCTATTGGCATGCGAAGTGTTTACCGACGAATGAGAAGTTTTGGCTTGTTTTCATACCGGCCACACTGGGTCCTCCCTTTAACTCGAGAACACCGACGTAATCGCCTTGAGTGGTGCAGACAACGGTCACTCTGGGATCAGGAATGGAACAGTATTGTCTTTCGTGACGAGTATCGATTTTGTTTAGGCATGCACGATGGTCGTGCCAGGGTTAGAAGGCGACGTGGTGAAAGGAGGAATCCACTGTTTTTTGTTGAAAGACATGTTCATCACACCGCGCAGCGTTATATCCACGAAGTTCTAGAACCCCATCTTTTACCCTATCTTGACACCCTGGCAGATCCAACTTTCCAACAAGATAATGCCCGACCACACGTTGCAAGAGTCACAATAGACTTCTTTCAACATAATGATGTCACATTGTTACCATGGCCACCAAGATCTCCCGACTTATCTCCAATTGAGCACGTGTGGGATATGATGGGTAGGAGATTGCTCAATTTGCAACGTCCTCCTCAGACTCTAGAAGCACTTCGAGAGGAGTTGGTGGTTGCCTGGAATGAAACACCACAGGAGGACATTGACCACCTGATCAGAAGCATGCCTAGGCGCGTTGGAGAATGCGTAGCACATCAGGGTGCATCCACACATTATTAAAGGTCAAAGGGCTTTAAAGCAGTGCAATGATTTTGAAATTTTTATCATTTACTTATTATGCTTCATTAAGTACTTATACAAAATTTTATTAAAATAAAACCATTTAAACTGGGTGTTCGGATTTATATGTCACTGGAATAAGCTTTATTTCCATTTGAGTACAAAGTAGTATCGGAAAATAGTCATACATATGAGCATAAACAAGCACAAAATAAAACAGTTTGGAATAACGCATAAAACAATTATTAACGGATGCAATTTTGAAAAAAAAAATAAAAAATTACCGATGCTGAACTGTGATTTCTTATTGATCTGTGGATCGTATAGATCGAGAACATTTTTTTTACTGACCTAAAACGTCAAAAATTGAAGAAGATCAGCAAAAATACGGTTTTTTCCATTTGCCAATGGAACCTGAAGAAACGCACAAAAATATATATGCACATTGGGTTTTTGAGTCATCCAAGTAATAATATTCTACTCTAAAAATGTCATCGATCAGGAGAAACCGTTGAAAAAATCTGTTTTATCGAATTTTAGCAAATTCCTGGACAAGAAATCGTGATTTCGACAACGAAATATGCAAAGCTTGAAAGACATCCCTTGTACGTCCGTGTATTTTTCTCTATTTTTCAAAAATATTGGATAAGTTTTGATAAAAAATAGGCACCTCGTTAGAAAAAGTCACAGGCTTACAGGTAGTTTCCTATTTTTAAGAGGTTAAGTACTATTAAAGTTTTGAAAACAGGATACAATATTATACTACATCATACAAAAAGTACACGTATCGATATTTTATAGCAAAGTGAGGAAAAAAGATAAAAGTGACACAGTGTGCCTAGGTCCCTACCAGGAGTGAATATTTTGTACCTAGCACACACAAATTGAGTGCTAAAAACGCCCCATTTCTCAATATTGAAACATTACCTACTACTTTGCAAATTTTGGGATGAATACTGTGGTAAATATACTAAGTGACATATAAATCCAATACACCCAGTTTAAATGGTTTTATTTTAATAAAATTTTGTATAAGTACTTAATGAAGCATAATAAGTAAATGATAAAAATTTCAAAATGATTGCACTGCTTTAAAGCCCTTTGACCTTTAATAATGTGTGGATGCACCCTGATGTGCTACGCATTCTCCAACGCGCCTAGGCATGCTTCTGATCAGGTGGTCAATGTCCTCCTGTGGTATCTCATTCCAGGCAACCACCAACTCCTCCCGAAGTGCTTCTAGAGTCTGAGGAGGACGTTGCAAATTGAGCAATCTCCTACCCATCATGTCCCACACGTGCTCAATTGGGGATAAGTCGGGAGATCTTGGTGGCCATGGTAACAATGTGACATCGTTATGTTGAAAGAAGTCTATTGTGACTCTTGCAACATGTGGTCGGGCATTATCTTGTTGGAAAGTTGGATCTGCCTGGGTGTCAAGATAGGGTAAAAGATGGAGTTCTAGAACTTCGTGGATATAACGTTGCGCGTTCATGTTACCTCTGATGAAGATTAAAGGTGACCTGGAACCATAAGCTATAGCACCCTAAACCATAACTCCAACAGTGTGATGAACATGTCTTTCAACAAAAAACTGTGGATTCCTCCTTTCACCATGTCGCCTTCTAACCCTGGCACGACCATCGTGCATGCCTAAACAAAATCGAGACTCGTCACTAAAGACAATACTGTTCCATTCCTGATCCCAGAGTGACCGTTGCCTGCACCACTCAAGGCGATTACGTCGGTGTTCTCGAGTTAAAGGGAGGACCCAGTGTGGCCGGTATGAAAACAAGCCAAAACTTCTCATTCGTCGGTAAACACTTCGCATGCCAATAGGTCTTCCGTGTTCTGCAAACCATTCATTTGCAATGGACCTGGTAGTGGAAAAACGGTCCCTTAAGGCCAATAATCTTAGGCGGCGATCTTCACGGTCTGTTGTTCTACGGCGGCGTCCAGTGCCCCTTGCTCTTTGCGTAGGGCCTTCTCGAAGCCATGCCTGACAACACCTAACCACAGTGTCTACACTTCTTTGCACTCTAACTGCAATTGCCCGAAAAGAAAGTCCAGCTTCCCGAAGTCCCACTATACGGCCCCTATCAAACTCACTAAGTTGACGAAATCGTACAGGTCTCCGTACTCTAGGCATCGTAACCGATCGTAAAGGATGTCAAGAACCAAAATCCGCCAACGTTGATTCTTTACTGCGGCTGAAATATTCATTTTTAGAGCGTTAGTGAATTAAAAAAAAGCAGTATAAAAACCGGAATGTCCAACTGATAAGGCTGAAAATTTTTTCACTTGTTATTTACAGTAAGATAAATACATTCACCAACTTTTATTAAAATAAAACCATTTAAACTGGGTGTTCGGATTTATATGTCACTTAGTATAGTTTTTTCGATTTACATATTCGCTGAGAGGACTAGGAATTACATTTCAGTAAAATTGTATAAGTAAATGTATGGAAAAAGGCCTTTAAATTTTAATTAAACTTGAGGCTAGGATCAAATTCTTCTAGTCTCCTTAATTTTATTTTATACACAAGTCGAAAAAATTGGTTAATTCCCTTTTAGCTACTTGGCACAAAATAAATAATTTACAGATCAGTAGCTGTCAAAATATTTTTGCCCCCGTTCTTTTACGAAAGCTGTAGCTACGTACTTATCTTAAAAATTGTCAAGTCCGCCCAGAACATGATCAGGATTTTGTACCGTAGGCCCCTACCTCTTATATACGCCACTGTCTCAGAAATTATAGCTTGCAATGTGTGCTTTTTGTACCTACAGAAAAAATTAGTTAGTTATTAATTATTATGTCATTAGTCTCACGTTTTGTCAAGAGATGTACGACCCAGTTTGAAACTAATACGACTACTTAAAAGTACGGAGCAATTCCGCTTCTTGACAAATGGCATATCAAAATTCCGCAAATGTACTGATGCGAAGCCCCGATATAAATTACAAAGTAACTAACAGATGCAAGAAGATACACCATGACACTTGATAGTCGATACACGGTTGGTCCGTGTGCCATCGAATCGGATCGGAAATGAGAGCGACGCGATATTCCCAGCTCCAACATAAATCCGGCTGTGGCAGCCGTAGAAATTCCCGAAAACGACAAAGCAACCGTCCCGTGACGTGACAGCTGCGATCCAACGACCGCAAAGCGCTATGCGCGGATGTCTCGGGTGGCTATGACAGTTCAGCTGCGGACGACTCGGACAGCGTTGCCAAACCTGCCGATTTTTCGGTATTTCTACCGAAATACATGTACAGAAAACGTCGTCATTTTTTCAATTACTCAGCTATTTCCAGATGCTTTTTGGTAAAACATCTGGAACCAAAACTAAAGCTTAAAAAATCAATTATAATCTATGCAGTTTTGTGCGCTACACCGGTCATACATAAGCGTACACTTAGGAAGTGGACGTATATTTGGCCTGCTACTATTTCAAATGACCCCTATATAACGTATTTTGGGTCACAAATGGCGAATCCAAAGTGTAGTAGTACGGATATATGTTGCAAATCTACTGTAGATATCTCGCGACCCCCGTAAAGCTAAATAACCCACCGGCCGATGGATCAGTCGTTTATCTATCAGCTGTGGGCGCATATGTCGGAGCAGCCGGTCGGCCTTCCGGCGTCTGCCCTTTGGATTTTGACTGGTGAGGGTGTACCCTGGCACATGCCATCGATTTCGAACGTGGTGGAATAATGGTAGACAGTAGACACCTGCCGATAATCGGACAGTTGCGATACGTGGAAAATAAAATTTAAGCGGCTGGTTAGTTAGTTATATTCTAGCATCACGTTTCCAACGGTGTGAAATGACTGAGGATGCGCTGTGTAGAAAATATGTCCAATCAAAAGTAAAATCTATATTTTAAATTTCCGGTTTGAACAAATTCTTCATCACCTCCGATCAGATAACAGGTAACCTACCACTTGATACCCCCATTGCCTGATATTAGATTTTTTTCTGATGCTTCATGCATCTTCTATCTAAATTTCTTTTAATCCTGGGCACACATTTGAAATTTCCCCGTATTTCCCGATCACCTGCGATCGGGCCCTTCTACTCTTTACCCCCTTATTCCCTCTGGCCGATCTTGGCATTTTTTTCTGATCCTTCATGCATCTTTCTGAATTTATTTCAATCTCGGGCCCACATTTCAAATTTCCCGATATTTCCCGATTTTCTCTGATCGGGTAACCGACAATCTACCACTTGTTACCAACTTATTCCCTATTGGCCGATCTCTGCATTTTTTTTCTGATCCTTCATGCATCTTTCTGAATTTCTTTCAGTCTCGGGCCCACATTTCAAATTTCCCGATATTTCCCATCGGGTCACCGACAATCTACCACTTGTTACCAACTTATTGCCTATTGGCCGATGTCTGCATGTTTTTTCTGATCCTTCATGCATCTTTCTGAATTTCTTTCAATCTCGGGCCCACATTTCAAATTTCCCGATATTTCCCGATTTTCTCTGATCGGGTAACCGACAATCTACCACTTGCTATCCACTTATTCCCTATTGGCTGATCTTGACAATTTTTTCTGATCCTTCATGCATCTTCTATCTGAAGTTTTCCTGGAACGACATTTCAAATTCCCCAATGTTCACCCCTCTTGTACCTTGCCGGAATTTTGTCGAATGGCCCATTTCAAATTTCCTGATATCTTCCGGTCATCTCCAATCAGGTCCCCGACAGGGTATCACCGCTCATCCCCTATTGGCTGATATTAGCAGTTTTTTCTGATCCTTCAGGTTCTTTCTGTTTGAGTTTCTTTCAATCCTGGGTGTAAATTTCAAATTCCCCGAAATTTCCCTATCACCTTCCACTTGTTACCCTATTGGCCGATTTGAGCATTTTTTTTCTGATCTTCCAAGCACCTGGTCTGAATTTCCTCGAGTCCTGGTCACACATTTAAAATTCTCCGATATTTCCTGATGGTCTCCAATCTGATCACTAGAAAACTTCCACTTTTTGCGTGGTTATTCCCTATGCATTTTTTCTGATCCGTCATGTATTTTATGTCAGAATCTCCTTTAATTCCGGGCCCATATCTCAAATTCCCCTATAATCTCAATCACCTTCGATCAGGTCACCGGCAACCTTCCACTTATTCCATATTGGCCAATTATGGCAATTTTTTCTCATCCGTCATGTTTTTTCTGTCAGAATCTCCTTTAATTTCAAACCCTCATCTCAAATTGCCCTATATTCTCAATCACCTTCGATCAGGTCACCGACAACCTTCCACTTTTCACCCTGTTATTCTCTATTGGCCGTCCTCAGCAGTTTTTTCTGATCTTACATCCACCGGGCCCATATTACAAAAATCCCGATATTTCCCGAGCTTTTTCGATCAGTTTACCGACAACCTTCCACTTTTTACCCAGTTATTCTCTATTGGCCGTACTCAGCAGATTCTTCTGATCTTTCATCCACCGGGACAACATTACAAAAATCCCGATATTTACGGAACTTTTTCGCTCAGTTCACCGGCAACCTTCCACTTATTCCCTGTTGGCCAATTATAGCAATTTTTTCTGATCCGCCATGTATTTTGTCAGAATCTCCTTTAATTCCGGGCCCATATTTGAAATTCCCCTATATTCCCAATCACCTTCGATCAGGACACCGACATCCTTCCACTTTTTACCCAGTTATTCCCTATTGGCCGTACTCAGCAGTTTTTTCTGATCTTTCATCCACTGGGCCCACATTACAAAAATCCCGATATTTCCCGAGCTTTTTCAATCAGTTCATCGGGAACCTTCGATTTATTCACTATTGGCCAATTATAGCAATTTTTTCTGATCCGTCATGTATTTTCTATCAGAATCTCCTTTAATTTCGGGCCCACATCCCAAATTCCCCTATAATCTCAATCACCTTCGATCAGGTCACCGACAACCTTCCATCCACCGGGCCCACATTACAAAAATTCCGATATTTCCAGAGCTTTTTCGATCAGTCCACCGGAAACCTTCCACTTATTCCATATTGGCCAATTATAGCAATTTTTTCTGATCCGTCATGTATTTTCTGTCAGAATCTCCTTTAATTTCAGACCCTCATCTCTAATTCCCCTATATTCTCAATCACCTTCGATCAGGTCACCGACAACCTTCCACTTTTTACCCAGTTATTCCCTATCGACCGTACTCAGCAGATTCTTCTGATCTTTCATCCACCGGGCCCACATTACAAAAATCCCGATATTTACGGAACTTTTTCGATCAGTTCACCGGCAACCTTCCACTTATTCACAATTGGCCAATTATAGCAATTTTTCTGATCCGTCATGTATTTTCTAGCAGAATCTCCTTTAATTTCGGGCCCATATCCCAAATTCCCCTATAATCTCAATCACGTTCGATCAGGTCACCGACAACCTTCCACTGTTTACCCAATTATTCCTTATTGGCCGATCCCAGCAATTTTTTTCTGATCCTTCATTCACCGGGCCCACATTACAAAGATCCCAATATTTTCCGAGCTTTTTCGATCAGTTCACCGGCAACCTTCCACTTTATACCCAGTTATTCTCTATTGGCCGTACTCAGCAGTTTTTTCTGATCCTTCATCCACCGAGCCCACATTACAAAATCCCGATATTTCCCGAGATTTTTTGATCAGTCCACCGGAAACCTTCCACGTAGTCCCTATTGGCCAATTATAGCAATTTTTTCTGATCCGTCATGTATTTTCTATCAGAAGCTCCTTAAATTTCGGACCCACATCCCAAATTCCCCTATAATCTCAGTCAGCTTAGATCAGGTCACCGACAACCTTCCACTTTTTACCCACTTCTTCCCTTTTGGCCAATCTCAGCAATTTTTTTCCTGATCCTCATCCACTTGGGCCGACATTCCAAATTTCCCGATCGCCTCCGATCGGGTCACCGACAACCTACCACTTGTTACCCACTTATTCCCTATTGGCCGATCGCTGCACGCGGCGACGGCGACCCCGCGACGCTCGCCGCGACGTTCAAATGTTTCAGCAGTCGGCAACCGACGCTCGCTTGTTTCAAGGCCTACTGCACGCGCGATATCGGCGCGACGCGCGACATCAATAGATGGGTGTCGAGGTGCGGAAGATGTGAAAGTGTGGATGGTTGTTTTCTTTTTGGTTTTGATTGTGAGTGACATGAGGACCCTTGCGGAATCGGAGAGGAACACGTTGCCTAGGGGATGGGTCAGGCAAGCCGTGATGGGGGTGTTAAGGTGGAAAGACGTGCCTGCGGCTCAACCGGCGCCTCAACAGCATCATACTAGGATTGAGGTCGGATACAAGAGCAACAATATTGGGATTATACAGGTAATTCGTTGTAATATATCAATCCTTCTCACCGTCTCATTGATGGTGGCCTAGTTTTAACAGGAGGCCGTGGAAGGACTGGATTTAGTATGAACATACCTCTTGAATGAAATAGATGCTAGGGAAAAACATAGTTATTTGTCGGGAAGCAATCTCGATCTCCAACCTCTTTAGTCTTTACAAAGACCGAGTAAAACGCGGCCTGGAAGCCTGGATTACTCCCATCACATGTTGAGGATATGTCGATATCAATGTCTTCCCAGACGAGGGCAATCTTAAGAATCCAACTGAACAGCGTTGTACATGGTTGGTTGTATTATTAGTTATTAGTCACTGAATTTATGGCAGAAGTTGGCACTCTTTCCTTAAGCTTTGCCAAGTTCATGAAGTTATGTTCCGCACAAGTTAGGCGTTCAGCGAAAGACAGTTAGTTACGAACATAGACATTATTTCCCTGTCCTACCGGTAGTACCGTCCATTTGGCAACGACACAGCACAACCCGCAATTTTTAATGCCTCCAAATTTTTTTTACTTTTATTTTCTACGCGTTTTACCACTAACTTCGCCGCCACTGGACCGATTTTCAAAAACTGCAGAGTTTTCAGCTCTTGGCATCGTAGCAACCTTGAGTGAAAATTTCATTAAAATCGGACGGGTACTTTCCAAGTTATAGTCATCCAAAAAACAATATCTCAGTTCAGAAATTTGGGAAGTAAATAATAAATTTTAATCCTTTATAGTCAAAACTAGTTTTACGTATCAAAATTATTTTTATTGCTTCTAATGTACTTCTTGCAAAATTTCAAGGTACGACCTTGTCTCGTGGTGTTCCATCAACTACCGACAACAACCCTTATCTAGGTTTTTATGACTATGTTTCCTGGGGCTTCAATAACCCGCAAAAACCCTATCATTCGGAGATCTCTCCACCCTTTTGGCCCGGTTAAATACGGATAGTTAACAAGTAAGTAGAAAACTTCCGACTGATGTCGAGTGAGCCGGTAGGATATCAGTTATGTACGTCAGAAGTTTTCCAGGATGAAAAAGTTTTAATGGAATTTTTGTTTCTATGTCGAGAAGAGGCAATTTCATGGTTTCGTCTCTCTACCTAGTTGGATTTCTGATATGATTTAATTTCTCGTTCTTGCCGACATAGAGTTTCCCTAGATATGAAAAGTGCTTGCAAAGCTTGTCATAATTTAGCAGCTATAGAAGTGCAGTATATGAGTATATTACTGTTGATATTGGGGACACTTCCTTAAACCACAGTTTCAGACCACCTTACACCAACTGAAGTTGTCATTCTCAGCTTTGCTCCATGATTTAGAACTAAGACATATGTTAATTCAGCGATTCTTGCTTAATTGAAGAATCCAAGATGTATCCAGCCTTTGCAAGCCAAGTGAACTCAGATGGAAAATAGGAATGTTTATTTATTTGTATATAAACAATCCGAATGGTTCGATACATCACTTAACGGGTAGGAATCCATTTTAAGATGCTCTCAAGTGCTTCAAATTTCCAATACTACTAACATGACCTACAGTTTTTTCTTAAATCGCATACATCACGAAATATATATATATGAATATTTACCTAAATACCTTTGGAAATCGAATTCATACTTCATTGCTCCATAAACAAATGCGTTATTAGTAGAAAAACTAAATTCCTTGTTTTTACATTATTCTCTTGAATCGTGTGTGAGTATTGTGAACGCGTTGTCTATCCACCTCGTTTACTTACTTTTCTTTTTCTTATTCTTTTCCTGCAAGGTTTTCTACCGGCAGATCGGCAATGAGTAGGTTCCGCAGGTATGGCCCGAGGACAGCTCCCTGTGGTACTTGTGTTGGTGGTATATGTTTGTTTTTAGAAAGTAGCTTTCTATAATTTTGATGATATTGTCCGTTTGTTGTAACTTATCTGAGTGACAAAAGAAGGTAAACGCGTACGAATGTTTATTAGAATTCAAGAATTTTTTGTTCTGGGAACAAATCGTCATCAACTTTTGAGTAGGCTTTGATATCGACGAAACTTTTTCATACGATAACGACACACCTACCGGTGTCAACGACAGCGTTTCCCTCCTTGCATTCTTTGGCTGGGTAGATAACAACCGCGTCTTCGTTCCTAGGATCATCAGAAGGTAAAACGATCTGTCAACATAAGGTTTTTAAGATCATACTGAATATCTGACTATAATATTTTGCCATGTGTTTACACACATACCTAATGTAAACTTAGTGATAAAAATTAAAACACAGCGCACATGTGTGAGATAATTGAAACCGATTAAAATCCAATTCTAATTTGTCGCCCGTTTTCGATTTAATTTGAATAATTGTAATAATTTATTCGATTTATTGTGGTTGGCAAGTGACACTCGTTCGAACATTCGAATGGTCGGGTGAGAGAGATAGAACAAAATGGACTGTGATATTTGTAAACAATAACTTGGGTGGCGACCACGAAGAATTACGTAGGCGTCGCTGTGAATGTTATTCTTTCGTTCTGATATGAATGCAGATTGGTTATTCCACCGCTAAGCCGATGTGATTTTGAAGGTTTTCGGTTTCAGAGAACTGTATTAAAAGTTCAAGGCTTCTCTCAGCACCGATCCTCACGTATTCAAAAACACGAATAGTTAAACAGCGATCTAACGAGGTATCGATAATTGAGAAAACACTGATTTTGGTGCGATTCCTGTTCCATGGCCTCTGCGATACTCGGACCTGGTGCATTTAAAATTTTTCTTTTTAAAGGCATTAATAGGTTTTACAAATATACTAATTTAAAACTTAAACCTAAACTTATCTGGATTGTTGACTTCTTCCAGTCACATCTCTAGTCGCAGCCAAAAGTTCGGGATTTTCGGTTAAAACCAGTGGCCAGTAGTGGATAGTGTTGAAAGTAACTTCACAAAGTATCGCACTCAAAATTTACGGCACAGGCAAAAAAACGTACAGAGAAAGACTGCTTAAAAATCTACTCTCCATTCTTTTTACGAGACAAACCTACTTACTAAAACACTCGTACTTGAAAAACCATGTACATTTTTATAAAAAAAGTGAAGCAAATCTACTGTCCATTCTTTTTATGAGACAAACCTACTTATTAAAACACTCGTACTTGAAAAACCATGTACATTTTTATAAAAAAAGTGAAGTAAATCTACTGTCCATTCTTTTTATGAGACAAACCTACTTATTAAAACACTCGTACTTGAAAAACCATGTACATTTTTATAAAAAAAGTGAAGCAAATCTACTGTCCATTCTTTTTATGAGACAAACCTACTTATTAAAACACTCGTACTTGAAAAACCATGTACATTTTTATAAAAAAAGTGAAGCAAATCTACTGTCCATTCTTTTTATGAGACAAATCTACTTATTAAAACACTCGTACTTGAAAAACCATGTACATTTTTATAAAAAAAGTGAAGCAAATTTACTGTCCATTCTTTTTATGAGACAAACCTACTTATTAAAACACTCGTACTTGAAAAACCATGAACATTTTTATAAAAAAAGTGAAGCAAATCTACTGTCCATTCTTTTTATGAGACAAACCTACTTATTAAAACACTCTTACTTAAAAAACCATGTACATTTTTATAAAAAAAGTGAAGCAAATCTACTGTCCATTGTTTTTATGAGACAAACCTACTTATTAAAACACTCGTACTTGGAAAACCATGTACATTTTTATAAAAAAAGTGAAACAAATCTACTGTCCATTCTTTTTATGAGACAAACCTACTTATTAAAACACTCGTACTTGAAAAACCATGTACATTTTTATAAAAAAAGTGAAGCAAATCTACTGTCCATTCTTTTTATGAGACAAACCTACTTATTAAAACACTCGTACTTGAAAAACCATGTACATTTTTATAAAAAAAGTGAAGCAAATCTACTGTCCATTCTTTTTATGAGACAAACCTACTTATTAAAACACTCGTACTTGAAAAACCATGTACATTTTTATAAAAAAAGTGAAGCAAATCTACTGTCCATTCTTTTTATGAGACAAACCTACTTATTAATACACTCGTACTTGAAAAACCGTGTACATTTTTATAAAAAAAGTGAAGCAAATCTGCTGTCCATTCTTTTTATGAGACAAACCTACTTATTAAAACACTCGTACTTGAAAAACCATGTACATTTTTATAAAAAAAGTGAAGCACATCTACTGTCCATTCTTTTTATGAGACAAACCTACTTATTAAAACACTCGTACTTGAAAAACCATGTACATTTTTATAAAAAAAGTGAAGCAAATCTACTGTCCATTCTTTTTATGAGACAAACCTACTTATTAAAACACTCGTACTTGAAAAACCATGTACATTTTTATAAAAAAAGTGAAGCAAATCTACTGTCCATTCTTTTTATGAGACAAACCTACATATTAAAACACTCGTACTTGAAAAACCATGTACATTTTTATAAAAAAAGTGAAGCAAATCTACTGTCCATTCTTTTTATGAGACAAACCTACTTATTAAAACACTCGTACTTGAAAAACCATGTACATTTTTATAAAAAAAGTGAAGCAAATCTAGTGTCCATTCTTTTTATGAGACAAACCTACTTATTAAAACACTCATACTTGAAAAACCATGTACATTTTTATAAAAAAAGTGAAGCAAATCTACTGTCCATTCTTTTTATGAGACAAACCTACTTATTAAAACACTCGTACTTGAAAAACCATGTACATTTTTATAAAAAAAGTGAAGCAAATCTACTGTCCGTTCTTTTTATGAGACAAACCTACTTATTAAAACAGTCGTACTTGAAAAACCATGTACATTTTTATAAAAAAGTGATATGTGATTCGCCTCGTATGATTGAAGTGAATTGTAACCGAACCGTACATTATTGCCGAATACACATTCGAGTCACGCGCCCTTCAGACCGTTCTAGATCTGTTAGACGCCGACCTGCTGGAATTTCAATGAGACACATATGCACACAGGAGTATATTTCAACTGAAAGGATGGCGCGTCCAGGAAATCGAACACTCGCAGAAGAAGATGGCTTTTCTAGCACCGACACGTGCATGGTCTTTTACAGTTTATATATCTCTATACGTGGTGCAGGTCAAGAGGTTATAGGTCGGGTTGGTATACAGGGTGTCCTGAAAGTCGGGACGAAATTAATAAAACAGCTGCGAATAGGAAAAACAGGAATTGAAGAAAAGCACTCACTAGTGTATTACGTAACCTTCTTTTTTACAGTGATTAAGCCCCTCTCCACCTTGTCAGCAGACGTAAGCAGATCTCTTAGCAATGTCGTAGTTAAACTGTTATTGAATAGGCCTTCGTGTCGAGATAGATTTTTTCCACCCTTTATTTATGATGAAATGGCGCAAACCAAAGCCAATGATCGTTGGGCGTTAGAATTATCCGCATCAACGCTCCGTAATAGCTTGTGCCCTGAACAACTCGTGGTTGTTGTTTAATTTTCTCATTTTTATGCCTTGCTTACGCGTTAATCTGCGATTTTTCCAATTTTCTATTACGCCTTAATTTGTGGGCGGGCGCGAAATATTGTCAGGAAAGCTGGCGACCAATTAAGGGGCTTAATTAGTTTTCTGGTCTTCTTTCACGCCAGCCGAGGCCGTTTTTTCTCGTATAATTTTCCAAGCATATGATTCAAAGATATCAAGTATGTTAAATCATCCATGTTTTATGGCTATTGAATGGAATCACATATAGCCGCAAGATCCTCTTCATCGTCAACGCGGGTGTTTCCCACGGATCGGTGTTGGGTCCAACACTGATCCTCTTATATATCAATGACTTCCTTTCCTCCAGCACTCTACATGCAGAAATTCGGAGTGAGAAGAAGATCGCTGCCGGTTAAGCTGGAGAAAAGAACAGTAGCAGCGACTTCCTCACCTGGGGATTCTCACTGCTTGGGGATGCAACACGCCGGTACCATTTAATGCTTCCAAAACTTGACTAACAAAAAGCGTGGAAACTATCCTCTATGGACGCAGATAATTCTAAAAAGCATATTGATAGACTGTACACATTCAATTTTTCATATCTTCAAGTCAAAATATGTACTGACAATACATAGTAACATCATATACAGGGTGTCCCAGAAGTCGACGTCAAGCCGAAACCGGGTGATAGGCAAAGTCATAACAGCTATCAGAAAAATATCTAAAAAAATTTTATGTATGTGTTTTGAAAATTATAGGTCTTTGAAAAAAATCTAGAAATTTCACACCCTACGGAAGTCTGTCAACTCCTGTTACTACAAATATTAACTTTTTTTGGATTTTATTTTTGCAATTTAATGATGAATAATGCATCTTCAACCTGGTGTCTCAACCTTGCTGCCAACTTTTCTCGTTCAGGAAAAATTGCCACTTATTTCCCAACCAAGTATTCCACAGTAAAACTTTGCTCAACTTTAACTGGCTGTACTGAAACAAAATGTACTACGAGAGTTTGGCAAGTAACCTTAAAAGTTGGCGCATTTAATAAGGATTCCAAAATGGTATAACACTTAGAAGATTACTCGTTAACTTATGCACAATTTTTATTTGAAGAAAAACTGATGAAAATTTTTCAAAATTTCCTAATTAAACAGCGATTATGAAAACGCACAAGGACCCTTAAGGATAACTGTTTGCACAACAGTGGGCGTCAAAATGCTGCTGATGATGATTTACCTTTACAGCAAATGCTCAAACTGTTTTCCTTCAGCCGCAATACACGCTCGACGTCTTCTTAAAAAAGATCGGGTTATTAAACGAGCGAATCCCCGGTTATTAACAAACTCAGCTGCTTCCAATAGTCTTTGCCGTAGCTCAGCTACATTTTGAATCGGCTTGAAATACACATTTTCTTTTACAGTTTCCCAGTAAAAAAATCTAAAGGATTCAAATCAGGTGATCGGGCTGGCCACGGTATTGTACCAGACCGCCCTATCCATCTGCCTGGAAAGTTTTGATCGAGATACTCTCTCACTGAGAGTGCATAGTGCGCTGGGCAGCTATCATGCTGAAACCACATGTTCCTGTAAATACTCAGTGGCACGTCCTCCAATAAATTTTCTAAATGATTTTGCAAAAAACCTAGATAAACCTCAGCAGTCAAAGTCTCTGGAAACTCAAACGGACCGATTATTTTACCATTTAAAATTCCTGTCCAATGGTTTATCTTGAAGCGATATTGAGATTTATCTTCTCTCATCAAATGTGGGTTTGCTACGTGCCACTCGTGTAAGTTATGCAGGTTCATGTACCCATCTTTCTTAAATGTGGACTCATCTGACCATAAAATTTTTTCAAAGAACCGTGGATCTTCCCTGTGTCTTTCTAACATTGTGCGACAAAAAGCAACTCGGGGCTCATAATCCCGGGGCAGAAGAGCTTGAACACGCTGTACGTGGTATGGATGGAGCACGTTTTTTTGCAAGATTCAATGGGCTGTACTTTTGGGCACACCTGTTTTTAGTTCTATTGCACGCGCTGAAGTACTCGGGTCTTCTTCGACAGCTCCTAGCACCACGTCTTCGTAAGGAAGGAAAGATCTTCCCTCACCGTGTGATTGGTTTGGTAGTTGGCCCTCTGAGAACAGTAAGCGGTGCACATTTGTGAACACTCGATGATCTGGATGACGAGCTGCATTCGGGTACCTCTCACAGTAAAGTCTCGCTGCAGCACTAGCGTTGCATCTGCATTCCCCATAAATGAGGTGCATGTTAGCATATTCTTGTACGGTGTACACGGACATAGCGGCACTGCACAATCACACTATGAAAGATAGTCTAAGGAAAGCAAATGTTGTTTTGAAGAGCAATTAAACAGTCCAAATCCAAATCACAAGCGATCAACAGTCCAGTTCACGAATCCAAAATTAGTAACAGTACGAAATCAACAAGCACGAACATGTAAAGATGCGCAGTAAACGAAGGAGTACTGATCGGTATCAAAGTGTGCAATAGCAAGTAAGTGATGTGCTTCATCCATACCACATACAGCGTGTTCAACCTCTCCTGCCCCGGGATTATGAGCTTGCTTTTTGTCGCACAATGTTAGAAAGACACAGGAAAGATCCACAGTTCTTTGAAAAATTTTTATGGTCGGGTGAGACCACATTTAAGCAAGATGGGTACATGAACCTGCATAACTTACACGAGTGGCACGTAGCAAACCCACATTTGATGAGAGAAGATAAATCTCAATATCGCTTCAAGATAAACCATTGGACATGAATTTAAAATGGTAAAATAATCGGTCCGTTTGAGTTCCCAGAGACTTTGACTGCTGAAGTTTATTTGGATTTTTTGAAAAATCATGTACAAAATTTATTGGTAGACGTGCCACTGAGTATTTACAGGGACATGTGGTTTCAGCATGATGGCTGCCCAGCGCACTATGCACTCTCAGTGAGAGAGTATCTCGATCAAACCTTTCCAGGCAGATGGATAAGGCGGTCTGGTACAATACCGTGGCCAGCCCGATCACCTGATTTGAATCCTTTAGATTTTTTTAGTGGGGAACTGTAAAAGAAAAAGTGTATTTCAAGCCGATTCAAAATGTAGCTGAGCTACGGCAAAGACTATTGGAAGCAGCTGAGTTTGTTAATAACCGGGGATTCGCTCGTTTAATAACCCGATCTTTTTTAAGAAGACGTCGAGCGTGTATTGCGGCTGAAGGAAAACATTTGAGCATTTGCTGTAAAGGTAAATCATCATCAGCAGCATTTTGACGCCCACTGTTGTGCAAACAGTTATCCTTAAGGGTCCTTGTGCGTTTTCATAATCGCTGTTTAATTAGGAAATTTTGAAAAATTTTCATCAGTTTTTCTTCAAATAAAAATTGTGCATAAGTTAACGAGTAATCTTCTAAGTGTTATACTATTTTGGAATCCTTACTAAATGCGCCAACTTTTAAGGTTACTTGCCAAACTCTCGTAGTACATTTTTTTCCAGTACAGCCAGTTAAAGTTGAGCAAAGTTTTACTTTGGAATACTTGGTTGGGAAATAAGTGGCAATTTTTCCTGAACGAGAAAAGTTGGCAGTAAGGTTGAGACACCAATTTGAAGATGCATTATTCATCATTACATTGTAAAAATAAAATCCAAAAAAAGTTAATATTTGTAGTAACAGGAGTTGACAGACTGCCGTAGGGTGTGAAATTTCTATATCTTTTTCAAAGACCTATATTTTTCAAAACACATACATAAAATTTTTTTAAATATTCTTCTGATAGCTGTTATGACTTTGCCTATCACCCGGTTTCGGCTTGACGTCGACTTCTGGGACACCCTGTATAGTATGTCTTTAATAGTGACAGTGTCATCTTTTTGATCTGTACTTTTAGAAAGAAAACAATCAGTCTGAGGAGAGCTACCCTTAAGCAGTTCAAGATGTCGAAATAACAAAGTGCCTCCGAACCAGCGTTGCCAGATCTGGTGAAATTTCACGAGATCTGGTGATTTTATGAATAATCCGGTGATTGGTGAAAAACTTTTTGAAAATTGGCAATTTCTGGTGAATTTAAAATCTCATCGATTTTGAATATTTTTAATAATCTTTCAGCTACCAAAAAAAAAAATGGATGCTGTCATTCCACAAGCAAACTATAATCGAAACTGCAACGTATTTTTCTCGTACACTTTATTTTATCAGAATTGTAAAGTGTTGGATATTGGTTACAAACAGGTGGCAAATATAGCAGTAATATAGTTACGTCGACCGTGATATTTAAAATAACTAATTATTATGCAATCGATCGTTCTAATTATTGCTCGTAACTTGTTTGTATAAATAAACGGTGTTTTTGCTTGCTAAGTCAACAGCTATTTATGAATTTATGCCCCGACACAGCATAATAATCGTAGGTACACGCCGCGTTGAATAGACACTTGTTTACGTGGATGATGTAATTGTCGTTATACCGGCTGATAACAAACAAAATGAATTGTGTATGAACATTATTCGAATCGACTTCTAAATGTCATGCCACGGCATTCGATTTGATAGCCAATTTAGTGTTGGATTTATCTACGGCTTTCCATTGCAAATGCAAGATCAGCACATAACACTTGATGTCAAGTATTTGATGTGTATAGAAGAGATTTATTTTTCTCGAATATGGGGCCCTCAATGATTCTCTGACGATCATGTACACAGTTTTTCATCTTCGTTCCAAGATATCAACACGAGTGTCCCGCAAGGTTTGGTTTGGGCACCAACATTGCTCCTGCTTCGCCATAATGAAATTTTTTTCTACGTGACACCTTCGCAATTTCTGGGCATAAAGGCTGGCTTGCACAACATTTACGTAAGCATAATCACAGTCATAAGAGTTCAATTCTATTAACTTTTTGATCAACCTTGTAATGCTTATGGACAAATAAATCATCGACAACATCAGCTATTAATAATAATAATAATAATAATAATATTTATTCACTCAATGTACAAAGATAACAAACAATATGAGTAAATAAATATAAAATCAAAACAGGCCCAATAGAAGGCATCGCCTGTACATGGACCAATAATTTAAGTTGAAACTGTAGAATGCAAATGACAAAAAAGGACAAAAATTAGCTACAGTAGATTATGTATTTAGTTGATGTTCGTATTTATGAGTTTATGAATTTCAGTCCTAGATATAGAATGTAGCCACTTTTTTAAATTTCTTTTGAAACAATTTCCGAAACGTAAATCTTTTAAGTCTTTAGGTATAATTTCATAAAATTTAGGCGCTAAATAGAGATATGATCGCTGCATTATAGATTTATGCGGTTGAGGAACTACTGTGCCACGAATTTTGTACCTGGTATAATGATTATGTTTAATCTTTTGGTCGGTGTTTACAAATTTATGGTAGTGAGTGATACTGTGTAAGAAATAAAGCTGTCTTATATCATACATTCGAACATCTGCGTATAATTTTTCAGTGGGATAAAGTTTCGGTTTTTTAAATATCATTTTTAGAATACTTTTTTGAAAAACATCTAAATTATAGATATGTGAGGAACATGCAGCTCCCCATGCTAATATACCATATGTGAGATGAGGCTCAATCAGTGCATGGTATAATGTTCGAAGATATTTTTCTGTCAATATATTCCCAAGGTTTTTAATTTTGTAGGATACAAATCTAACTTTCTTTAAAATATAATTGACATGGATGTCCCATCGTAAGTGAGAATCCAAGACCACTCCAAGGTATTTTATGTTGGGCACTCTATTAATTTGCATTTTTTGATCATTAATATTGAAGGAGAAATTTGTGTAATTTGGCAGATGTCTAGCATAAGATCCAAATGGTAAAAAATGTGTTTTAGAGTAGTTAATGCTTAATTTTCTACTGTTAAACCACCGAATAATTTTGATAAAATCATTTTCAATTACATTTTTCAGATCAGACCAGTCAGTGCCTTCATATAATATTGCAGTATCATCTGCAAAACTAGTTATTTTGCCAACACAATTAATTTGGAAAATATCATTTAAATATATATTGAATAACAGCGGACCTAAGACAGTTCCTTGTGGGACACCACACTTAATATACATTTCTTTACTAAATGATCCTGATATCTGCACAGATTGTGGGCGATTTGACAAATAACTTTCGATCAGTGAGTACGCGTTTCCTCTGTAACCAATTCTCTCCAATGCTTCGAATAATAATTTGTGATTAACTGTGTCGAAAGCTTTCTTTAAATCAACAAAAATGCAGATTGAAGGGATTCTGTTATCAATATTTTGATATATTTGATTTACAATTTTACTTATTGCGTCCGATGTAGCCTTCCCTTCTGTAAATCCATATTGATTTTCACTTAAAATTTTGAATTTTGTGAGGTATCGAATCATTCTAGTAAATAAAACTTTTTCAAAAACCTTTGCTACACTGGATATTATTGATATCTATAGTTGTTAACATCTGTTTTTGTTCCTGATTTATGTATCGGTATTATATTATCTTTTTTAAAATTGAGGGATATATGCCAGATTCAAAGCATTTGTTGATTAGGTAAGTGAGTGGTTCTGTTATGTCCTCGGCTATAATTTTCAAATGCTCGCTTTTAATACCATCGAACCCAGGACTTTTCCGATTTTTTAAGGACATAACAGTGGTTATACTTCACATTGCTCGACTTCCGACTATCCAAAATAAATGAGTTCAAAGTTCTTTTTGGAGGCTGAGTATTTTGTACATTTGCTTGTATATTACTTGCTAAATTTTCGCCTATGTTAGTAAAGAATTGTACAAATTCATCGCATATCTGTTGAGTATTTTTTAATACTGTTCCCGATGTTGTATTTAACTCAGTGACACACTCTTTAAATTTTGTTTTCCCAGTAATCTCATCAATAGTTGTCCAAAGCCGCTTAGGATCATTTAAGTTATTATTCAATTTATTTAGGTAATGTTTTCGTTTGGTTTGCCTTACAAGCTCTATAAATTTATTTTTATATTGGTTGTAGCAGTGGGTATTCTCTGTAGTTGGCGTTAGTTTCATTACATTATATAGTCTTTCTTTTTCTATTGCCGATATTATTAATCCTTTGGTAATCCAGGCATTTCTGCTTTTCTCTTTGTGACTAATTATTACTTTATTGGTACTAATATCTATTAGTTTTTTTATTTTCTCTATGAACAGTCCCGTTGCTTTATCTATATTATTTATAGAGGATAATTGTTCCCAGGATTCTTGTTTGACATTTGATATTAGTTTAGAAT
The DNA here is from genome assembly GCA_963669975.1 of Acanthoscelides obtectus. Lineage (NCBI taxonomy): Eukaryota > Metazoa > Arthropoda > Insecta > Coleoptera > Chrysomelidae > Acanthoscelides > Acanthoscelides obtectus. The sequence continues at coordinate 4,940,318 of CAVLJG010000010.1, forward strand.
TGTCGACAAAAAATTTGTAATTTTCCTGGTTGTTATTAACGGTAGGGATGTTAGAATGTTTTTCATTTGTCAAGATATCAGTAAAATAGTGGAAAAGTGGTCAGTAATATCGCTTTCTAGGATTATTGGTATACAAGTAATTTTGTTGGATAGGTCTTTCACAAAGCAGTGATCTATACATGTGCCACTGATGGACCTTGTAGGTAGGTTTATATAGGACAGAAATCCGTTACTTGATAGGATATTCAAGTATTCATTTGTGATGGGATCATCGTCCAAAATATTTATATTGACATCTCCCAAGAAAATATGTTGCTTTAAATGAACTTTATTAATGCTTTTGTTATTTCCGCATTGATTTTTTGATATTACAAAAGCATTTGACTGTGTTCAACATCAAATTCTATTGGGAAATATTCAATATTACAATGTCGATAATACTCGTAGTAGCATAAAATTCGTCTCATCATTTTGTGCAAAGATATCAACTTATATATGTCCACCGTTCAGTGTCTTCACAACTACCGGTTAATAGTGGAGTCCCACAGGGCTCAATTCTTGGCCCAATTCTTTTCTTGATATATGATAATGACTTACCCAACTGTAGTCCAACGAATAACCTTATATTGTGTGCTGATGACACAGCCACGATTAATATTCATACATGAATTGAAGCCATCTCAGATCAAGTAAATTGGAAACCCGAAAAAACTGTTTCCGCTAATGTGTTGCTCACTTAAGTTTTTGTGATGCAGAAACGTCAAGCTCCTCAGCGACAAGTAAAATACTTTTTGATTAACAAAGCACACTACAACTTTGATGAGTTTTTCAACAGTGACTTTCAGTAGATCTTTGTGCATTTTCAAATGTTTGTTGTGTATTTAAAGACTGAATTGACAAGAGCTTATAGTTATAACTGCGATCATGACAAGGCTTATACACGCATTCATAAGAAATACAACAATTTCATCTCTTATGCTCATGTTTATGGTTATCACCGTTAAAAAAACGAAAAAGAGACCGGTAAGTACGAATTTTCGTCATCGATATATTTAAAAAGGAAAAACGATCAATAACTAGATTCCGTAACGTATTTTCGCTGCTAATCTTCCCCCCGCCTTCGACATCAATCTTAGCAGATCGCCGAGTCATCTTCGCGTATTTTAATGTATCGATGCAAACAACTTTTTCTCTTGTCAAAGCGGGTCAGCGCCTTCCTTCAATCTTTTCGGTCTCTGTAACGGTTCAAGATGTCCTATCGATCGCATCACTTTTTGATGGATCCGTTCATACATCGCATGTTCGATGTACGCCCATTCATGACTCATCCGGTTCGTATCGACGACGCCCATGTCTGCCTCAGCTCACTTACTCACGATCGATACAAGGTGTCCTCGAAACGGGATAAAAACGGCGCACTCATACAGAAATATCGGAGTTGCCCGTATTATTTTAATTCGCGGTGAGGGTCTTCGAAACGCTACCGAGGCTTCGCGAGTGCGTGCAGATCGTTTTTCAAGATCGTTCTTTTTTTCGATAAAGGCTTGCAAAAACTTTATTGACGCTAACACATAAGGTGTAAACCACCAAACAACCACGATATTTGTATAAGAAGTTAGCACGATGTATCGACGTAAATACAAGGAATAGAAACATGTTAGTGATAGCCTGACACTCTAAAGCTGTCTACAAAAAATCATTTAGTTAAAACTTTATTAATCATATAATGTTACGTTCCAAAATTACTCGTAATTGTTAATTGTTACTATTGTCAATAATTGTTTCCAGCTCCAGACGATGAAGACATAGATCTTCGAAAGCTCGAGTTTAAATTATAAGAGTGTACTTTTGCAATACTTTGTCTTCTACCCAAAGAAATTCAAGGATATATATATATATATATATACAGGGTGTACCGCAAAGTTGGGGTTTTCCTTTACACGACGTGTAGTTCTTGAAAACATAAGTAATTTTTCTTAGTACCATATACACCAATGTCTTAAGGGAACCGAGATAAAGGGCTCTGCAACATCAAAAATATCTGAATACCGTCCTGTAGCCGCGACCCGCGACATCCCCGAGTGGTACTAGGACACTAGCTCAACCCGACGACAGAACTGGGTCGGGGTCAGTGTGTCAGGTCAGTATGCAACCTTCAACCGACGGTTACGGTCACACGTAATGCGGTGAATAACTTTCGCAACACTCATGTTTGGTCAGCAGAAAATCCACACGCTGTCCGTCGGGCACATTTTCAACAAACATTTTCGGTGAATGTTTGGGCTGGCATGGTGAACGGTCTGCTCATTGGACCATTTATTCTCCCAAATCGATTGGACGGGATGCAATACCTAGACTTTTTACGCAACATTTTGCCTTCCTTGTTAGAAGATGTGCCATTAAGTGTAAGACAATCAATGTGGTTTCTGCACGATGGTGCACCGCCCCATTTTAGACGCGAAGTGCGTGAGTTTTTGAATGAATTATTTCCGAATAGGTGGATCGGACGTAATGGACCCGTAGCGTGACCTCCGCGATCTCCAGACTTAACACCATGTGATTTTTTTCTTTGGGGACAAATAAAACGCTTAGTGTACAAAACTGAAGTGCATACGGTTGACGAACTTCGTCTCAGAATTGAACAAGCTGGTGCTTTCATTCGGGGGAGGGACTCCATTCTCAAAGCCTGCACCGATGCTTGGCTACGTCGTGCACGCACCTGTGTTTTTGAATCAAACGGCGATAACTTCGAACAATACCTATAAAGTACGTTTACCTAAAAACTGAAAACGCGGCAACGCCGTCATATTTGTTACCTCTGTTCGTGGTCTGCACCACCGCCAGCGTCTGCTCGGTAGCGCATCAGCTGATTTCATTTTCTATTGGAGCGGTATGATTTCGGGCAGAGACGTACTTAGCCCTCTCTCGTCAACTGGAGAGTGAGTACTTTTTCCTTTATTTTTTTTTACCTGGTCGCCCTCGTTTCATTACACATTACCTTTGTTATTTTAAGGGTAGTTGTTTGCGGACACCCTGTATATATTACATAAATTTTTTTGTTTTGTTTCAAAGGTTAAGTTGAAAACGCTATTCTCAGCACCACTTCGACTTTTTTGTTTTTGTGCAGAATAAACCCCATTTATTATTATTATTATAAGATGTTCGCAAAGCGCTTAGACATAATGAAATAACCATCTTGTCATGCTGGATACGCGGTGCGTTTTGGAAGCTCTGTTACGTAATTTCGTCCGTTATTTTGGCGGACATATTCGTATGACTCGAAAAGTGAGTACTAAACGGCCAGAACCAGTCGCAGCAGTCGAGTTTTTCTGACCAGAATGTCGTTGGAGCGACGTTACGAAACCAAGCTGGTACAGTTCTCTTTTTGTAAGGTTGACGAACCTTTAATGACTCCGAAACAATGTATGTAGGTACGTTGGAAACATTGCGACAGTTTTTTTTCTCGTACCGAAACGGTAACGGCTGTCGCTTGTTATTCGTAACAGGGAGAACAGATCTAGAGCTTATTTGAAATTGAAATTATCGCATGCAATATGAAATGAGAGGATTAAAAATATTCTTCCACCTCTGTCGGCAAGAAAATCGGAAAAAGTACATTCATCCCATTCCGCATCCCACGAATCTACGAGGGAGGTCCGATAAGTACTTGGCCTGCAAAATAAAACGACTATTTTTGCAAAGTGGTGACTTATTTCTCAACATATCTCAATCATAAGGCCGTATTGCAAGAATTTGAAGCAACAACGTTTTATAATCAATAAGAGAATCAAATTACTAAATTGTCGTATACTATTTTGGTAACTCATAGTCCAGGAAATATTGTCGCGTCTGCTCAGAAAAATACTTTGTATATTACTCGTTGCGATTTTTGCTCGTGGATGCTTGCAGAATATTCAGGGTCTTTGGGAAACATTAAAGCTTACGTTTTTTTAAATTGTTTTTCGGGATCGAACAAGATATATTTCGCACTTTTTCAAATATACTGAGTGACAGAAAAAGGTAAACCCCTACGTATGTTTATTAGAATTCGGTAATTTTTTACATATGGATTTATCTTGCCATGAACAACAAGTGATAAATGGTCAGGTTTCCTGAAGGTCAGTATATTCAGATAAGAGATAGACCGGATGTAAACAAAAGGTTCGGGTGATTTTCACGCTAACGCCGCCGTGTCGACGTAAAACAGGAGCCCTCATTGGTCAATTCGCAATTAAATGCCTATGCCGAGCGGCAGAGCAGTCGTATCAAGGCAGAGTCACATTCAGGTTCAGACGTGTTACGTATGTCGTGTGCATCATTGCAATTTGATATTTCTTTGGACGTTTTCGTTTGTTATCTTATTAAGTTGTTGAGTTTGTCGTTGTTATTGTTATACCTTGTTATTTATTGTTATTGTTATCAACTGCTTGCGCAAAATGCGCAGTAGTACAGATACTGCCGATGAAGTTGTAAACTCCTGTAGTCCACCTAGGAAACGCTCTAAAAAAAGACACCTGAGTGCAGAAATGAAAGAGGTCATTTTGAATATATATAAGATCGAGCGCGAGGAGAACGAGGCATCAACCATCAAAGAAATTGTTGTGAAGGTTTCTCACAAAGTTGGGGTGTGTCGCGCATCAGTGTTTAATGTGTTAAGACAATACAAAAAAAAATCACACCTTTTCTGAGCCAATGACCAGTAAACATCGCAAAAGTATTGTTAAATCATTGGATGAAGCTGATAAGCATGCGATTAGGAGGAAAGTGCATGAATTCTTCTTTAGGAATGAAATACGTACTATAGATAAAGTACTGCAGGAGGTAAATGGAGATACAATGTTGCCAAATTTCAAACGATCAACTTTCCATGCGTTACTGAAGCATTTAAATTTCAAATGGAAAAAACGGGGTCGTAATAGTTTACTACTGGATAGAGAAGAAATTGTGCTATGGAGGAGGGATTATTTAACAAAAATATAGAAATCAAAACAGGAAGATTTATTACCTTGATGAAACGTGGGTAAACGCAGGACACACTACAAGTAAAGTATGGGTTGATGATTCTGTAACTTCATCCAGGAGGGCCTTTCTAGATGGACTGTCCACCGGATTAAAAAATCCAGCAGGTAAATACGAGTAATAGACAACTATCGGATGTTTTTCAAACCTTGGGAACAAGGTTCTAAACATTAATTCCAGGGGGCAGATAAAACATATTACAAGTAACAAAACTTTTATAACTTTCGATAAAATGCGTGGATGTTTTATTGCCATTTTCATTTGTTAGAACTTTTTTAAGCCATGTTTCGATATTTCAATAATTTTTTAATATAATCTTAAAATATGTCGAATATTATAAACTTAAAAAAAGTTACTAAGTTTTATATTGTATACCGTTCCTAATATTTCTAATCATTTTAATTCATACTTTAAGCTTTATAAAGTTATAATTTGTTAATATTAATATTTGCGCGTATTTCAGGTTCCTGATCATTCATTTTTTAAAGGTTTATAACTTTAAATTAAATTGTGAAGCGCTGAGTAATCATACGACGTTCAATATTCTTTCTTTCAATATGACTAAATAATCCCAATTATAGCAATCTGATACTCATGTCTCAATGTTTTTTCGCTGAATGTGATGAAAACATTTGAAAAAGGTTCGCTTATTGAAATAAATCTACACCAGTTAGTACTTCGATTTCCAGGTAAAGGGAAAAGGCTCATTATCTGCCATATTGGCAGTGAGGATGGTCTGTGGTGCTTTGAGTCTAAGAAAACTGGAGATTACCACGAGGAAATGAATGGCGAATCGTTTGAACAGTGGTTTTCAAAAATTTTACCGAACTTAGAGGAAAACGCAGTAATTGTGTTGGATAATGCGCCTTATCATTCTCGAAGAATGGAGAAGGTCCCAACAACGGCTTCAAGGAAAGTTGATGTTCAAAATTGGCTCCGCTCCAAAAATATCAACTTTGAAGAAGCAATGCTGAAAGTACAATTATTAAGAATTGTCAAGGATCACAAGGCGGAATATCAAAAATACGCCATTGACGAAATGGCAGCAAGTCAAAATAAAACTGTGCTCCGTTTACCTCCATACCATTGCGAGCTCAATCCCATTGAGCTCATATGGGCAGAGGTTAAAAATTATATAGCTAAGCACAATACAACTTTTAAATTTTGTGACCTCAAAGGACTTAAGAAGCACTAGAATTAATAACAGCGCAAAAATGGGAAAACTGTATTAAGCACGTGAAAGACAAAGTTGAAAAGAGAATTTGGGAACTGGACAATATTTTAGAGGAACAAGTCGAGCCATTCATTATTGACGTTGGTGCTTCAGGCAGTAGCGATGATGAAAGCTCATCAAGCTCATCTTTCCAATAAAATATGTCGTTCATCAAATTCGGTAAGTTATAAGTAATTATAAAGCTACTGTATTTTTTAATTAATTATTGACATTTTTGAACCCATTTTGGCAAAACCTATTCAAGAATCTACTTTCTGACAATGTTCAACCATGCACATTTTTTTACGTTGTGAACGTTTTAATTTGGTTACATATTTACCTAGAAATCAAAAAATATACTAATCAATATTCTAAAAGCAATTTTAAGAGATATACGATTATTTTTAATTTAGGCTAATTTAAACGCCATTTTGAGATTATATTCGACTGTATTTCACCAAACATCAGGCGGCATCCGAAGCTGGAAATCGAAGCGAAAATTTTGAAACCCTTATGTATATTTACATCATTATATATTTCTTACCCCACCCTCACATGATCCTATATCCATCACCAATCGTATACACATCGAATTGTGCTAATTTACTACAAAGTTACGCAAAGCAGCATCTACTATCTAAAATATGTACTGCGTGACTCTTAATACGTCCCTGCCGAATGTTACAGCGTTCGATGATCACGTGGTCTTGTTTATGTCCGGTCTATCTCTTATCTGAATATATTGTAGGCCCACATGCCGGCGATAACCTCCTCATTCGACTCAAATGTTTGAGCGCCGAGTGACTTTCAAGTTCGCAAACAAAAAGAGATCACACGGGGCCAAGTCTGGATAGTACGGTGGATGGAGGATGGAAGCGCCCTTTTTTCTTCGCCAAATGGGTCTTTTTTCTGCAGTCCAACGTCGAATCGGTCCAGTAATTCGGCTTTGTGACCGTTTTGCTCTTCTCCAGGTAGCGAGGCTAAGAACATATCGGGCTGCCCTCGTACCACGAACAGACGTGCTTTTACAGAACTCTCATTCCCATTGTTTCTTTATCCCTTCCAGTGCGATAGATCAGAAAGGGATCCGAATCCGCAACGGGCAAAAAAGAAAAAATAATTCATTTTCGCCAAAGCGGGACGATAATAAAATTCTTTTCACGCCGACTTTTGTAATGTCTCAGCGTGATTATTCATAGAACACGGACGTTGTTTCCTGTCTTCTGGCTGAAAGGAAACGGCGGCGATATTCGCCAAGAGAAATCCTTGACCCTCGCCGCGGCGAATCTTCTCATCTTGCTGTGTATGAGATAAAAATAAAAATTACAATAAAATGGTCATCGGTTGGAATAGATCGCAATTGTTCAGTCACGGCGAAAACAATCATAAAATGGTATAAAACAAGGATATGGATAAAATTAGTCGTATCACAGTTCGATCTGAGCTTCTTTCCAGTGGTTGTTGGATTGAGAGTGATATGCTTCCAAACACCTCCAGAAACAATACTTGGGTGTAGGATACGAACGAGATGTAATATTAGAAATATAACGATAAATGTGAAAACCACAAAGCGATCGAAGTACCACCCTGTACCATTTCATTTTTACTACAAGGGCAGTACGTGAACAATTCGATATGGGCCACAATGTCAGGATAATATTAAAGTCACTTACTTGGTGAAGAAACGACAACGAGTTATCCTCCTTTGGCAAGCGATAAGGGCGATATGATCGGATTGTCGGGGCCAACACCCATTTTTAGAAAAAGACTTATGAGTATCTCCCGTATTCAACTGACTCATGACATCACATGCACAAATCTACTGTTTACCATTACATTAATGTACCCCAACTACTACTACGGATTCGTCATCGACTGAATCACGGGATCGTCACACAGACTAACTCTAACTCTGTGGTCGCCAGGTGTATTGTCAGACGTGCTGAGTTTAACGATTGTTACAAAAAGACAGTCCAGGAACCGGGGTATCACGCTGGCCAAGGGCCGTTGAGTCAATACCCCAAAACTCCGACGCTACCCCTGAATCAGAGGTAACCGAGCAATATGACTATCACTAAAGTAACAATCCCTTCACACATCCTGCCATGAGATACATTCAGACTCCAGCGATTGCCAAGAGAAGATAGTTAAGCGGTCATTCAGACCAAGGACGCCACTTCGGCCAAAGGCCACCGTATCAACATCCAAAGCGCTCCGTCGTTTCCCCTGGTAGAGGAAACCGAGCAGTAAGTAACATAACTACCTCAACCCAGCCAACGGGCTCCGAAAGTTCCATAACAACCGCCAGAACCTGGAGGCGTCCCACCTGCGGATATTCAACCAATAGCACATCAACACTGTAATCAAGTTCACAAAGCGCACTACACTTGGTCTGAGAAGCGATCTCCTCCACGCAATAATTGAACTGCATCGCCGTCCACGCCCGTATCTTTAACAAAGTTTATCCTGTACCCAGAGAAGGAATGGAATGTATAATGTAAACAGGCGTAAGGTATGTCGCGCTGAGTGACACTAAGCAGCCTTGTGAACCTTCTGGAAAGGTTTTGTGTGCTACAGGGTTGGACTCGCAAGCAAAAAAAGTGTCTGAGATATTTCGTAAGCTTACATGGGAATGCAACGTTCAGATGCTGAGCACTACAGAGTTACTCCGAGTAACGCATCAGGGCCACTGGAAGGCAGCTATGTATGCCTCCAATTTCATTCATTCGTTCAAGCTTCTTCATACACTGGATAGTAGTTATGTGAAAATCTCATTCAAATTCAAGCTGTACTTCCCTTAGGGACGTGTCAAGGATTGTCAGTCAGACTTAAATGAGAGACATGGATTTTCGGAATGTTTCGAGATTAAAAACAACAGACGGACCAGCTGCGGCGCAACATTCTGGTCGATTAAGCACTTCTACCAACCGGACAAAGCTCGTCGATCTATTGTCGGAAACAGAAGACGTCCACTTGTCATTCAAGCCCTCTAGATACGTACATAGCGCTGGGACAGCATCCATTCATCAGGTAAATATCACGGGGGTTTTAAAAGTACCGGCATGGTATCCATCGGTATAATAGTCTTCGGCCGAAAAAAAGAATCGTTTACAATGCTCTTCATATTATGCCGAGCTGAAGAGCGGAGCATATGTGTGCGCGCCGGTATGGCACGGCTATTCTCTATTTTTCAATTATTGTACAGGCATAGGCGGACGGGGCTAGTTTTCCTCAACTATGAAAAAGCGTACATAGATAATCCACCTTGATGTAGGATACGAACCGTAATATGATAATAGCAATACAACGATAAACATGAAAACATCTCATCTTAGAAGATTCCGAAGTACCGCCCCGTACCATTTCATTTTTACTACAAGGGCAGTACGTGAACAATTCGATATGGGCAACAATGTCAGGATAATATTAAAGCCACTCACTTGGTGACGGAACGGCAACGAGTTATCCTCCTTTGGCAAGCGATAAGGGCGATACGATCGGATTGTCGGGGCCAATATCTATTTATAGAAAAATGACTTGAGTACCCCCCATATTCAACCGAATCATAACATGCACTACCTTAGGATTACATTAATTATCCGCCGTGGTACCAATTCATCATTATTTACTTTTGCTTTATCATATACTGGTCCGCAGACCTTAAGAACGGGGGCACCCCCCTGGGACACTCAGTCCTCTACTTAGGCAATTTTAAGCACACAGCAGCCTATGTGATCAACATAGTTTTAAGCACACAGCACCCTATGTGATATCCAGGCGTATAGACAGATATGCTGAGTTTAACGATTGTTACTAAAAAGAGATACATTCAGATGCCAGCGATTACCGAGAGAAGATGGTTAAGCGGTCATTCATCACACCTAGGACGCAACTTCGGCCAAAGGCCACCTTATGAACATCCCAAGCGCTCCGATGTTTCCCCTGGTAGAGGAAACCGAGCAGTAATTAACATAACCACCTAAAACACTACATCCAATAGCACATCAACACTGTAATCAAGTCCACAAAGCGCACTACTTGGTCTGAGAAGCGATCTCCTCCACGCAATGATTGAACTGCATCGCCAGCCTCGCCCGTATCTTTAAGAAAGTTTATCCTGGGAACAAGTACCCAGAGAAGGAATGGAATGTGTAATATAAACAGGCGTAAGGGCCGTAGCGCTGAGTGACACTAAGCAGCCTTGTGAACCTTCTGGAAAGGTTTTTTGTGCTACAGGGTTGGACTCGCTTGCAAAAATGTGTTTGAGATATTTCGTAAGCTTACATTGATATGGAAGAATAGGAAGTGTTAATAATAACAGTCGTCATAACAAAAACGAATTTTTCACAATGTTCAAAATCCTCAAAACTGGTATTTTTTATTTCTAGGCGACTGTTGAGATCCGGTAGTGGCGTGTTAAGAGTCCGTGGGACTTAAACGTCTAATTTATACAGGGTGGAATTTAATTGATGGTCAAAAATGCAGGATATTGTTCCTTAGCTCATTTTAGGAAGAAAAGTTCATATGAACGTATGTCGTAAACCTCTTAACCTAACTTTTGAGCTACAGGGTGTTGAAGTGAAGTGAAGTGTTTTTTTATGTTGAATATTTTTCAATATCCCTACCAATGGCGTCCTTACTGTATATTGGAGATGCTTCAAAAGATATGGTACACCATTACTTTTCGAGAAAATAAAAGTCATTTTGGAAATTCTCATTTATTTTGCAACAAATTTGAGCTCTTGACTTTTTTCCCGTCCGATGCACCGTGTTCGCTTAAAAAATTAAAACCATTTTGGCTTTAATCAATTGACTTTTATTGAATGAAAATTAAAAAAAAAACATATCTAGAAACCGCAATTTTCCTAGTCCCAGTTTCGTGTATTGTAGAAAACATTCTGCCATCGGAAATGTTACGACTTGGATACTGCTCTCAATATATCCGCGTCAGCAAGTGCGTAGGTAAATTGCAGATCCGCTAACACGGAATTTGTAAATTTTGGCATAGCTTACTTATTTTTCCTTTATTATCGATTAAAAAAGAATCTTTCACAATATAAAAAAGTATCACGTTTATGGATGCTTGTCAAAATAAGACCGCAACGTAATCGATCGAATGTCATTATTTTAAAAACAAAATAGCGCACCAGCCTACTAGTTCAAAATAATTTCGTTATACGACAAATGCGTGAATATGATTTTTATTTTTTTACTCGAAAACGGAGCATCGGAAAAAAGTCAAATGGATTGCAAAATGAAAAAATATTCTGCTTGAAAAAATGCCTATTGGTACTTAGTAGGTGCATGTCAAATTTCATGAAAATTCAAGTAATGATAAGGAAACGAATTTTTTCTTAAAATTTCAACAGCCTGTAGCTCAAAAGCCAAGAGGTTCAGAACATATGATCATACAGGGTGACTTCGAAGTTGAGTCATTTATTTTAACAGTGAGTAGATCTGATCAACAGAAATGTTTTTTCCTTTACCATTTTTCTGGTAAAATTAAAGTAACAAAGTTATAGCCCTTTGGAAGTTTGAGTACCGCCCTGTCTCAATAATAATAATATTATGTGCTCGTGTTTGGAAACAACGGATATAATCCGCCTTAGCGGTTCATCGCATCGGAAACAAAAAAGCGAAAGAATTTGGAACGATGTTTTTACAATTATTTTATTCAGTTGTATACATACAGTCAGTGTCAGTCGGTAACGCGTGAGTGAATAGTGATGTCTGTTGCGTGGCTCAAACGAAATAAAAAATGGCACATGTTTATGCGGATCGGTTTCCCAATCGAGTGCAACCAACCCCTTGTGCCTTTGTTAATGTAGTACAACGGGCTCGTGAATCAGGTGACTTAACACCTCACAGGGGACGGCATGCCGGTGCTCCAAGACCTCACGATGAAATACAGGTCCGCACTGAAATACTTGTCAGGAGGATACTTTATAAAACAAGGTAACATTTTTTTTTATTTTATTTTCATTTTTACATACATATTTTGGTTTATCTTCCTTCTACAATCATTATCTGAAAATTAATGACTCAACTTCAAAGTCACCCTGTATAAACTTTTCTTCCTAAAATGAGGTAAGAAATCATATCATGTATTTGTAGCTATCAATTAAATTACACGCTGTATAGACGATTATTTTTGGCGACGAATTCCGTACTCTTAAGACATTTACAACCAAGCAATCTAAGATGGGTTTGTATTTCCAGTCATCACATTTGCATTTTTCCGTCAATTTGCCGGAAAACGGCGACGGCAGCGATTGTAAAGTTACAAAAAGTATCCCATAGCCGGCTAGATAATACCCGTTTTATTGAATATCGATCGGTGGAAGCCGGGTTAGCGGTATTTCACGTACACATTTATTGTTCTGCGCGTTTGTATCTAGGACGATCAAATTCGGATGTTTGGGAAAAGACGACGATATTTTGTCAGAATAAAGCATGACTATGTACGAGAGTAATCTCTCACAAAACGTCATTATCACTTGATCAAGGTGTATGTTCCGCACAAGTTAGACAATATCGAAATAAGTCAACGCCACATACCCTATATTGCTTTTGTTCGTTGTCGAACAGACCAAACCTAGACCATGCTGATGAGTTGCCAAAAAAGACGAAACTGGGGTTTTCGGTTGGATAGACGAAAGCAGCATTTTTAAGTTAGAGACCCTCTAAGAAAAAAGAACAAGGATTCAACTGGAGAAAACAATTCAAAAACCGAATGATTCTATAGTACCTCACCGACGAAACGCTCCATGGCGACTAAATTTTCCTAGCACCAGCCTACTACTCGCGTCCCGCTCCCTGTATTTAGTCTTTAAAGATTGAAATATCTACTATCCTTTACAGTTTATAAATAATAATAACGAAACGATCTGAAAAACGGTTTATAACTAACGCTGTTTTAAATAATAGTGTAAGTGGTATATAATTTAGGCAAAATGATTGGTGGATGAACAAATATGTTACATTATTCGCGTATAGTTTCCATTTGCTGATTTTTCCGAAACAGGATCGGTTTTTAAAATTACCAATGCTCAAAAGATAGATGTAAATTGCTAAGTGCTATTTTTTATTTTCAGGTAAGCCATACGAGAAAGTTGTGTATCTGGTAAGTTCACTATCTTCAAGATCTTGAAACAACACAAAAATATATACGAGGAAGCAACGACTAGACTTACAGATGTTAAGATGGAAAGCTGGATTTTATCCAGCGCTTATTGTAACTTTCTCTACGTGTACGGGGCTCTACTTGACCAATTGATATCGTTCAGTCCGTGATACAAAGGCATCATATAACGTAATGGAAATCCTGAATGAGCTGCGTATATTCGAAAGGAAGGGAAAAAATTCCTATTAAAATCTCTTTTCGCCATTCTCCAAGCGTAAAATCTGAATGAGTCGCGCCATACGGCATGCAGGGACGACAGTTGTGCGAATAGCTATGCAGCGCGACGGCATAGACGTACGGAAAAGTCAATGGAAAACCGGCTAAAAAAATTGTCGAAGAGCATAACATATCGTACGTTTTGACACTTTTGAAAGTATAGTGAATTTTTACTATTCCGACAATTGATGAGCTCCTGTGCAAAAGCGGATATCCGAGATATTCAGGAAATGAAAAACTATCGAACTTTCCTGGAGTTTATACTGTTGACTACAGAGTCTCCTGTTGGGACTTTCCTTCTCAAATTTCAAAACCGATTTGCGGTTAATCAGCTGCGAAAATGTAAAGAAGAAATTGAAGTACTCACTATTCATTTAAATTTCAAGTACTGCCTCTCACATGTTTTGTTCGTAAATGCTAGTTGAAAATGAAAACTATTAAAAAAACGCTATGGACAACCAAATGTCTCGAGCGAGTTCAAACTTGTACTGAAGGCGGATGACATGTTTGCCTTTCTCCACTGCAAGCGCGGCGCCTCCAGTGTTGCCAGCTCGAACGCTACGTTGCCAATCTCATCACTTGATTTGCAAACCTCGTTTTAATGGTGGATATACAAAGTCCATTTGTCCAGAATCGCATGGGAAGTCCATAGACGACCTACTTTACGCCATTTTTTCCCACCGTATTACTTGTGCGTATCACATTACCCCCACACCGCAGTGAAATAAAATATACCCCCGCGAGCACTCGCATATTCCATAACAACCATGGGAAACTCGAATGAATATCGAGCGGATTCGGACAAAGCCGTTCACTTAGCCTCGCGACTGCAGTTTCAAATGACAATGGCGTGTAAAACTATCTTTCGGTGTACGGTCCGATGTGTTTCGTTTCCATTTTGTATGGGGCACAGGCAGACAGCTAATCCGAGGCACAATGCCAAGTGAAAGAGCGAAAACCGTTCGGTCGGTTCGATGTGTGTCTGTGTCTGGCATTGAGTTCGATAATTGTATTTCGATCCACTTGTTCCTGTGGATACCACGTGCACACCAAACACTCCCGGCTCTAGTGTAACAACGTTCCATACGAGGGTTGACCTGCCGGTCTCGAGCCTGTCCGGTACAGAAGCGTCGGATAGCCTTCCTCGGAGTAGCACCCAAACTCGAGGCTAGGCCTTACCTGGGCATTGTATAGAGTCAAGCAAATAGCCGAGCTTTTTCCAAAGACATAGTGAGGTTATTATTATGCCTCAGATCGCTAAGATTGATGATTCCTCTAGTTATCAATCGTTCAGCACAGCTACTATTTCACCATAAAATTGTGGTAATGAAAACTTGTGAACGTGCAATTTGAGGGCCAGACTGCAAATTTTGCTCAATTCAAAGCGTAATTCCACGTCGGATTCCTAACGTATGTGTGTATACGTTTAGTTGGAGTAGAAGTTCTCGCTAGAACGAAAGTGTACAGATCAGAACAGTAACATCATTTCATCGACGCTTTATTGGATTGTAATAAAAAGTTTGTTCTGAAATTTCGACCCGATTTTGATGTACCTGTGATCTAGTTACCATGGATTGGGTAGACAAATATTGAATTACCGTTCAAAATCAGACCATTTGCCAAAACTGTATGAATTTGTTCAGAGATCAAAATATTAACCAGGCAAAAATCAATAAGAAATTGCGAAGAAAGTATTCATTGGATTCACTTGTCGAAATCTAGAAGGCATCATGTTTTATCATAAAACAGGGCTGATAGGCTGGTAGACAGCGCTTATTACAGGATTGGAATATCTAACACTCAAACACAACTCGAATGAATACCAGGACGTTGCAGGCCTCTAAAGTGTAGGCGTTTTGAGGGAAATCGCGCAATTATAATATACTAAGTGACATATAAATCCGAACACCGAGTTTAAATGGTTTTATTTTAATAAAATTTTGTATAAGTTCTTGATGAAGCATAATAAGTGAATGATAAAAATTTCAAAATGATTGCACTGCTTTAAAGCCCTTTGACCTTTAATAATGTGTGGATGCACCCTGATGTGCTACGCATTCTCCAATGCGCCTAGGCATGCTTCTGATCAGGTGGTCAATGTCCTCCTGTGGTATCTCATTCCAGGCAACCACCAACTCCTCTCGAAGTGCTTCTAGAGTCTGAGGAGGACGTTGCAAATTGAGCAAACTCCTACCCATCATATCCCACACGTGCTCAATTGGGGATAAGTCGGGAGATCTAGGTGGCCATGGTAACAATGTGACATCATTATGTTTTGTGACTCTTGCAACATGTGGTCGGGCATTATCTTGTTGGAAAGTTGGATCTGCCAGGGTGTCAAGATAGGGTAAAAGATGGGGTTCTAGAACTTCGTGGATATAACGCTGCGCGTTCATGTTACCCCTGATGAAGATTAAAGGTGACCTGGAACCATAAGCTATAGCACCCCAAACCATAACTCCAACAGTGTGATGAACATGTCTTTCAACAAAAAACTGTGGATTCCTCCTTTCACCACGTCGCCTTCTAACCCTGGCACGACCATCGTGCATGCCTAAACAAAATCGAGACTCGTCACTAAAGACAATACTGTTCCATTCCTGATCCCAGAGTGACCGTTGTCTGCACCACTCAAGGCGATTACGTCGGTGTTCTCGAGTTAAAGGGAGGACCCAGTGTGGCCGGTATGAAAACAAGCCAAAACTTCTCATTCGTCGGTAAACACTTCGCATGCCAATAGGTATTCCGTGTTCTGCAAACCATTCATTTGCAATGGACCTGGTAGTGGAGAAACGGTCCCTTGAGGCCAATAATCTTAGGCGGCGATCTTCACGGTCTGTTGTTCTACGGCGGCGTCCAGTGCCCCTTGCTCTTTGCGTACGGCCTTCTCGAAGCCATGCCTGACAACACCTAACCACAGTGTCTACACTTCTTTGCACTCTTAACTGCAATTGCCCGAAAAGAAAGTCCAGCTTCCCGAAGTCCCACTATACGGCCCCTATCAAACTCACTAAGTTGACGAAATAGTACAGGTCTCCGTACTCTAGGCATCGTAACCGATCGTAAAGGATGTCAAGAACCAAAATCCGCCAACGTTGATTCTTTACTGCGGCTGAAATATTCATTTTTGGAGCGTTAGTGAATTAAAATAAAGCAGTATAAAAACCGGAATGTCCAACTGATAAGGCTGAAAATTTTTTCACTTGTTATTTACAGTAAGATAAATACATTCACCAACTTTTATTAAAATAAAACCATTTAAACTGGGTGTTCGGATTTATATGTCACTTATATTGTGAAAAGTATTTTTCGGTGTAGCATTGTTCAAATGTAGAATGTAAAGCAAAGTCGAATTTTTTGACAAAGTTGTAGTCTGGCTCGCGATTTCTGAGGCTGGGGCTTCAGCACGCTATGTCGATGGAGTTTTGTACCCAAAGATGCTTAGCAAAGCTGATTAGCTTTCTTAACACCCATCACCAGAAGGAGGATATGATATTTTAACCTGACCTTGCTTGCTTAATCGTGCGCGTAAAGAAAATGTATCTCAAGCTCGGCCAATCAAAGAATTTTGGTTCTGTGTCGAAAATTTTAAGACAGCGGCCCAAACAGAACAACGATTGCAGACTTTTAAAAAATCTCTGGAAGCGCGCATGATTCAATGGAAGATAACAAATTGCGCGCCAATGAGGATAATGATCCGCTATTGTTTTTGTATAATTAACCATTTATATTAAGATTCTAATGAAATCTCGTTATTTCGTCGTTACATTTACATACGTTACATAGGCGCCGTATAGGTCGATAGATACCCTAAACCGCAACCGCTGAGAATTGTTCACAACTATCGAAGAAAGAGAACACAAAGTGTCATCTGTCATCAGAAACGGCTACTGCAAAGATGAAACAGCGGGCTGTCTGGTGGAACTGTAACCTAGCTTGCATTTAACAGTCGGTTGACCGCTGTGATACCGACGATTCTGGCGGTATAGCAGATACTTGGATTATCTTTCTGATCCTCCTTCGGCCAATTTTTTCCGTCGCTTCAAGCGCTATTAAGAAGTGGGAACCCGACTGATTTTCTCACGAGTGGCTTTACTTTTCGTTCTCAGTCTACTTCGCTAGATATTCGTCAGTGTTCTCATATGCTTGCTTTGGCCTCTCCAGCGTACCTCATGCCTCATGCGCGACCATCCAGTGTAAACACCAATTAATGCCTCGCAATTAGCGTACATTCATGACGAGTCGGACTTTCTGCGGTGTTCAGATACACCTACGCGCCGAAACAGGATGTTAACATGCGTTACGAGTCAGAAGTATCTACCATATCTATGTCTATTCGAACCGCATTTACTTTGCGCCAAAGGAAACATGAGCACTCGTTCGTCGCTTTTATTCGCTTCACGCTGCCTGTCCGGGCATTCATGACCCGCGTGAATTCGCTGAAACGCACAAATTTCAACGTCGCGAGCTTGTGTTTAGTAATAATAATAATAGAACGTCTTTATTGATTTATTAATCAAAGTACAGTGTAGCGAGTGAATTTTAGCTAAATAGCTACTTTACATGCACATTTTAAATATAGTAGCTCCAGACGATGAGGGCATAGACCTTCGAAAGCTCGAGTTTAAGTTGTAAGAGTGTGCTTATACAATACTTTGCGTTCTACCCAAAGAAATCCAAGGATATTTTCTCCTAACAGTTAAGTTTGTTAACTATGAATACTAACTATATATATACAATTAGTGGAAGACTTGTCTTTGGGGATATTGACAAATTATGCAAGTCTTCCACTTAGCTAGTTGTATCGACAAGAACAGTAGCAGTAGTCATTGCCATTGCCAACGACCAGTGGCAAAAAATACAATTAAATTGTTTATTGGGAATTGGCAAAATAAAAGCTTAGTGAACTCTTTTGACTGAAATCTCGAGCTTTCGACAAACTGTTGTCATCTTCAGGAGCTAAAGCACAAACATGAAAATAGCAACCAATTTAGAACAGATTTGAATTTTCAAATTACTTACTCGTCGGTGAGGTTGCTGCTAAATGTTGTTTTAGAACGAAGCGTGGATGAGAACACTTGTAACAATTATAAAATCTATATATATAAACAAAAAATAGGAAAACAATGAGCAACATCCGCAAAAAAAAGGAAAGTGAATTCGAGCAGAAAATAGGATAGGTAACCCGAGCGATACGTATTTCTGCTAGTTGGCTTCATCAGGCCCGTAATGAATGCACATATGCAACTACAAAAGTAGGTTTACATGCCCATACATCCGGTTACGGGTGTAACCTGAGGAAATGAAGATGGAGAGGGAAAAAAATTGACACGCGAAGTCCACAACAAGAGCCAACCTACACATTGTAGTATAAAATGTCTAGCAGACCTCGAATGTTAACGGTGACGTTCGGGCCTGATGAAGCCAACCAGCACAAATACGTATTTGCTTGCTCGGGTTACCTATCCTATTTTCTGCTAGAATCCACTTTCCTTTTTTTTGCGGATTTTGCCCATTATTTTCATATTTTTTTGTTTTATACATATATGTATATATATACATAATAATGTGAGCACTCCGGACTTTATATATATATATATATATATATAAAGTCAGGAACGATCAGATCACTTGTCGATGTGTCAAGAGAAACATTTCAAGAATCCCTAGATATCTGTGATCTAGATTGAGACCCTTCATAAGTCGATGGCGCATATTCCAAATTCGATGTCAACTTGGCGTCCACGGGTTGTAATATACGCAATAATCTTATGCCAGTCACCACAATCAGGATCCGAGGAGGCGTGGTAGCCTGTCAGTTCTTATCGATTTTGAAAAAAATGAATATGACGTAGCATATAAAAATACGCACCAGGATTCGAAAATACGGGTTTTATTCATCAGCGTTTGAATATGGTAGCGCGAGGCCGTAATTACCCTTTTATCGGCCAAAAATCATCCAGCCAGCCTCCATATCAGCGGAAATATACCTTCGAGTGGGATTATTAATTAATATCTCTTGTGCAGGGGGTTGAATTCGTTACAATCCTGGATATTTTCGTCGGCGAATCAATACTGCCACGTGAAACGTAAACATCTCTGCACCATCACAGGTGAATTTAATAATAATATATTTATTAGGCAGGCAAAACTAATTTGATGTGCTTTTTGAGTCGTTTTAAAAATTTGTACTCCAATACTTTCTCTTATATATATATATATATATATATATCAATTAAATTAATCTGTTTTTAACTTGTTCTTGTCATATTTTATATAATTTTGACCATTGTACCATCTATCCAGCTCTCACCATGTTACTGGACGTTTCCCTCATCCTATACTTAAACAACAATTAGCAACATCCTCACATACTACTGTAAGTTGAGTCAATTTAAATTCATTTTACACTTTTGTTGCTACTGTTATCATTGTAATTGCAGCTCCTGATGATGATGGCAAAGTCCATTGAAAGCTAGAGAGAATTAAAAAAGTATAAAGAGTCCTCTTTGCTTAAATTTTGTCGAAGCACCCAACAAAAGGCGGAAGCTTTAATTTTTCACCTATATATATATATATATATATATATATATATATATATATATATATATACTAATTTAGGGCGCTGAAATCAAGTGTGATCATCATAAGATTATGAATTGTCATGGGGCTGAATTTGGGTAGAAAATTAGTTGCTTGCGAGCCCCAGGCCAAATTGATATTGGATTCGAAAATTTACACATCCGAGCCTTCATTCAAGTTAGATATTCAAAACTTGTAAAACTGGAAGTCACTTTACATGTCACTATGTATTTTTATATTTTATTGTTGCACGATGTGAATATCCTATTAACAAGAGAATCAATAGAAAACATGGTGATAACCCAAACCATATATAATAAATATCTTTGGTGTTATCGACCATAGTCTACTATTGGTTTGTATTTGTCATTGCTAATGGTTCCCAATTAACACATAAAAAATGCCGGTAGGCACGTAAATGTTATTTTTGTTCGTTGTAAAAGTGATAAATTAGTACTATACGCGCCATGACGTTTTATTGATTCCGGCTTTTTTAATTATTTAAAACGGCTGTCGTATACAGCTTTTCGACCTCACTAGTGATTAAAAAATATATACGATATATTGTTACGACGACTGGCGTATTCAGAAAAAAGTTTTGGGGGGCTCAAGTGTCATGTTCAAAAAGATATCCACCCGGGGGATCGGCGATTGAAAATTATACTTTTGTCATTTCTTTCCAATAAAAAAATGTTATAAACAGTTAAAGCAACGGCTGCGACCCGCAATCAGAAAAAATTCTAGCTTCCAAACACAGTCGTTACCCTGAGGATCTGTGAGGTCTCAGTCTTCACGATTCTCTCGTTTCGAGAGCTTGGATTGGAAGACGTTATTTTTTAAAAAGATTGACAGAGTCATCTGTATAAACACCGCGACAAGGCAGTCTGAAAGTCGGCAGTGTAGATAATGAAAAGTAGAGGCCCCAGAACTGAGCCCCGGGGAACTCCTGAAATAATTTTATTTTTAGTTCTATCACTTCTTTCTTTTTGAAAATGATCGGATAAGCATGACGTGAAAAAATTCAACGTATAACATTTTCCTCTCGACAAAATAAAACCAGCGTCAAGCCTAATTAAATATAACACCGTATATAATAAATAATTAATTTTCTCCTATAGATAAACCGTTACGTTAGAATCGCCATGTTTGGCCGATAATTATATACAGTGTCGACTAGAATGCAACATAACTAGGGTGTGATGAATGCAATACCTTATATAATCGTTGCAAATATAGCATTTCAAACTTGTAACACTGCGCCGCATTTTTTCCAGCCGTAGGTACTGTTAGGCACGCAGGATTTTTTAAAGGCTAGGTGCAGTTTGCAGTCTATTATGTGGGTGAGCACGAAAAAATATATAACAATGCCTTTACCAGCTACTGCGTGTTACGTACTAGATCACACAAAATGTTATATGGCTATATATACTAAGTGACATATAAATCCGAACACCCAGTTTAAATGGTTTTATTTTAATAAAATTTTGTATAAGTACTTAATGAAGCATAATAAGTAAATGATAAAAATTTCAAAAAACTGCTTTAAAGCCCTTTGACCTTTAATAATGTGTGGATGCACCCTGATGTGCTACGCATTCTCCGACGCGCCTAGGCATGCTTCTGATCAGGTGGTCAATGCCCTCCTGTGGTATCTCATTCCAGGCAACCACCAACTCCTCTCGAAGTGCTTCTAGAGTCTGAGGAGGACGTTGCAAATTGAGCAATCTCCTACCCATCATATCCCACACGTACTCAATTGGGGATAAGTCGGGAGATCTTGGTGGCCATGGTAACAATGTGACATCATTATGTTGAAAGAAGTCTATAGTGACTCTTGCAACATGTGGTCGGGCATTATCTTGTTGGAAAGTTGGATCTGCCAGGGTGTCAAGATAGGGTAAAAGATGGGGTTCTAGAACTTCGTGGATATAACGCTGCGCGTTCATGTTACCTCTGATGAAGATTAAAGGTGACCTGGAACCATAAGCTATAGCACCCCAAACCATAACTCCAACAGTGTCTTTCAACAAAAAACGGTGGATTCCTCCTTTCACCACGTCGCCTTCTAACCCTGGCACGACCATCGTGCATGCCTAAACAAAATCGAGACTCGTCACTAAAGACAATACTGTTCGATTCCTGATCCCAGAGTGACCGTTGTCTGCACCACTCAAGGCGATTACGTCGGTGTTCTCGAGTTAAAGGGAGGACCCAGTGTGGCCGGTATGAAAACAAGCCAAAACTTCTCATTCGTCGGTAAACACTTCGCATGCCAATAAGTCTTCCGTGTTCTACAAACCATTCATTTGCAATGGACCTGGTAGTGGAGAAACGGTCCCTTAAGGCCAATAATCTTAGGCGGCGATCTTCACGATCTGTTGTTCTACGGCGGCGTCCAGTGCCCCTTGCTCTTTGCGTACGGCCTTCTCGAAGCCATGCCTGACAACACCTAACCACAGTGTCTACACTTCTTTGCACTCTAACTGCAATTGCCCGAAAAGAAAGTCCAGCTTCCCGAAGTCCCACTATACGGCCCCTATCAAAGTCACTAAGTTGACGAAATCGTACAGGTCTCCGTACTCTAGGCATCGTAACCGATCGTAAAGGATGTCAAGAACCAAAATCCGCCAACGTTGATTCTTTACTGCGGCTGAAATATTCGTTTTTAGAGCGCTAGTGAATTAAAAAAAAGCAGTATAAAAACCGGAATGTCCAACTGATAAGGCTGAAAATTTTTTCACTTGTTATTTACAGTAAGATAAATACATTCACCAACTTTTATTAAAATAAAACCATTTAAACTGGGTGTTCGGATTTATATAGTCACAGTCACAGTATAGTATAAAATTACTTTACACTTTACTGAAAACCTTCTCTTGCAATACAAACGCGTCGTCTAATAAATGATGCATCTCGTTATTGATTTTACAATCAATACCGAACACATAGTGGCTTACTTTGATATCAAACACAGAGAATGATCACTGGTTCTCAATACAAACACTGTTATAGAAGGATTATTTCATCAATAGAATCAGGAAAACGTTGTAACAAGTGTACGTTGCTTTCCATAACAACAGCATTTTTACCTACAATAAAAATCTGGACGTACATGTGTATTTATTCGTGATATTCGATGTGAATGGCTAGTTCATAGAACAATAATAACAATAGAACGATTGCATTACAATTCAATATAAAGATTGTTTAAAGATAACGTCGATAATGTTGTTCAAGTTACAATAATTAAATTCAATAACTTTTGAAACCAAGGAAAATCAACATTAACCTTGTCAAGTGATATTTTCGGCTCTGGTGACTTGTATCCACTGTTTTGTTGAAATTTCGCATAAATGTTGCTGAATTTCTTTGTGACAGCTTCGAGCTGAGCTTGTTGACGTAGACGTTTGATTTCAAATAGCCTCATAAGGGAAAATCCAACGGTGTTACATCACATGATCAGGGAGGCAATTTAATCACCGAAAAGAAAAGATGTGTTATGTAGCAGATGAATTGTTATTGCACAAACTTGTTGGTATTTCTGTATATGTCTGTACTGTGTGATACCGATTGTAGTCTGTTTGTACCTAATAATAAGTATTCGTATAAATAATGAAAAATCTAATACTATTTTGTTTTTTTAGAGAAGCCCAATCTTTGGCTGAGTAAATAATTGACGTATCGTCTGCGAAACCAATAATTTCTCCATCGTTTTTTAAATTAAAAACGTCATTAATCTACAAATTAAACAGCATTGGTCCTAATACGGTTCCTTGTGGCACTCCGCATCTGTCATATTTTGACTCGGTGTACTGTTAATTATTCACAAATTGTTTGCTGTCTTCCAAATAACGTTTCATGAGCTGGTTCCAAGCTCAGCGCCTCCAGTGTTGCCAGGTCTAACATTACGTTGCCAGTCTCATCTCTTAATTTACAGACATCGTATATGCAAAATGATCGTGGATTTTAAACGTTTCCCTATCATATTTCCTATGTACCTTATGATTCAATACACAAATAGCAATCTAAAGAAGGAAAATTTGTTTCAAATTTTGCATGAATTTGGGACACCTTTTAGCATAACTGTATTATTGTGGACGCAAACGAAAAAACCAATGAACTGTCATAAATAACGCAATCAGCAAATAAACAGTGACACAGCACATGAAATATCACCTGACAATTGTAAATTAAAATCTCATAAATATCCAGTTAACATAGCGTCAGAAATGGCGAAATAATTTTCGCTCATTTCTGACTGTGGTTAGTGGTATTGTGTATGGAAACAGCAAGGCCGCATCCCCTAGTGGACATAATTATGACGGTAATTTATGACGAAGGGAATTGGAATTTTGCATCTCTGGGTACAATCTACAAATTTGAAAAGTTTTTTTGGAATATTCTTCGAGGTCTTATAGGGGAAGTTTTGAACTTCGACATAGACAACCTCAAAAACAGTAGTTTTTAATCGAGTTTTTCAGCATTGTAAATGTCAATTTTTGAGTTCTGTCACATATAAATCGAAAAGAACCTTTTTTCAAATGGCGTCAAGTAGATTGACTGTGCACCAGAGCTGATCAGATAGTAAATTAACAGCTCGTTGACTATTTTGCCAATAATAATTTGTTTCCAGTACACCAATCTGGTATTCGCGAAGGTCCGTAGTACGACTACTGCATTACTATTATTATTATACAGGGTGTCCGCAAAGTTGGGGTTTTCCTTTTCAGAAACAACTACCCTTGAAATAACAAAGGTAATGCGTAGTGAAACGAGGGCGACCAAGTAAAAAAAAAATAAAGGAAAAAGTACTCACTCTCCAGTTGACGAGAAGGGCTAAGTACGTCTCTGCCCGAAATCACACCGCTCCAACAGAAAATGAAATCAGCTGATGCGCTACCGACCAGACGCAGGCAAACAAGGAAGGCAAAATGTTGCGTAAAAAGTCTAGGTATTGCATCCCGTCCAATCGATTTGGGAGAATAAATGGTCCAATGAGCATACCGTTCACCATGCCAGCCCAAACATTCACCGAAAATGTTTGTTGAAAATGTGCCCGACGGACAGCGTGCGGATTTTCTACTGACCAAACATGAGTGTTGCGAAAGTTATTCACCCCATTACGCGTGAACGTAGATTCGTCTGTCACCAATATGCACTTCAAAAAGTCCGGATTATTGTCATGTTGATGCAACAACCACTCACAAAACCGCACTCTTGCTGGAAAATCGTCAGGTTGAAGGGCTTGTACACGTTGGACGTGAAACAGATACAGCTCCTCTTCACGCAGCGTTTGCCACACTTTAGTTTTTGATACTTGCACTTCTCTAGCCACGTCTCTAGTGCTTGTTGAGGGATTCTCGTCTACGCGATTACCTCTACACGCGTGACCGGTTGCATACTGACCTGACACACTGACCCCGACCCAGTTCTGTCGTCGGGTTGAGCTAGTGTCCTAGTACCAGTCGGGGATGTCGCGGCTACAGGACGGTATTCAGATATTTTTGATGTTGCAGAACCCTTTATCTCGGTTCCCTTAAGACATTGGTGTATATAGTACTAAGAAAAATTGCTTATGTTTTCAAGATCTACACGTCGTGTAAAGGAAAACTCCAACTTTGCGGACACCCTGTATATTATACTTAATTCACCAAAACAATTTTGCGTGGCATGCTTGATTTTCCCAAGGCTTTCGGTTCAGCCAATCATGAGATACTTTTGAGTAAGCTAAAGTATTACGGTTTGCCAGAAGCTCCTTTGAATCAAATCGTACCTAACGGATCGCACCCAAAGAGTGAAAACATCTAGAGGAACTTCTGATGCACAGTACGTTCCATCAGGAGTTCCACAGGGTTCAGTACTGGGACCTCTTTTATTCCTAGTATAAACCTTTGATCTGCACGAATGTGTAGAACATTGTTCCGTCCAAATGTACGCTGACGATACACAATGAACATTTCGTTTTAATGAATCCAAATCACATGAAACGTCGGATAAAATTAACCTAGATCTTGATAATGTATTAACGTAGTGTGATAGGCATTAATCGATCAAAATGTTCCGCGATACCATACTGTCTTAAATATTCAAATAACAATATCACAAATCGAGACACCTTATTTATGAACGACATTAATAATAATGCTACTAATCTAGGTGTTATATTTGATTTAAATCTTAGATTTAACCTACATGTGAATAGTATCATGAAGTCGTTAAATGAAGACGAAGCTTTTTTATTCTAATCGCCATATTCTAAATTTTAATTACCGGAAAAGTTGTGTGAAAGCCTCATATTATCAATTTTAGCTTACCCTCTAGTCCTCTATGATCAGTGTGAGTTGTTTTGCCTAAAGCAATTAGGAAAGTCGCGGTAAACAATCGGATCGTTCTAATCGATATAGATGCTAGTAATAATAACTGCACCTTGAATAAAAGTATGGAGGCAAATAAGAAGTCCTTGAAATAAGAGCTTACCGAAACCCACCTTCGGACCCGAGTTGTTAGACACAAAAGATTTCCCGAAATGCGAAAAATCTGTTCCGAGCGTGTTTCGCGAACACGGAACAAATTAGAACGAATGGCCTGTTAGGAAATTTATCACGGGCGGTCGGTGACGTCACGACGTCGGTAAATCCGCCGTATTACATAATTCGTTTTAATTAGAGTGGTTAGCAGACGAGGGATGGAGTTAATGCATGTTTAATATGTGCACTATGCACCAGCTATTTATCGATTTTAGGATTGAAATATTGTAATTACGAATATTAGGATGTCACGTTGATGAATTTACGGAACTGATTATCGGACGAAAAGCGGGGGGGAGGTTTCGTACACCTTAACGTACGTCTTGAACTATTTTGAAGGCAAGGCAGATATACTAAGTGACATATAAATCCGAACACCCAGTTTAAATGGTTTTATTTTAATAAAAGTTGGTGAATGTATTTATCTTACTGTAAATAACAAGTGAACAAATTTTCAGCCTTATCGGTTGGACATTCCGGTTTTTATACTGCACCTTTAATCTTCATCAGAGGTAACATGAACGCGCAGCGTTATATTCACGAAGTTCTAGAACCCTATCTTGACACCCTGGCAGATCGAACTTTCCAACAAGATAATGCCCGACCACATGTTGCAAGAGTCACCATAGATTTCTTTCAACATAATGATGTCACATTGTTACCATGGCCACCAAGATCTCCCGACTTATCCCCAATTGAGCACGTGTGGGATATGATGGGTAGGAGATTGCTCAATTTGCAACGTCCTCCTCAGACTCTAGAAGCACTTCGAGAGGAGTTGGTGGTTGCCAGGAATGAGATACCACAGGGGGACATTGACCACCTGATCAGAGGCATGCCTAGGCGCGTTGGAGAATGCGTAGCACATCAGGGTGCATCCACACATTATTAAAGGTCAAAGGGCTTTAAAGCAGTGCAATCATTTTGAAATTTTTATCATTTACTTATTATGCTTCATTAAGTACTTATACAAAATTTTAGTAAAATAAAACCATTGAAACTGGGTGTTCGGATTTATATGTCACTTAGTATAGCTTTTGGATGTTGGGAATGTGCTCAGTTGCCTTTGTCTTCTGCTCGCTCATCGTTCACTCTTGCGCAATGCCGAATGTGCGATCGATTATTGAATAAGACAAAATGTAAACATAAAATTCATCGAATAATAATTTCCATAATATGGCGTTATTTGCAAGTTATTACGTGTTAAAATCGCTTCTAGCCCGCAAACACGTATCGTATCGAAATCGAAAACTGATACAGAAGTGCAAACCGCAATGCAGGTCTGCGTATTTTTTCTTCCTCAGTTTTGCAATAACCGCAGGGCAGGTTGGAATGATGTTGACGGTTTTACACTCTCACATCAGAAAGAACGTTCACTTTTGCCCACAGCATATACAACAGTATACAGCAATGAAATACCAGTTCTTACCTACTTATTTTATTTTATCCTCGCCTCGATGACATGACTAACAATAGACTGCAGGTTGTTCGGAACAGTTGCGTAACATTTATCTTTGATGATGTCACAAACATGTTCACTTCTTTGTGCTAGTTGGAAATGCTATTTAGTGAAACTTAATAATCTTATTTGCACCTGCAAATCAATGCTTACATCTGAACCTTCTTAGAGAAAAATTAAGTCTTAGAGGTAATGCGCATAATAGAACCGTCAGGCATTTTTATTCCAGCACAGTTTCACCTACAATGCTGCTAGTATTTATAACAACATTGATGCTAACTCCAAAGTGATGTCCTTAAACCAATTTAGAAACGACATTAAAGGCCAATGACACTAATACTAATGCACAGGCCACCATTAGCTATAAACATTCTTTATTCTTTCTTTTTCTACTTTTTAGGTATGTAACAATTCATAATTTGTATCATGTTCTACCCCGCCATTCAAGTCATATATAAGTTACCTTTTATTTAGTTTTTTTTTTGTTCCTCTCATGCCATTGTGTACTTTGTATACCTTTCCGCTCTAGTGCTTAAGTGTAAGAATCGTCCACGGTTATACGTATATGATTCATAGTTATTGTCAAACATAACTAAGCTAAGTGGAAGGACTCACCTTTGAGGAAATCGACAAATTATGCAAAGTGTACTCTTTTAACTTGCAACTCAAGCTTTCGACAGTCTATGCTGTCATCATCAGAAGCTAAAAGCAAATTTAAATTATAATTTTTTAAATTTGTTCTTAGCTGATGATGACAGCACAGACCGTCGAAAGCTTGAGTCGAAAATTAAAAGAGTATACACTGTGCATAATTTTTCCCCAAAGACGAGTATTTCACTTATACAGGGTGTTTCAGTTTATTGTTGCATAACTTTAAGATTCGATAGAACTTTTAAAATTAATGCATAAAGTCTTTATAAACATGGGTCGAAAAATGCGTGGCTTCCGAAATACAGGATGTTTAAATTTACTTTCTAAAATAGTTTTTTTTTAAATATTTCGAACAATATTTGATGTATAACAGTGAAAATCGGTATACAAGGGTTTTTTGGTACGACAAAACGAACCATGGGCATAGTTTTACTGTAGCCGCTAGAGGGCGCTCTCTGCTGTACCTATAGTGTATTAAAATGACCGAAAAAATTTTCTTAGTGCAATTTTTTGCTTTTTGAATAAAAAAACTGATTGATCTCACTTTTCAACATAAAAAAGCTCTCCTGTGAGTTTTCGTTATAGTTAGCCGTTTTTTAGATATTTCGATTTTTAAGGTTCGATGCATTTTTAATTATTTATGATAAAATAAAGTTAAAAAGTAAGTATCTTGATAATTTTTAGAAGTAGGCTGTGCCTGCAAATATTTTTGAAATTGAAAGCAGAATAAGGTTAAACGTCAATTAGTTGAAAGTTAGTTTTGTTGTCTGTTGAAACCTGAAACGTTTTTTTTGCAATTGTGAATGCACGAAATTTAGTTTCTTTTACCTGTTTTGTTTTTGTAAGTTTTATAAAAATGCCATTTTTATTCTCCAATCAAGAGTTAGCGGATATTCATTTTGTGTATGACTTTGTAAATGGAAACGCAGCAGAAGCAGCCACATACGTATGTACTCAATAAAGACGAATTTCTTATTATTATTTATATAAAGAATCTCACTTTCAGAGCCGCGTCGCTGCTAAACAACAAATTCGAATAGAACAGAAGGGTCCAAGTCTATATGTTTACGATTGCATTGTTTTTCGCCAAAATTGCATAGTCATAGATCATACTTCTAACTCGTTTGTCTACCATAGCCTACCAAAGATCACAGAAACTGGCCGCTAAACTGCAACGTAATTTTATGGAGTTATGCTGCTGTGTAGTATTGCGTATACTGTGACAGATCGTAGGTTGGATATGTTTATTTGTACGTCGTGAAAGTGTACAGACAGATATCCTCGAGCTTCAGCAGAATATCTCTTCAGAAAAATTGCCGATGACTAACGGACTCGCCCATGGTTTTTAAGGTCAAATACCAGGCTAGCGAGGCCTGAAGAATAATAGCATAATAGGTATTGTTCATATAAAGATATACAAGACTGTCCAAGAGAATAAAATTTTGAAAGTAGTTTGAGCCGAGTCGTGAAATCAAAGACAAAATGTCAGTGCTATACGGCTCATTAATTTTAATTATTTATTATATATTTATCAATGTACGATGCTCATCATTCGACCGATGCTGAAAAGGTACTGTCACTTTAACCTTAAGAATGTGGCGTTTTGGATAGCAAGTAAAAAATTCTACTAAAATCTTGGTCGACAATAATTAAGCAAGAAAAACATGCTAGCTCTCCAGTAGCCATGGAGCAGGGCCTTTCGGTCTCTGGTGGATCTAGAAAAGGGGCTACACCTGAAACCCTCCGCTGGCTTCTAGCTACGCATACGTACCATTATCCTAAAGTACACAGAAGGGCAAAGCCCTTGCGGCGTCCGCTTGACGCACCTTGGTGCATGTTCTATTTTCACCGGCAGGCCGTGATATTAAAAGCTGTTTTCGTGTGTAACGAACCCCTAAGCACCTGCCTTGCGTTTCCGTTCAAACCGCGATGGGGAAAACGGCGAAAAAGGGCTCGAATGTTAAAATTGAATGAGTCGGCGGCGGTTGGTTCAAATAAATTATACCGTTTGTTGTTGAAATTGTTACCCTGGGTGCACTGCTGGTCGTTAAAATGTAAAAACTTGGAGTAAAGCAGGAACTTCGCACGTATGCACATGGAATAGTGTAGCGCTCAAGATAGGGAACTAGGTCGAACAGAGAACAGGTACTAAGCGTAAATGGTAACAGATATAGGCAGACATTTTGGAGATAGATTGCCTGAAAACATTTTGTTATATATACACTAAGTGACATATAAATCCGAACACCCAGTTTAAATGGTTTTATTTTAATAAAATTTTGTATAAGTACTTAATGAAGCATAATAAGTAAATGATAAAAATTTCAAATTGCACTGCTTTAAAGCCCTTTGACCTTTAATAATGTGTGGATGCACCCTGATGTGCTACGCATTCTCCAACGCGCCTAGGCATGCTTCTGATCAGGTGGTCAATGTCCTCCTGTGGTATCTCATTCCAGGCAACCACCAACTCCTCTCGAAGTGCTTCTAGAGTCTGAGGAGGACGTTGCAAATTGAGCAATCTCCTACCCATCATATCCCACACGTGCTCAATTGGGGATAAGTCGGGAGATCTTGGTGGGCATGGTAACAATGTGACATCATTATGTTGAAAGAAGTCTATTGTGACTCTTGCAACATGTGGTCGGGCATTATCTTGTTGGAACGTTGGATCTGCCAGGGTGTCAAGATAGGGTAAAAGATGGGGTTCTAGAACTTCGTGGATATAACGCTGCGCGTTCATGTTACCTCTGATGAAGATTAAAGGTGACCTGGAACCATAAGCTCTAGCACCCCAAACCATAACTCCAACAGTGTGATGAACATGTCTTTTAACAAAAAACTGTGGATTCCTCCTTTCACCACGTCGCCTTCTAACCCTGGCACGACCACCGTGCATGCCTAAACAAAATCGAGACTCGTCACTAAAGACAATACTGTTCCATTCCTGATCCCAGAGTGACCGTTGTCTGCACCACTCAAGGCGATTACGTCGGTGTTCTCGAGTTAAAGGGAGGACCCAGTGTGGCCGGTATGAAAACAAGCCAAAACTTCTCATTCGTCGGTAAACACTTCGCATGCCAATGGGTCTTCCGTGTTCTGCAAACCATTCATTTGCAATGGACCTGGTAGTGGAGAAACGGTCCCTTAAGGCCAATAATCTTAGGCGGCGATCTTCACGGTCTGTTGTTCTACGGCGGCGTCCAGTGCCTCTTGCTCTTTGCGTACGGCCTTCTCGAAGCCATGCCTGACAACACCTAACCACAGTGCCTATACTTCTTTGCACTCTAACTGCAATTGCCCGAAAAGAAAGTCCAGCTTCCCGAAGTCCCACTATACGGCCTCTATCAAACTCACTAAGTTGACGAAATCGTACAGGTCTCCGTACTCTAGGCATCGTAACCGATCGTAAAGGATGTCAAGAACCAAAATCCGCCAACGTTGATTCTTTACTGCGGCTGAAATATTCATTTTTAGAGCGTTAGTGAATTAAAAAAAAGCAGTATAAAAACCGGAATGTCCAACTGATAAGGCTGAAAATTTTTTCACTTGTTATTTACAGTAAGATAAATACATTCACCAACTTTTATTAAAATAAAACCATTTAAACTGGGTGTTCGGATTTATATGTCACTTAGTATATAACTTTTGGCTCAATATATTTGCATCTTGCCTTAAATAGATCGGGATTATCTAGTTTGTTATTGTATACATCTTCTAGTGAGTGCGAACTAGCAGTTTGAACGAATTGAAGAAAATAATCAAAAATTCGAGCTTATTTTCCAATCTTGATCAAAACCTGTGCTTTCAGTAAATCGGGTGCGATCATGAGTCTGATGTGAGTTTTTCATTAATATCGACAAGAGGCCTCGAAACTATAAATGGCGTCATGCTATATTTTTTTTGTAAACTATCGTGTATAAAAACAATTAACAAATAAAGAAACAGCGCTATTATGAAAGAATCAGAATCCCGATTCTAGTCAAGATTTATTTTTACACGAAGGACGCGAGAGATAAACGCTATGTCGAAATAACGACACAGTTTCCGAATACGGTGAAAAATGAGCGTGTCCCAAGAATGTCCGCGCAAGGTTAGGCAGAAGTACCTTTCGGTATAATTATTGTAGTTTTTTTTTTCTATTGTTGTCAACTACTAAGAACACACTAACTGTTGTTAGAATCAGTTTATGAGAACTACAGTA
The DNA here is from genome assembly GCA_963669975.1 of Acanthoscelides obtectus. Lineage (NCBI taxonomy): Eukaryota > Metazoa > Arthropoda > Insecta > Coleoptera > Chrysomelidae > Acanthoscelides > Acanthoscelides obtectus. The sequence continues at coordinate 4,973,372 of CAVLJG010000010.1, forward strand.
TATTCAGATAAGAGATAGACCGGACATAAACAAGACCACGTGATCATCGAACGCTGTAACATTCGGCAGCGACGTATTAAGAGTCACGCAGTACATATTTTAGATAGTAGATGCTGCTTTGCGTAACTTTGTAGTAAATTAGCACAATTCGATGTGTATACGATTGGTGATGGATATAGGATCATGTGGGGGTGGGGTAAGAAATATATAATGATGTAAATATACATAAAAGGTTTCAAAATGTTCGCTTCGATTTCCAGCTTCGGATGCCGCCTGATGTTTGGTGAAATACAGTCGAATATAATCTCAAAATGACGTTTAAATTAGCCTAAATTAAAAATAATCGTATATCTCTTAAAATTGCTTTTAGAATATTGATTAGTATATTTTTTTATTTCTAGGTAAATATGTAACCAAATTAAAACGTTCAAAACGTAAAAAAATGTGCATGGTTGAACATTGTCAGAAAGTAGATTCTTGAATAGGTTTTGCCAAAATGGGTTCAAAAATGTCAATAATTAATTAAAAAATACAGTAGTTTTATAATTACTTATAACTTACCGAATTTGATGAACGACATCTTTTATTGGAAAGATGAGCTTGATGAGCTGTCATCATCGCTACTGCCTGAAGCACCAACGTCAATAATGAATGGCTCGACTTGTTCCTCTAAAATATTGTCCAGTTCCCACATTCTCTTTTCAACTTTGTCTTTCACGTGCTTAATACAGTTTTCCCATTTTTGCACTGTTATTAATTCTAGTGCTTCTTTGAAAAGTCCTTTGAGGTCACAAAATTTAAAAGTTGTATTGTGCTTAGCTATATAATTTTTAACCTCTGCCCATATGAGCTCAATAGGATTGAGCTCGCAATGGTATGGAGGTAAACGGAGCACAGTTTTATTTTGACTTGCTGCCATTTCGTCAATGGCGTATTTTTGATATTCCGCCTTGTGATCCTTGACAATTCTTAATAATTGTACTTTCAGCATTGCTCCTTCAAAGTTGATATTTTTCGAGCGGAGCCAATTTTGAACATCAACTTTCCTTGAAGCCGTTGTTGGGACCTTCTCCATTCTTCGAGAATGATAAGGCGTATTATCCAACACAATTACTGCGTTTTCCTCTAAGTTCGGTAAAATTTTTGAAAACCACTGTTCAAACGATTCGCCATTCATTTCCTCGTGGTAATCTCCAGTTTTCTTAGACTCAAAGCACCACAGACCGTCAACAACAAATACATCCTCACTGCCAATATGGCAGATAATGAGCCTTTTCCCTTTACCTGGAAATCGAAGTACTAACTGGTGTAGATTTATTTCAATAAGCGAACCTTTTTCAAATGTTTCATCACATTCAGCGAAAAAACATTGAGACATGAGTATCAGATTGCTATAATTGGGATTATTTAGTCATATTGAAAGAAAGAATATTGAACGTCGTATGATTACTCAGCGCTTCACAATTTAATTTAAAGTTATAAACCTTTAAAAAATGAATGATCAGGAACCTGAAATACGCGCAAATATTAATATTAACAAATTATAACTTTATAAAGCTTAAAGTATGAATTAAAATGATTAGAAATATTAGGAACGGTACACAATATAAAACTTAGTAACTTTTTTTAAGTTTATAATATTCGACATATTTTAAGATTATATTAAAAAATTATTGAAATATCGAAAACACATAAAAACATGGCTTAAAAAAGTTCTAACAAATGAAAATGACAATAAAACATCCACGCATTCTATCGAAAGTTATAAAAGTTTTGTTACTTGTAATATGTTTTATCTGCCCCCTGGAATTAATGTTTAGAACCTTGTTCCCAAGGTTTGAAAAACATCCGATTGTTGTCTATTACTCGAATTTACCTGCTGGATTTTTTAATCCGGTGGACAGTCCATCTAGAAAGGCCCTCCTGGATGAAGTTACAGAATCATCAACCCATACTTTACTTGTAGTGTGTCCTGCGTTTACTCACGTTTCATCAAGGTAATAAATCTTCCTGTTTTGATTTCTATATTTCCCAATTTTTTTTAAATAATCCCTCCTCCATAGCACAATTTCTTCTCTATCCAGTAGTAAACTATTACGACCCCGTTTTTTCCATTTGAAATTTAAATGCTTCAGTAACGCATGGAAAGTTGATCGTTTGAAATTTGGCAACGTTGTACTTTATCTATAGTAGGTATTTCATTCCTAAAGAAGAATTCATGCACTTTCCTCCTAATCGCATGCTTATCAGCTTCATCCAATGATTTAACAATACTTTTGCGATGTTTACTGGTCATTGGCTCAGAAAAGGTGTGATTTTTTTTGTATTGTCTTAACACATTAAACACTGATGCGCGACACACCCCAACTTTGTGAGAAACCTTCACAACAATTTGTTTGATGGTTGATGCCTCGTTCTCCTCGCGCTCGATCTTATATATATATTCAAAATGACCTCTTTCATTTCTGCACTCAGGTGTCTTTTTTTAGAGCGTTTCCTAGGTGGACTACAGGAGTTTACAACTTCATCGGCAGTATCTGTACTACTGGGCATTTTGCGCAAACAGTTGATAACAATAACAATCAATAACAAGGTATAACAATAACAACGACAAACGCAACAACTTAATAAGATAACAAACGAAAACGTCCAAAGAAATATCAAATTGCAATGATGCAAACGACATACGTAACACGTCTGAACCTGAATGTGACTCTGCCTTGATACGATTGCTCTGCCGCTCGGCATAGGCATTTAATTGCGAATTGACCAATGAGGGCTCCTGTTTTACGTCGAGACGGCGGCGTTAGCGTGAAAATCACCCGAACCTTTTGTTTACATCCGGTCTATCTCTTATCTGAATATACTGTAGACCGTTAGAAATTCATTTTTTATGCTTGCTGTACGTGATGGCCCAAAACTTGCTGGAAACGGTTGTCAGCTTCCTGAATAGGCCGCTAGGCGGACATATTTCTAACCTCAAAAATAGTAACGCCGTTTTTCAGAAATAGGATAGCCTACTTAGACCTGTGAACTTTATGCTATGATTTTTTAGGTGCGTTGGTTGGTTTAGAATGGAGGAATGAACGTGATTTCCGAAAAAGTAGTATAACTACCGGTTAGCTTTATCATCTTTCATACAGTATATTCAGATAAGAGATAGACCGGATGTAAACAAAAGGTTCGGGTGATTTTCACGCTAACGCCGCCGTCTCGACGTAAAACAGGAGCCCTCATTGGTCAATTCGCAATTAAATGTCTATGCCGAGCGGCAGAGCAGTCGTATCAAGGCAGAGTCACATTCAGGTTCAGACGTGTTACGTATGTCATGTGCATCATTGCAATTTGATATTTCTTTGGACGTTTTCGTTTGTTATCTTATTAAGTTGTTGAGTTTGTCGTTGTTATTGTTATACCTTGTTATTGATTGTTATTGTTATCAACTGCTTGCGCAAAATGCCCAGTAGTACAGATACTGCCGATGAAGTTGTAAACTCCTGTAGTCCACCTAGGAAACGCTCTAAAAAAAGACACCTGAGTGCAGAAATGAAAGAGGTCATTTTGAATATATATATGTATAAGATCGAGCGCGAGGAGAACGAGGCATCAACCATCAAAGAAATTGTTGTGAAGGTTTCTCACAAAGTTGGGGTGTGTCGCGCATCAGTGTTTAATGTGTTAAGACAATACAAAAAAAAAATCACACCTTTTCTGACCCAATGACCAGTAAACATCGCAAAAGTATTGTTAAATCATTGGATGAAGCTGATAAGCATGCGATTAGGAGGAAAGTGCATGAATTCTTCTTTAGGAATGAAATACCTACTATAGATAAAGTACTGCAGGAGGTAAATGGAGATACAACGTTGCCAAATTTCAAACGATCAACTTTCCATGCGTTACTGAAGCATTTAAATTTCAAATGGAAAAAACGGGGTCGTAATAGTTCACTACTGGATAGAGAAGAAATTGTGCTATGGAGGAGGGATTATTTAACAAAAATTGGGAAATATAGAAATCAAAACAGGAAGATTTATTACCTTGATGAAACGTGGGTAAACGCAGGACACACTACAAGTAAAGTATGGGTTGATGATTCTGTAACTTCATCCAGGAGGGCCTTTCTAGATGGACTGTCCACCGGATTAAAAAATCCAGCAGGTAAATACGAGTAATAGACAACAATCGGATGTTTTTCAAACCTTGGGAACAAGGTTCTAAACATTAATTCCAGGGGGCAGATAAAACATATTACAAGTAACAAAACTTTTATAACTTTCGATAAAATGCGTGGATGTTTTATTGTCATTTTCATTTGTTAGAACTTTTTTAAGCCATGTTTTTGTGTTTTCGATATTTCAATAATTTTTTAATATAATCTTAAAATATGTCGAATATTATAAACTTAAAAAAGTTACTAAGTTTTGTATTGTGTACCGTTCCTAATATTTCTAATCATTTTAATTCATACTTTAAGCTTTATAAAGTTATAATTTGTTAATATTAATATTTGCGCGTATTTCAGGTTCCTGATCATTCATTTTTTAAAGATTTATAACTTTAAATTAAATTGTGAAGCGCTGAGTAATCATACGACGTTCAATATTCTTTCTTTCAATATGACTAAATAATCCCAATTATAGCAATCTGATACTCATGTCTCAATGTTTTTTCTCTGAATGTGATGAAAACATTTGAAAAAGGTTCGCTTATTGAAATAAATCTACACCAGTTAGTACTTCGATTTCCAGGTAAAGGGAAAAGGCTCATTATCTGCCATATTGGCAGTGAGGATGGATTTGTTGTTGACGGTCTGTGGTGCTTTGAGTCTAAGAAAACTGGAGATTACCACGAGGAAATGAATGGCGAATCGTTTGAACAGTGGTTTTCAAAAATTTTACCGAACTTAGAGGAAAACGCAGTAATGGTGTTGGATAATGCGCCTTATCATTCTCGAAGAATGGAGAAGGTCCCAACAACGGCTTCAAGGAAAGTTGATGTTCAAAATTGGCTCCGCTCGAAAAATATCAACTTTGAAGAAGCAATGCTGAAAGTACAATTATTAAGAATTGTCAAGGATCACAAGGCGGAATATCAAAAATACGCCATTGACGAAATGGCAGCAAGTCAAAATAAAACTGTGCTCCGTTTACCTCCATACCATTGCGAGCTCAATCCCATTGAGCTCATATGGGCAGAGGTTAAAAATTATATAGCTAAGCACAATACAACTTTTAAATTTTGTGACCTCAAAGGACTTTTCAAAGAAGCACTAGAATTAATAACAGCGCAAAAATGGGAAAACTGTATTAAGCACGTGAAAGACAAAGTTGAAAAGAGAATGTGGGAACTGGACAATATTTTAGAGGAACAAGTCGAGCCATTCATTATTGACGTTGGTGCTTCAGGCAGTAGCGATGATGAAAGCTCATCAAGCTCATCTTTCCAATAAAATATGTCGTTCATCAAATTTGGTAAGTTATAAGTAATTATAAAGCTACTGTATTTTTTAATTAATTATTGACATTTTTGAACCCATTTTGGCAAAACCTATTCAAGAATCTACTTTCTGACAATGTTCAACCATGCACATTTTTTTACGTTTTGAACGTTTTAATTTGGTTACATATTTACCTAGAAATCAAAAAATATACTAATCAATATTCTAAAAGCAATTTTAAGAGATATACAATTATTTTTAATTTAGGCTAATTTAAACGCCATTTTGAGATTATATTCGACTGTATTTCACCAAACATCAGGCGGCATCCGAAGCTGGAAATCGAAGCGAAAATTTTGAAACCCTTATGTATATTTACATCATTATATATTTCTTACCCCACCCCACATGATCCTATATCCATCACCAATCGTATACACATCGAATTGTGCTAATTTACTACAAAGTTACGCAAAGCAGCATCTACTATCTAAAATATGTACTGCGTGACTCTTAATACGTCCCTGCCGAATGTTACAGTGTTCGATGATCACGTGGTCTTGTTTATGTCCGGTCTATCTCTTATCTGAATATACTTTAGGACTAATATATTTCCCGTGATGTGGAAGTTATCCATAGTGTGTCCTGCTCTCCAGAGTGGTGATAATTCAGCCGTTAAGAGCTATCTTTCTATTTCTGTCATACTCATTTTTGCGATTGTGGATCCACTGTTAGGAACCTGCTTATTTTAACTCGGATTGACTGGATCTACAGATGGAGTTGAAAAGTGTTTCTTAAATGACACTGTAGAGTCTTAGATGACAAATATACCTGTAGAATCAACAAGTCTTTTTAAGTTGTAATTTTTCATGCATATGACAAGTTGCTAAAAGTTCAATTCTTCGAGCTGACAATCTATTTTTATAAAAAATCCGCGAGCCTTGTCGCCTCCCCGCCTACTTATAATATGCACATAGGAACCGGCTGCATCATCACACAAGGCGTTTGGCTTTTGCCGGTCATGCCACTGCTTGAATTTCTCCTCTTACGGCACAAAGTCCTTTCTTTCAAAGGGCGTTTTATAATATCAAAAGAATTTAAAGTGAAGCGGCTTCCGGCTGCTTAGTTTTTCCCTACGGTGCTGCGGGATTAAAGGCGCAATCCAGACAGGACACGGGATATTATTAGATTTACTTCGCAGTTTAGATCTCGTACGGCCGTGGATGCCTTTGATACGCCGCTAGTTTTAAAAGACTACGTCGGACTGCCGATGGAACTCTATTTCCGGCAGCATAAGAAATTTCCCGTCGTCAATTTTCAGCAAAAAAATCAAGTCAAGTTCTGTTATCATTTAGATGCCGTTTGGTTTATTGCAAAGCCTAATGACATATGATTCCAGAAAAAACAGTGAATGCAATTGGATTTGAAATATAGAGTCGACGTACTTGACACAAAATTGACTGCTACGTTTAATTGACTTAAGATAAGCCTGCTGCCGCTTCTAGAATATCGGCCAACCCGTGGTAAAAGATACGCTGCACGCCTATGGCCTGCCTGTACATTTGTCGTCAAGGCCAGGCAGTTTACTGGTGTCATCGGGAGGTCGAGAGCGAGGAGCGAAACCCGAGACATGTAGCCGCAAATATTGACGTGATTAGAACTTACCAACTATATAATCTGTCTAATAGATAGTATTACCGAGAATAGAAGCTTCTTAATATTAGAACCTCTTTCACCTACACCAAACATTCACAACCCCCTACCCTCAAGTTTCAACCCCTATAAAAATGTTCCTGAAAATGATCAGAAACCTCTGAAACATCTAAAAAAGGTCTTACTGTGCCTTTTGGGAAATGTTTTTAAAAGGCCATACCCACTTGTTTGCTTGCCGTTCGTTGCTAATAGATAAAGATCTCATCTCTTCAGGTACAAAGTACAAGAGTGACATGTTATGAAAAGCTGTATCAGTTATATAAAAACGATCACAGAGAAACCGCAAAGGTACTCGTAACAACATAGAATCGTATAGATAAATTTATTTTGTACCCGTGGTAAAATATACGTCGCACGCCTATGGCCTGCCTGTACATTTGTCGACAAGGTCAGTCAGCTTACTGGTGTCATCGGGAGGTCGAGAGCGAGGAGCAAAACCCGAGACATGTAGCCGTAAATATTGACGTGATTAGAACTTACCAACTAAGTAATCTGTCTAATAGATAGTATTACCGAGAATAGAAGCTTCTTAATATTAGAACCTCTTTCACTTACACCAAATATTTACAACCCCCTACCCTCAAGTTTCAACCCCTACAAAACTTTTCCTGATAATAATCAGGAACCTCTGAAACAACTTAAAACCACGTATGGGCGATTTCTGTTCATTTTTTGTCCGTAACTCCACCACCACTGTATCTATTGTTAAAAACTAGTACTCTTGTGTCAAAATGTTATCAAAATCTGACATCGTCCATATTTTTAACGAAAAAGTTTACTGTGCCTTTTGGGAAATGTGCAACGTCAGATAAGAATGTCCTTGTGCACAAGTGAGTCGGAGACGTTTTAAATTTTTTAAAAGGCCATACCCACTTGTTCGCTTGCCGTTCGTTGCTAATTGAAAGATAGATAAAGATCTCATCTCTTCAGGTACAAAGTACAAGAGTGACATGTCATGAAAAGCTAACAGTTACATAAAAACAATCACAGAAAAACCGCAAAGGTACAGGTAACAACATAGAAATGTATAGATAAATTTTCACGACCAACCCGTGATAAAATATACGCTGCACGCCTATGACCTGCCTGTAGATTTGTCGTCAAGGCCATTCAGTTTACTGGTGTCATCGGGAGGTCGAGAGCGAGGAGCAAAACCCGAGACATATAGCCGCAAATATTGACGTGATTAGAACTTACCAACTATATAATTTGTCTAATAGATAGTATTAGTATTTTATAAACAACGGGAAAAGCCCAAAATTCAGTATTTTGCTTGTACAATGTTGAAATGAAATGTTATGAATAATCGGTAAACCGGATACTTTAGAGCATAAAAATACCTTCAATTTTGTTTTTTAAGAATTAAAATCGATAAACAATTAAGCTAAATACGGGGCTGTTTAGCAATATTGAATAAATGTTGATAACTATTGCAATAATAATTGTACATTACTAAAAATTTGTGAGCATAATAGGAGCCAAGATATTGTTTTTTAAATTCATATCTCCTTTGTTTATAAACGTTAAGTCTCGAAATTTTTCTAAACGCCTCGTACACCGATCGTGCATAGCGTTACGCAACCGGCAAACAAAGCGATGTCGCAATAGACTCGTTTTTGAATGGTCGAAATTATTTTTCAGGTGGGTCTACAAGCGAAGCGCTCGCCGCGTCAGTTGGGATCATAAATAATTCCCTCATGAATTGAAAATCTTCTTTTCTTCGGCGTGATGAACGAAAGGGCGCGTTCAAATTTGAAGGCCCGTTCGTCTCTCATCTCCAGCTCTTTTGTGCGTCTGCTCGCAGATCCGTTATTGTAATGGGCTTATGCCTGGGAAAACGTATTCAAGATTAAAAATAAAAATATTCATCGCAAGATCTCAATCAAAAAACGTAACAATGGTCGGAAAACGAGCAAACATGATGGGATCTGCATGGATAAGTATACAGGCGATACGCTGGGCAATGCTGACTCTCAAGTGTTGTAAAATAGTGTAAACAATGTGTTCATTTGAAAGCTCCCCACCACGGATTTTTTGAAATTTATTGAAAACCATCGATTAAAAGAAAAATCGTCGAAAATCTTGTCAAGGTGGACAACTTTTTCACCAAAAACTACTTCACCTCCTTTCCCCCTTGGCCCCCCAGGGTCATTCCCTTAAACATTTTAAATGACGTTTTATTTTTTAAAGTCAGTCGATTTGTTTTCGAGAAAATTAGAAAAACCTTGAAAGTAAAATCTGAATCAATAAATTAATTTTCACTATCCCAAAATTGTCACAAGTTAAATTCTTTCTTTCCCTTAGTAACCAGTAACTAAACAGGTATAACAATAAATACAGTTCGCCCGCGATGTGTTGATGAAAAGAATGCGGAAAAAATTCAGGTTGTTGCCACGTCTTATCCTTCTAATTTTCTCGAAAACGAATAGGCCGATTTTGAAAAAACAAACGTCAAAACGAAGAACTTCGAAAGTCCTTTCAAACAAACTTAATGGGATGACCTTGGCGGGCAGAGGTTGAAAGGGGGTGGAGTAGTTTTTGGTTGAAAAGTTGTCCCCTTTGGCGTTTTTTCTTTTTATCAGTGGTGGGTTTTCAAATTTCAGATGAACCCTGTATCCGTAGCGTAGCGATTAAAAATAAATCTTCCGTCGTTACATTAACTGTGGAGGACTGAAATTCACCTTGATGCTTCCTTATGGCGTAACACACGATAGACATAATAAATCCAAATACGGATTATACAGATTTTCTAATATTCCTTTCATGGACGGTTTTTCTTCGTCCGCGAATAGCTTGCGGCCAAATCTGTAAAGAAAAAGTAAATTACGGCTTGTATGAAAACAACAGTAAAACTTAAAAATATTGTGTCAGGTTTCCTGGTGCAAATTAACTACATAGTCGAATATCATATATACTAAGTGACATATAAATCCGAACACCCAGTTTAAATGATTTTATTTTAATAAAATTTTGTATAAGTACTAAATGAAGCATAATAAGTAAATGATAAAAATTTCAAAATGATTGCACTGCTTTAAAGCCCTTTGACCTTTAATAATGTGTGGATGCACCCTGATGTGCTACGCATTCTCCAACGCACCTAGGCATGCTTCTGATCAGGTGGTCAACGTCCTCCTGTGGTATCTCATTCCAGGCAACCACCAACTCCTCTCGAAGTGTTTCTAGAGTCTGAGGAGGTCGTTGCAGATTGAGCAATCTCCTACCCATTATATCCCACACGTGCTCAATTGGGGATCAGTCGGGAGATCTTGGTGGCCATGGTAACAATGTGACATCATTACGTTGAAAGAAGTCTATTGTGACTCTTGCAACATGTGGTCGGGCATTATCTTGTTGGAAAGTTGGATCTGCCTGGGTGTCAAGATAGGGTAAAAGATGGGGTTCTAGAACTTCGTGGATATAACGCTGCGCGTTCATGTTACCTCTGATGAAGATTAAAGGTGACCTGGAACCATAAGCTATAGCACCCCAAACCATAACTCCAACAGTGTGATGAACATGTCTTTCAACAAAAAACTGTGGATTCCTCCTTTCACCACGTCGCCTTCTAACCCTGGCACGACCATCGTGCATGCCTAAACAAAATCGAGACTCGTCACTAAAGACAATACTGTTCCATTCCTGATCCCAGAGTGACCGTTGTCTGCACCACTCAAGGCGATTACGTCGGTGTTCTCGAGTTAAAGGGAGGACCCAGTGTGGCCGGTATGAAAACAAGCCAATACTTCTCATTCGTCGGTAAACACTTCGCATGCCAATAGGTCTTCCGTGTTCTGCAAACCATTCATTTGCAATGGACCTGGTAGTGGAGAAACGGTCCCTTAAGGCCAATAATCTTAGGCGGCGATCTTCACGGTCTGTTGTTCTACGGCGGCGTCCAGTGCCCCTTGCTCTTTGCGTACGGCCTTCTCGAAGCCATGCCTGACAACACCTAACCACAGTGTCTACACTTCTTTGCACTCTAACTGCAATTGCCCGAAAAGAAAGTCCAGCTTCCCGAAGTCCCACTATACGGCCCCTATCAAACTCACCGAGTTGACGAAATCGTACAGGTCTCCGTACTCTAGGCATCGTAACCGATCGTAAAGGATGTCAAGAACCAAAATTCGCCAACGTTTATTCTTTACTGCGGCTGAAATATTCATTTTTAGAGCGTTAGTGAATTAAAAAAAAAGCAGTATAAAAAGCGGAATGTCCAACTGATAAGGCTGAAAATTTTTTCACTTGTTATTTACAGTAAGATAAACACATTCACCAACTTTTATTAAAATAAAACCATTTAAACTGGGTGTTCGGATTTATATGTCACTTAGTATATTTTATTATTCATAAAATTATTTTAATATGTTCTCTTTTACAGGTACGTCGAAAATGTGTTGCATGTTTAACGTCAAAGTAAGTACAAAAAAATAGTAGACAAGTAACACTAAACTACCCGATAATTTATTTTCAAGAATTGATAATTTCAAATGCTATCCTGTTCTGAAAGTGCTTCTGTTGGAAGAATGCGTTTGCATCTTAAACTAGAATTAGATAATTTAAAATCGGTCTGAACATTAATTCAGGAAAAATGTAATTGCCAGGAGTAACGCCAAGAAACTTGGCAGAATTTTTCCATGGTACCCGAACTCCATTTACTGAAACCGATCCGCCCATTCCAATGCCTCACCGTACTTTGTAACATGTGAACCATGTTCCCGGACTGAGCTACCAGTGCAGTGTCAGCCATGAGTGAAAAGCGAATACAAGATTGGTCCGAGAACCGAACCTCGAGGGACACCGGCTCTGATGTCTACAAGACATTATTTATTTCGATCCGAAATTTCCTACCTTCAGGGAAGGTTCTTGCGCCACACCTTGTCATATGCCTTCGAGACATCCAGAAGCAAGATGCCAGTACTTTCGTTAACGGTGCAGCCCGCCCCAGAAGCCCAACCGCCCGTAACTCAGACCGAAAGCCAAATTGTACGTCGGGAATCAAAGTTTCACTCATAGAAAAATCTAAACGCTGTACAGGTACAGCTACCGTAGAGCTTTTAATAGCCCATTTTCCTGCAGAAACAAACGTGCCCAACTTGAAATTTTTATTCGAAAAATTCCGAATAATATTTCCTTTGCGCGTTCGCCTTCGAGTAGTTTTCGTGAACCTAGTTATCGTTTGAATAGGAGCGGAACAGCAAGCGACGATCGATTCAAAGCAAAATTCAATGCAGATACGTACGCGAAATCCGGCGAGTTTCTCTGCAGTTAGGTGCCATTATGAAACACAAAAACGCTTAGGACAGGACAAAAAACTGTCCTCGTAATTGCTAAAGTAGCAGAAAGAATCGTACTTGGTGAAATGCTCAAGTTTGCTTCCGAAAATAACGTCTTACCAGCATGATATCCCGCCAGGTCGTTCTATCGTTAAAAAACCTGCTAAAAGTTTCAACGATTGGACTAAAATTCCTGTAGATACGCACAGTGGATAAAGGCTTTCCTTAGTAACAGAAAGTTCACGACTCGCTGATCAGTAGTGCGGTGACTTGCGGCGTTCCCCACGGTTCAGTCTTGGGACCCTTGCTGTTTCTCCTATTCACTTGTATGCTGACGTCACGAAGATGCACGATATTTCCCGCGCATATCATAACATCCTTCAACGCGACCTCGACAACGTTTCCGAACGGTCCAGAAGATGGACGCTGCATCTCAACTTGGAGAAATTCCGTTAGAAAGAACATCGGACCAGGAAATCTCCTCCGTCTCCCGTCACATAGAATTGGTCCGAGCATATAAAGCACTCAACGAATAAGGCCAAAAGGAGTCTATACCTTATTGAAAGATCCCTTAAGGTCGTTTTTCTCTGGACCAATTTTCAAAAACTACAAATATTCTTCGTCCTGACCGGTACTTTCCAAGTTGTAGATCCAAATGTAATATCCAAAAAACAATCTGATTTTCGAAATATTACGCGATTATACCTTCTCAACAGTAAGCGTGGCGAGTAAAAAACGGTTTACCACATCATCGCTGTCAAAAATGACATTGAAACGTGTTTTAACCCAGTAATGTCGCAGGAATACTCATCGAATATCAAGCCGCATCAGAGGTAAATGCCGTATATCATCCATCCCAGCGTGTATACTGTGGGAGTCTTCATTCTTCGTTCATTGAACCATAGCTAAGGTGTACGTACATACGTTCGTATAGCCAGACGCGAATGCACGTTTCTTGGAAGATATGTGTTACTAATGGTTGAGGAAAATGCATGTTATCTCGACGCCAAATGAAATGGACATGGCTGCACCATCGTAGATTGCACGAATAATAGAATCGGACAGTAATACTTGCATTCTGTTGAGTCTTCTTTCTAAGTTCAAACCGCATCCACTACTCGTCAATACCTACATAAGCGAGGTACGTTTCCATTTCAACAAGTTGCAGGCTAGATTCTATAGAAATACTAGACCAATTCTAGTTTAATACCTTTCAATGTACCATCATGGCGACAACGGCACAGTTTAGATATTGGATTGTCGATTGTTTAACCGGTCGTTATTCCGTTATTCTGAGTATAACAAGGACACGATCCGCACGACTTTCATATTCTTCTCTGTCCGACGCGATGGTAATTTGTGGCAATGTCATTGTGAAGCTTTTTCTTGCAATGCTGTGTTTGTTCTCTTCTGCCATAGAGACAAGACAAGACTTCGTCCCGTACACAAGCGTAGACATAATGCTAACATTCTGGACCGTTGTCTTTGATGAAACAAATAACTCTTTGAGACATGACGTCAGCATGAGATGTCGTTTAAACTTCGTTCTCATTTATTAATCTGTCTATTTTCGGTAACGTAGCACTAGAATCTAAACTCAAAAGAGGACAAACTAACAATCAGAAGCTTCTCCATGGCCGGATTCATGGAATAAACTGAATCGTGATCGTGTGAACTGCCCACGACTCATTCTTTTTATCTGTCAATGGACTCTCAACCTTTTCGTTGACACATCACTAGAGATTGAACTTAAAAGAGCACAAACTGTCAATCAGAAGATCCTTCATGGTCGGCTTCATGAGGTAAACTGAATCGTGATCGTGTGAACTATCCATGACTCATTTTCTGTTTGTCCATGGTCTCTCGACCTTTTTGGTTACATATCACTAAAGTTTGAGCTTGAAATAGCACAAACTGTCAATCAGAAGCTCCTTCATGGTCGGCTTCGAGAAGTAAACTGAATCGTGATCGTGTGAACTATCCATGACTCATTTTCTATTTGTCCATGGTCTCTCGACCTTTTTGTTTACATATCACTAAAGTTTGAACTTGAAAGAGCACAAACTGTCAATCAGAAGCTCCTTCATGGTGTGCTTCAAGGAGCAAACTGAATCGTGATCGTGTGAACTATCCATGACTCATTTTCTATTTGTCTCTCAACCTTTTCGTATACATATCACTAAAGTTTTAACTTGAAAGAGCACAAACTGTCAATCAGAAGCTCCTTCATGGTCGGCTTCATGAGGTAAACTGAATCGTGATCGTGTGAACTATCCATGACTCATTTTCTATTTGTCCATGGTCTCTCAACCTTTTTGTATACATATCACTAAAGTTTGAGTTTGAAAGAGCACAAACTGTCAATCAGAAGCTCCTTCATGGTGGGCTTCGAGTAGTGAACTGAATTGTGATCGTGTGAACTGCCCATGACTCATTTTATATTTGTCCATGGTCTCTCAACCTTTTTGTATACATATCACTAAAGATTGAACTTAAAAGAGCACAAACTGTCAATCAGAAGATCCTTCATGGTCGGCTTCATGAGGTAAACTGAATCGTGATCGTGTGAACTATCCATGACTCATTTTCTATTTGTCCATGGTCTCTCAACCTTTTTGTATACATGTCACTAAAGTTTTAACTTGAAAGAGCACAAACTGTCAATCAGAAGCTCCTTCATGGTGGGCTTCGAGTAGTAAACTGAATCGTGATCGTGTGAACTGATCACGACTCATTCTTTTTATCTGTCAATGCACTCTCAACCTTTTCGTTGACACATCACTAAATATTGAACTTAAAAGAGCACAGACTGTCAATCAGAAGCTCCTTCATGGCAGGCTTCGAGAAGTAAACTGAATCTTGATCGTGTGAACTGCCCATGACTCATTTTATATTTGTCCATGGTCTCTCAACCTTTTCGTTGACACATCACTAAAGATTGAAGTTAAAAGAGCACAAACTGTCAATCAGAAGATCCTTCATGGTCGGCTTCATGAGGTAAACGGAATCGTGATTGTGTGAACTATCCATGACTCATTTTCTATTTGTCCATGGTCTCTCAACCTTTTTGTATACATATCACTAAAGTTTGAACTTGAAAGAGCACAAACTGACAATCAGAAGCTCCTTCATGGTGGGCTTCGAGAAGTAAACTGAATCGGGATCGTGTGAACTGTTCAAGACTCATTCTTTTTATCTGTCAATCGACTCTCAACCTTTTCGTTGACACATCACTAAAGATTGAACTTAAAAGAGCACAAACTGTCAATCAGAAGCTCCTTCATGGCAGGCTTCGAGAAGTAAACTGAATCTTGATCGTGTGAAAACTGCCCATGACTCATTTTATATTTGTCCATGGTCTCTCAACCTTTTTGTATACATATCACTAAAGATTGAACTTAAAAGAGCACAAACTGTCAATCAGAAGCTCCTTCATGGTGTGCTTCGAGTAGTAAACTGAATCGTGATCGTGTGAACTGTCCACGACTCATTCTTTTTATCTGTCAATGGACTCTCAACCTTTTCGTTAACACATCACCAACGATTGAACTTAAAAGAGCACAAACTGTCAATCAGAAGATCCTTCGTGGCCGGCTTCATGAGGTAAACCGAATCGTGATCGTGTGAACCATCCATGACTCATTTTCTATTTGTCCATGGTCTCTCAACCTTTTTGTATACATATCACTAAAGTTTGAACTTGAAAGAAACTGTCAATCAGAAGCTCCTTCATGGTGTGCTTCAAGGAGCAAACTGAATCGTGATCGTGTGAACTATCCATGACTCATTTTCTATTTGTCCATGGTCTCTCAATCTATTTGTATACATATCACTAAAGTTTGAGCTTGAAATAGCACAAACTGTCAATCAGAAGCTCCTTCATGGTGGGCTTCGAGAAGTAAACTGAATCGTGATCGTGTGAACTATCCATGACTCATTTTCTATTTGTCCATGGTCTCTCAACCTTTTTGTATACATATCACTAAAGTTTTAACTTGAAAGAGCACAAACTGTCAATCAGAAGCTCCTTCATGGTGGACTTCGAGATGTAAACTGAATCGTGATCGTGTGAACTATCCATGACTCATTTTCTATTTGTCCATGGTCTCTCAACCTTTTTGTATACATATCACTAAAGTTTGAGCTTGAAAGAGCACAAACTGTCAATCAGAAGCTCCTTCATGTTGGGCTTCGAGGAGTAAACTGAATCGTGATCGTGTGAACTATTCATGACTCATTTTCTATTTGTCCATGGTCTCTCAACCTTTTTGTATACATATCACTAAAGTTTGAACTTGAAAGAGCACAAACTGTTAATCAGAAGCTCCTTCATGGCAGGCTTCGTGGAATAAACTGAATCGTGATCGCGTGAACTGGCCACAATTCATTTTTTATCTGTTCGCGGAGTTTCAACCTTTTCGCTAAAATAGCACTAAGGTTTGAACTCAAAACAGCACAAGCTATTAATCAGAAGCTCCTTCATGGTGGGCTTCAAGGTATACACTGAATCGTGATCGTGCGAACTGTCCACGACTCATTTTTGTTATCTGTCAATACACTCTCAACCTTTTCGTTAACATACCACTAAAGTTTGAACACAAAAGAGCACAAACTGACAATCAGAAACTCCATCGTGATCAAATTCATGGAATTAACTGAATCGTGATCGCGTGAACAATCAATCAGAAGCTTCTTCACCGCCGGCTTCTTGGAATAAACTGAATCGTGATCGAGTGAACAAACCACGGCTCACGAAAGAGAGATCGAAAGCGTGCCGCGCTGTCCTGTTTTTATTATCACATCTTAAATCAGATTGACGAAGTAGTACGCCTCTGGTTGAGAAAATGTAAGAGCACGACGGTTCTCAATAATTGTAGCGTTTCAACTAAACATACAGTTCGTGACTAGGGTATCTTTGCAAAAAGTCGAGCAGCTTGGCTTGTGTATTAGGGTTAGTGACTTTTGTTTTCGTGCTTCCATGCAATATTTGAGAATTTACACTGCATTACCTGAGTCGGCTATCAGTCATTCCAAAGGCTCGTAATATGCAGGAAATTTTAAGATTGGACATACGTGCTTTGGATGAATATCTGATATAATTGAGGATATTGTAAGTTGACCATTATTGCCAGCATTTTTGTCCAATTTAAAAATTATTGCTACTCACTGTATGTGGCATGTGTAGAGAGGATCTTTCTTCTCTATCCTATATCCCCAAGGGGATTAAAGAACGGATCTCTTGACAAAGGTGCGACGAACGCTTTTGATTATATCTATAAAAATGATCTTCATGTGTATACATAGTGATTTTTCAGTTCACAATTTTCAAACGGCTTAGTCACAGTACGTGTCGTTCCATATATGGTAGAAAAATAAATAAAAAGGTACCCTGTTGCTATGCGATTACTATGAAAGTCTGGAAGACTCATATACAACGCGCGGTGCTGGTATGGTAATGAAGCATTGTTTTCGATGTGCAGGAAGGTCTATCTCTCGCTGTGTTGAATATATTTTTCTTATTGGCTTACGAAGCGAATATATTCCAGCAGGTATCAGTGTGTACGAGTATCATATACAGGATCGGCAGGGAATCGTTGATGTTCCGTATTTAATGTGTTCGTGGGAGATAGAGAGAAACACGTATTTTTGTTTCTTGCTATATCTTTCCCGTACACATTGAATATGGGACCCCGAAGCACCTTTAGAGAATAGCAAAGCCACACTCTACAGTATATTCAGATAAGAGATAGACCGGACATAAACAAGACCACGTGATCATCGAACGCTGTAACATTCGGCAGGGACGTATTAAGAGTCACGCAGTACATATTTTAGATAGTAGATGCTGCTTTGCGTAACTTTGTAGTAAATTAGCACAATTCGATGTGTATACGATTGGTGATGGATATAGGATCATGTGGGGGTGGGGTAAGAAATATATAATGATGTAAATATACATAAGGATTTCAAAATTTTCGCTTCGATTTCCAGCTTCGGATGCCGCCTGATGTTTGGTGAAATACAGTCGAATATAATCTCAAAATGGCGTTTAAATTAGCCTAAATTAAAAATAATCGTATATCTCTTAAAATTGCTTTTAGAATATTGATTAGTATATTTTTTGATTTCTAGGTAAATATGTAACCAAATTAAAACGTTCAAAACGTAAAAAATGTGCATGGTTGAACATTGTCAGAAAGTAGATTCTTGAATAGGTTTTGCCAAAATGGGTTCAAAAATGTCAATAATTAATTAAAAAATACAGTAGCTTTATAATTACTTATAACTTACCGAATTTGATGAACGACATCTTTTATTGGAAAGATAAGCTTGATGAGCTTTCATCATCGCTACTGCCTGAAGCACCAACGTCAATAATGAATGGCTCGACTTGTTCCTCTAAAATATTGTCCAGTTCCCACATTCTCTTTTCAACTTTGTCTTTCACGTGCTTAATACAGTTTTCCCATTTTTGCGCTGTTATTAATTCTAGTGCTTCTTTGAAAAGTCCTTTGAGGTCACAAAATTTAAAAGTTGTATTGTGCTTAGCTATATAATTTTTAACCTCTGCCCATATGAGCTCAATGGGATTGAGCTCGCAATGGTTTGGAGGTAAACGGAGCACAGTTTTATTTTGACTTGCTGCCATTTCGTCAATGGCGTATTTTTGATATTCCGCCTTGTGATCCTTGACAATTCTTAATAACTTTCAGCATTGCTTCTTCAAAGTTGATATTTTTCGAGCGGAACCAATTTTGAACATCAACTTTCCTTGAAGCCGTTGTTGGGACCTTCTCCATTCTTCGAGAATGATAAGGCGCATTATCCAACACAATTACTGCGTTTTCCTCTAAGTTCGGTAAAATTTTTGAAAACCACTGTTCAAACGATTCGCCATTCATTTCCTCGTGGTAATCTCCAGTTTTCTTAGACTCAAAGCACCACAGACCGTCAACAACAAATCCATACTCACTGCCAATATGGCAGATATTGAACATTTTCCCTTTACCTGGAAATCGAAGTACTAACTGGTGTAGATTTATTTCAATAAGCGAACCTTTTTCAAATGTTTTCATCACATTCAGCGAAAAAACATTGAGACATGAGTATCAGATTGCTATAATTGGGATTATTTAGTCATATTGAAAGAAAGAATATTGAACGTCGTATGATTACTCAGCGCTTTACAATTTAATTTAAAGTTATAAACCTTTAAAAAATGAATGATCAGGAACCTGAAATACGCGCAAATATTAATATTAACAAATTATAACTTTATAAAGCTTAAAGTATGAATTAAAATGATTAGAAATATTAGGAACGGTACACAATATAAAACTTAGTAACTTTTTTTAAGTTTATAATATTCGACATATTTTAAGATTATATTAAAAAATTATTGAAATATCGAAAACACATAAAAACATGGCTTAAAAAAGTTCTAACAAATGAAAATGACAATAAAACATCCACGCATTTTATCGAAAGTTATAAAAGTTTTGTTACTTGTAATATGTTTTATCTGCCCCCTGGAATTAATGTTTAGAACCTTGTTCCCAAGGTTTGAAAAACATCCGATTGTTGTCTATTACTCGTATTTACCTGCTGGATTTTTTAATCCGGTGGACAGTCCATCTAGAAAGGCCCTCCTGGATGAAGTTACAGAATCATCAACCCATACTTTACTTGTAGTGTGTCTTGCGTTTACCCACGTTTCATCAAGGTAATAAATCTTCCTGTTTTGATTTCTATATTTCCCAATTTTTGTTAAATAATCCCTCCTCCATAGCACAATTTCTTCTCTATCCAGTAGTAAACTATTACGACCCCGTTTTTTCCATTTGAAATTTAAATGCTTCAGTAACGCATGGAAAGTTGATCGTTTGAAATTTGGCAACGTTTTATCTCCATTTACCTCCTGCAGTACTTTATCTATAGTAGGTATTTCAGTCCTAAAGAAGAATTCATGCACTTTCCTCCTAATCGCATGCTTATCAGCTTCATCCAATGATTTAACAATACTTTTGCGATGTTTACTGGTCATTGGCTCAGAAAAGGTGTGATTTTTTTTGTATTGTCTTAACACATTAAACACTGATGCGCGACACACCCCAACTTTGTGAGAAACCTTCACAACAATTTCTTTGATGGTTGATGCCTCGTTCTCCTCGCGCTCGATCTTATATATATTCAAAATGACCTCTTTCATTTCTGCACTCAGGTGTCTTTTTTTAGAGCGTTTCCTAGGTGGACTACAGGAGTTTACAACTTCATCGGCAGTATCTGTACTACTGGGCATTTTGCGCAAGCAGTTGATAACAATAACAATCAATAACAAGGTATAACAATAACAACGACAAACTCAACAACTTAATAAGATAACAAACGAAAACGTCCAAAGAAATATCAAATTGCAATGATGCACACGTCATACGTAACACGTCTGAACCTGAATGTGACTCTGCCTTGATACGACTGCTCTGCCGCTCGGCATAGACATTTAATTGCGAATTGACCAATGAGGGCTCCTGTTTTACGTCGAGACGGCGGCGTTAGCGTGAAAATCACCCGAACCTTTTGTTTACATCCGGTCTATCTCTTATCTGAATATACTGTACTCGTTTCGACGTAAGATTTTTAAACTCACTTTTTGGTCCTGCTGCTGTCCCTTAGATGGCGCTATTATGTGTGGATGCCGGAATATTTATTCCGATTAGCCTGTAGACTTCGTCTACCACAATCCGCTTCTGTGGTTGCTCAGTTGGGAACGCTAATCAATCGAGTGACATACATACAATAACGTGTGTTGTTAATGCATCGAAGTTGCACGCTGCAGTTATAGTTTCAGCATGGGGAAAATCGATTATACATTGCGTTGAATGAGGAAAGTTTTGATTAGTTGCGAGGTGAGAACCGCGTTATATTTAAATCCGATTTCAGGTAGAATGCAATTTTGGATTAAATTGTATTGTTCGTTTGATAATTATTTTTGACGCACAAATAAACGCATGCATGTTCGTTATTTTAAATTAATAATAGGGTAGTATAAAAGTTTTGCAATACAGCTTTATTCATTGACTTTGTTCAAAGTGATTTCCAACTCATTCAAAGCACTTTTCATCCGACAAAACCAGTCCTTAAGCCAGCTCTGATCAAGCTGTACCTATACAGGGGGTTTCCAAAACATGGGGAGAAAGTTCACTAACTACTGAAGCACCAGAATCGGAGGCATCTAGCGGTCAACGGCTAACTGAGATACAGTTCGAACTAGATGGCATAAATGTCAGCATGTGCCGTCAATTTCGAAAGAATTTCTTGTTTAAATGCTGACCCTGTCGATCTACAATCGAAGCGAATCAAAAACCTGAAACGTGATAAAGTTTCTGTAATTTTATTCTTTGGAGTTTTTGGGGCGCTGATTCAGAATTTGTTACCAAAATTACTGTACAGGGTGTTTCAGTTTATTGTTGCATAACTCTAAGATTCGATAGAACTTTTAAAATTAATGCATAAAGTCTATGTAAACATGGGTCGAAAAATGCGTGGCTTCCGAAATACAGGGTGTTTAAATTTACTTTCTAAAATAGCATTTTTTTAATCGAAAAATCGAAATATCTCAAAAACGGCTAACTATAACGAAAACTCACAGGAGAGCTTTTTTATGTTGAAAAGTGCGAAGAATCAGTTTTTTTATTCAAAAAGCAAAAAATTGCACTAAGAAAGAATTTTACGGTCACTTTAATACATTACAGGTACAGTCGAGAGCGCCCTCTAGCGGCTACAGTAAAACTATGCCCATGGTTCGTTTTGTCGTACCAAAAAACCCTTGTATACCAATTTTCACTGTTATACATCAAATATTGTTCGAAATATTTAAAAAAAACTATTTTAGAAAGTAAGTTTAAACACCCTGTATTTCGGAAGCCACGCATTTTTCGACCCATGTTTATATAGACTTTATGCATTAATTTTAAAAGTTCTATCGAATCTCAAAGTTATGCAACAATAAACTGAAACACCCTGTACTATATTCGGAATATCGGAATCAGTAATGTACACCATATTGGATTTTCGCACAGACGGATAGAGTGTTTCAATCTGATTTCAAAACATGACATTTCCAAACCGTAGTCATTTAAAAAAAAGCAGAATTGTCGGGGTAGGCCTCGAAATTATCAGATAGTTATTTATTTTTCTCAAAATCATTTTTGTTTTCTCCTGACTTCGTTCAAGATAAGATTTTAAAATAAACTGCATGTTGTCACTTATTCTCCTCGACAAGATGTGTAGTCAAATTTCCGGTTCGAGGATTCTTCTTTCAACTTCCAACTCGCCAACTTAAACACAAAATGAAAATTTTATTGACAGTAATAACAATAATAATCATAAACAAGCTGAAGTAAATCATAGCAGAAATTCAAAATGTTGTCCGTTATTTTGCAGACAAGCCTGGCTCTTCTCTGTATATTCGCTGCTAGATTTATTTTCCTTTTTCTCAGTCTTCCAAACTCTGTACTGTGTTAACTTGAGGTCTGGCCTGGTATACGAAACAAATGAGTATCTGATAACTTCAAGGCCTACCTAGGAACTTCTGTGTTCTGGAATAACTAAGATTTATCTTTGTCAATGCATGGCAGAAATCAGAACTAAAGACTCTACTCATCTCCGCAAAAATCCAATATGACGTCTATCAGAGAACATGAAGTTGATGCTGGAACATACGTAATATTGAAATCCTAATTACCTTGTAGAGGAGAAAAAGTGACAACGTTGATTTGCAAGTTATTTTGAGATGCAGACAAGGTCAGGAAAAATTAAAACGATTTTGGGAAAATTCCGAAAGTACGAGTATACTTTATCTGAAGTCACTTGAAACACTGTGAAATACCGGGTGCGTTTTATATATACATATATATATATATATATATATATATATTTAACACGCTCTGTTGCTGCAAAAATCGCCAAATCTCGCAGCAAATATATATATAAGATCAAAGGCAGTTTCACCGGTCAACGTGGAGTAAAGCACGCCTATGCGTGGACATAGCCAATGAGAAAGCGTGTATTTCAGAGCTCCGAACAAGTGCAGGTGGCTACTGAAAATTGAAACAGTTTAGCCAGTGCCGTGTAGCGGTGAATAAACGTGTTTTCTTTAGTCTGTCCGTGTTTTTTCATAGATTTTATTAGTTTGTGTGTTTTTGACTTTTGAATACTCAGTTTACTTGTTGATTTAATTGTTGTGTTGATTGTTCTTGTGTGTCCTAAATATGTTTCTTTGGAGACCTTGGGAAAATGCTCCAAGCCACGAGGAGATGGTTGATGAACCTGTGCAGGCAGAATTCTTTCATAAAGATTTAGAGGAACAGACCCAAAGAGTAATCCTAAATATGTATGATTGTCTGAAAAACGAAAATCCAGATTCCTCGCAAAATCAAATTTTAAACAGAATTTGTATCCTGACAAAAATCAGTCGGTCTACCATTTATCGGGTTATAAAAAAGGGAGATGTAGTCAACCATTCCTTCCACAGAAAGCGCATAGGGCAAAAATTAAAAAGAATAGACGTGGGTTTTCAGGAAGATATTCGTCGTATAATATACGGATTTTATAAAGAAAATTTGGTGCCCACGATGGAAATGATACGGGATAAATTAAAAGATTATCCTGAAGATTTTTATAATTACAAATGCTTAGACTCACTGCACTGCATTGTAAAACTGTGTGGTTTTCAATACAAAAAATTAGATAAAAGAATGGTGATTATGGAGTCGTCTCGAATCGTTGAATTGCGCCAAGAATTTTTGCACAAAGTTAAAATCTATAGAGAGTAGAAAAGAAATCTGATTTACCTGGATGAAATGTGGTATGATACCCATGATGTTGTGCAGTACGGCTGGGTTGACGACAGCAACAAGTGCATTTTAAATGCACCATGCAACCGTGGAAAACGAATCATTATTCTCCATGCTGGCAGTGAAAATGGATTTATACCTAATGCCTATCTGTTATCTGCCAAAAATATCAAAGAATCATGTGCCGACTATCATGAGGACATGACCTCCGACTTATTTGAAAAGTGGATAGAGCAGCAGTTAATACCAAACATTTCCCCAAATTCAGTGATTATTATGGACAATGCGCCATACCATTCCCGACAGAAAAACAAAATTCCGAATACAGGCACAAAAAAACAAGACATTATTGATTTTATGAAGGATAAGGCAATGGAAATACCACAAAAATCAACCAAAGCCATATTATTGGATCTTATTAAAAGACAAAAATTTGAAAAAGAGTATGTTGTTGACAATCTGCTTCAGCAAAATGGCCATGAAGTATTACGTCTACCTCCCTATTACTGCATTTTTAACCCGATTGAGTTGGTCTGGGCTGCTTTTAAAAAAAAAGTAAGAAAACATAATCAGACCCCTCAATTAAGTGAATCGCTATTGGCCACAATAAGAGATGCAGTTTCTCATATTTCTGCCACAGACCTATGGAAGCAGTGTTCTAGGCATATTATTGAAAAAGAAAATGAATATTGTGTTTTGCGTCCTGTAAATCCCGTTGTAATTCCTCTACAAGATGACTCTAGCGACAGCTCCGTAGGCGAGGATGATATATAAATACCTATAATGTAAGTATTTATATACCTTTTTATATACCTACCTGCTATGTAAATATTTGCCTATGTCAAACGTTGGAATTCTGTAATTTTTCCATTCCTTAACTTTCAGTCAACATAAATTAAACTCTCAATATAAGTATTTTTTATCCCAAATCAAAAAAATAAGAAGATAGTAAAATCCATTTATTGTGATATAAAAACATTATTATTATCGTTCTAAATAAATGACCGCACGCCTATGATTCGTCATGAAATTACAAAGGACGCGCCGACCAAAGGTTTTTATGCTATTTCAAGTGACTTCAGATAAAGTATACTTTGATTTCAAAACTTTCTAAGCGGTTAAAATGCATCACCTCTTGTACAGTCACAGAATCGCTTTCTTTACATATAAAGCTGTAAAGTTTACGATTATACTTTGGGTCCAGTCCGAAGACATCACTTTGTTTATTCACTATGTAGTCCGCCCCTGGAGTACGATCCGCGCACCAAGTTGAAAGACGAGAATCCCCACCTCCTCGCCGCGCCCTGGCCACTCGCGTTGAATCATTCGCTTTTTGGTGCGCGATCCGTGCAGTCGCCCGGCCTGCTTCAGTTCAGAAAACGCGTGCGATTTCTCTTTTCGGTACATAGTGCTCAGTGAGTAGGTAGGTAAGTTCACAACAAGGCTATTCTTTTTGATACCACTTAGCAGTCTGTTACATAATTGATTGGCGTATTCAACCAGATTGAATACGTTAACCAATGGTTATACTTGTTTAACAGAAACCATGGAAAAATCAGGAATTTCGGAGGCCAATTCACCCAGCTCCTTGAGAGACATGATTCGGGCCATTTTACAGGAGGAGCTCGAGGCAAGGTCAGGTGGTTATCGTTCTCGCACTAATTCGAGAAGTTTATCCCGAAAGAGTCGACACAGCAGATCCATGTCTCGTACCAATTCACCTCATCATTTTAGACGCTCCCGCTCTCGCATCAGCCGTAGGCGTTCAAGGTCACGTTCTAGGAGTAGTAACAGTCACAGTCGATCACCGAGCGTGTCGAGGCGACGTAGAGAGAGACGGGAATATTTGCGTCAAGAGAAAAACTCAGGCAGCCCATCTGATAAGGTACAGCGTCAGGTAGACTCGGCTGGCCGTTCTCCGTGCGAGGCGGAAGCTCAGATTCTGACAGGGCCGGACTTGGGAACGGTACCAACTGAGAAAAATGATATGGAGGATGTTTTGATGCTTAGTGAAGGTGAGTGTCTCCCATTATCGGAAGACATATTAAATATCCTGGGTGTAGACCCTAAAAAAGCCAATAGGTCTAACTTCCAACTACACGGTGCCTTAGCTTCTCGATGGTCCCACATTTTGGCCAACGGACTTTCCACCGAGGACACCACCATCATTAGAGAAAAACACATTGTGCCTTCTAACTGTGCCTCTTTACACCCTCCGAAGATAAACCCCGAAGTGAAAGCCATTCTCTCTTCTACTCATTTAACGAGAGATGCCACCCATTCCGGGTACCAATTGAACATTGGTACCGGACTGACCGCCATGGGGAAAGCTTTTAACGTCATTTTGGAAGAAGAAACCCAGATTCCCAAGGATACCAAGGAAAAGATTTTATCGAATTTGACAGATTCTGCGCGAATCTTGGCGGCACTCTTTCACGACATCTCTAAAACTAGAAAGTACCTGATCAGCCCAGTACTCAACAAATCAGTTAAAGAACTGACTGAAAACACCTTACCAGGGGAGTTCTTATTCGGGCCAGATTTAGGTGAGCGGGCGAAAAATTTGAAATCTTTGGAGAAGGCCGGACAGGACCTACGTTTGTCCTCTATCCCCTCACGCAGTAGCTCTCAAGTGACTCGGTCTTTCAGTAATCCTGAAAGAAGAGGGGGGGGAGGCAACTCGTCAAAGAATGTAGGCGCTTTAAACAGGTATCGCCCGTCTTACCGCAAGAGGGAGGTGAGGCAGCACAAGGGCAATTCCTCAAAACAGTTTGCTCCGAACAGACAACAGCAGTCCAGAAAACGTTGAAGGTAAAACAAGTTCTATTTGCTGGTCGGCTACAATTTTACCTCAACTCTTGGTCAAAACTAACTTCAAATCCGATAGTCTTATCCTGGATTCAAGGTTACCGGATTCCCTTTAAATGCACACCTCCATTACGTCAACCTTTGGGCACAAATAATTTTTCTTCGACAGAAACATCGCTAGTTCGAGTAGCTATACGCGACTTGCAGAAGTCCGGGGCCATAATCAAATCTGAGTCAAGGCCCGATCAATTTATCTCTCCATATTTTCTTGCAGATAAATCCAACGGGGGAAAAAGATTTATATTAAACCTGAAACAGTTAAATGAATATGTGGAATGCCCGCATTTCAAAATGGAGGACCTTCGTACGGCTATAAAATTGACTCATAAAAACGTGTACATGTGCACAATCGACTTGAGAGATGCGTATTTTTTAGTACCTGTCCACAGCGACCATCAACAATTTCTAAAATTCTACTTTGATGGCCAATTGTATCAATTCACTTGCCTACCGTTTGGGTTATGTACAGCTCCGTTATGTTTCACAAAGCTTATGAAGCCAGTCGTCTCTTTTCTCCGCAATTTAGGCATCTCTACAGTCAATTATTTAGACGATTTTCTAATCTTTGGAGTTTCCTATGAATCCTGCCTTAATAATGTTAGCACAACCATTCGGTTTTTAAGCTCATTGGGTCTTATCATCAATAACAGCAAAAGCATTCTGGTACCCACTACTCGTATAAGATTCCTCGGCTTTCTGATAGATAGTGTTAATTTAACAATTGAACTTCCTGCCGAAAAGAAAAATCACATCCTCAGGTTAGCCTCATATTATTTGAACCAATCGAGATGTAGAATTCGCGACTGGGCAAGGTTCATTGGCACCTTGGTGTCGGCTTGTCCTGGTGTGAAATACGGGTTTCTTTATTGCAAATCTCTAGAAAGGGAAAAATTCTTAGCTTTAGAGAAAAACAATGGAAATTATAACGCAAGTATGGCTATTCCTGAAAACATAAAGAGCGATATTTCATGGTGGAAAGATCACATTTCAACAGCTTTCAATGACATAAGGTATGATTCCTTTCATATCACCATCTTTACCGACGCATCGCTAACAGGATGGGGGGCTTGCTCTGGCCAGGATAGAACCCACGGTTTCTGGTCCGACTCCCAAAAACTATTGCATATAAATAATTTGGAATTATGGGCTATATTTTACGGCATCCAGTGTTATGCAAAACTTTTAAAAAATTGCAATATTCTAATTCGATGCGACAATACAACAGCCGTTTCTTACATTAACAGAAGGGGGAGTGTTCGGTTTCCAGAGCTATGTTCTCTGGCTAAACAAATTTGGCAATGGTGTGAGGAAAGAAATCTCTGGCTTTTTGCATCATACATCCCATCTAAAGATAACGCTATAGCAGACGATGAGTCCAGGAGCTTGAATTTTGAAACGGAATGGTCATTATCTCAAACTGCCTTCGACCATTTAACCGACATCTTCGGAAAACCAGAGATCGATCTTTTTGCCTCTCATACCAATGCGAAATGCGAGGTATACGCTTCCTGGCATAGAGATCCAGGATCTACATATATCGATGCGTTTACAATTCGCTGGAACAGTTTTTATTTTTATGCATTCCCCCCTTTTACCTTAATTCTCCGAGTTTTACAAAAAATAATTCAGGATAAGGCTGTCGGAATTTTGGTGGTTCCTTGGTGGCCTTCACAACCTTGGTACCCACCTTTCCGTCAGTTATTGATCGACCAAGAAACTCATTTTCCCCCTTCACCTGATTTACTATCTTGTGCGGTTTCCAGGTCACATCCGCTGTCGAAAACCCTTACCCTGGTAGCAGCGAAGTTATCAGGCAAGCGTTTTTGAGTAGAGAGGTGCCGGAATCTGCTATTTCTACAATCATCGCCTCAGTCTCCAGATCCACATTGCAGCAATATAACAGCTCCTACAAATTGTGGTGGGAATTTTGCTTTAGTAATGACATTTCGATCTTTAAACCCACAATCAAAGACGTGGTGTCATTCTTGCAAGAGTTGACAAAGAAGAAAAACCTCAAGTCTGGCACTTTTAATTCTCATACATCTGCTCTTTCACTAATTTGCTCAACTGATTTAGCATCCAATCCTATAATTAGACGCTTCAAAAAAGGCATTCATCGTTTACGGCCTTCTCGACCAAAATATTCGGCCACCTGGGATCCTATACCTCTCCTAAGTTATCTAGAAAAGTTACCATCTCCACTTAGCCTCCAAAGTCTGTCACAAAAATTGACAACGTTATTAGCTCTAACAACAGGAGAAAGACTCCAGACAATTTCTCTTATTCGTCTTTCACATACCTCCCATGGTCCCAGCGAAACTACCATTAATATTTCAGACCCAATTAAAACCAGTCGAAGTGGGAAACCTCAACCAACCTTGCATATACCGGTTTTTCAACAAAACCCTTTCCTGTGCGTAGCCACCATCCTGAAGGAATATATTGACAGAACAGCTAGCTTGAGAGAACCCGACAACGATTTTCTATTCGTGACATATAAAAAACCACATACCAGGGCGTCCAAAGACACTTTAAGCAGATGGGTAAAACAGACTCTTGCATCGGCGGGTGTCAACACAACACTTTTTACGCCTCATTCAGTCAGGCATGCGGCTACCTCAACGGCGTTAAGAAAAGGCGTTTCCGTAGATAGTATATGTAAAACAGTTGGTTGGACGCAACATTCCACATTTGCAAAGTTTTATAATCGTCCTTTACAAACCAACAATGAGTTTGCAAATGCCATTTTGGACATAAATGCCTGATTAGTTAGAACAGTTTAAGAGTTTGTGACGTACTTTAGGTACTCTAGTTGTTTTTTGAAAAAATATTACTATTAGGGTAAATGTTAAAAATTGACCCCTTGTTTTTTGCTTTTGTTTATGA
The DNA here is from genome assembly GCA_963669975.1 of Acanthoscelides obtectus. NCBI lineage: Eukaryota > Metazoa > Arthropoda > Insecta > Coleoptera > Chrysomelidae > Acanthoscelides > Acanthoscelides obtectus. The sequence continues at coordinate 5,003,410 of CAVLJG010000010.1, forward strand.
GAATGCAGAATATATGTTTTTGCCTTTTTGTGTTTGTATACTTGTATTTTTTATATCATCAACTCGCTCGCAACTCTATCTCATCTTTAAACATCTACATAGTGAATAAACAAAGTGATGTCTTCGGACTGGACCCAAAGTATAATTGATCGATCAAACGAACTTACCTGAAGTGAAGTTCGATCGTAATTATACGAGGGTCCAGTCCGAAGACATCACCCCCACCCTATATGCAACCCTCCCAAGTTGCGAGCAAGTACCATTTCTTTAAACAAATGATTCAACGCGAGTGGCCAGGGCGCGGCGAGGAGGTGGGGATTCTCGTCTTTCAACTTGGTGCGCGGATCGTACTCCAGGGGCGGACTACATAGTGAATAAACAAAGTGATGTCTTCGGACTGGACCCTCGTATAATTACGATCGAACTTCACTTCAGGTAAGTTCGTTTGATCGATCAATTATTTTGTATATTCACCGCACAGACACAGGTATATTTTCACTGCAACAAAGTCACGTCCTTTACCAGATACAGTCAGAACAGGTAAACTCCAGGGTCGCAAGCGACCGATCATCTCTTTTAATGTACGATCGTATAAAGTCCTGGCAAAAGCACGTTCGTGCTAGGAAGCCCTCGTCGGATGAAAGCATTGCGAAATTGAATCGGGAGTCAAGTAGGTTGACTCGGTATATTCCAAGGCATCATGATCTTTTCAGAGAACGAAGCTACAATACAATAACTTTATTGGTACATAGAAATATCGAATTTTAATAGTAGTAGTCGATCGCAGATCACAAATATGTATACAGGGTGTAAATTGAGTATGTAGGTTAAATTTAACTTACGATTATTTGAGTAATTTTAAGACAAAATGCTCATATAAACATAGGTCTGCAGATTATTCGTTCTCAAGATACAACGTGGTAAAATTTGAAAGCTATTATGTTTACCGTGACGCTGTTACCATTTTCATCTTGAAAGAAGTAGGGACCGATAATCGCACCACTCCAAAAGCCACACCAAACAGTTACTCTTTTTGGATGCATTGGTTTTTCTTTGACGACGTGTGGATTTTCAGAACCCCAAATCCTACAGTTTTGCTTGTTAACGTAACCTCCCAGATGGAAACGGGCTTCGTCCGAAAGGTCATTTGGCGAGGAAAATTGACATTCGTTTCCAGTTGACTTAGAACCCTACACACAGAAAAACGATATCGAAGCGGATGGTACCATTTTGTTTCAACACTTGTAAGGAAATAATACCAAGTCATTATGCAATATTCTCCGCACAGAAGTGCGACTGATGCCCTCTTGTTGTGCTCTGTGACGAGTTGACATTCTTGCGTTTTGATGGACACTCTGGGCAACAGCAGCAATGTTTTCGGCTGTACGTACGGGTCGCAGACGCTCATACCTTCTGTTATCCACAAGCAGGCTAGTTACCAAATAGTCTTCTCAATTTTCGCAAAGTTTCTGCTACACAGCATTCACTTTGAAAATGATATTTTCCACCTTTGTTCAAGATTAAAACGATCCATTAATCACAGCGGAAGTTTAACACAATACAGGGTGTCCGCAAAGTTGGGGTTTTCCTTTTCAGAAACAACTACCCTTGAAATAACAAAGGTAATGTGTAGTGAAACGAGTGCGACCAAGTAAAAAAAAATAAAGGAAAAAGTACTCACTCTCCAGTTGACGAGAAGGGCTAAGTACGTCTCTGCCCGAAATCATACCGCTCCAACAGAAAATGAAATCAGCTGATGCGCTACCGAGCAGACGCCGGCGGTGGTGCAGACCACGAACAGAGGTAACAAATATGACGGCGTTGCCGCGTTTTCAGTTTTTAGGTAAACGTACTTTATAGGTATTGTTCGAAGTTATCGCCGTTTGATTCAAAAACACTGGTACGTGCACGACGTAGCCAAGCATCGGTGCAGGCTTTAAGAATAGAGTCCCTCCCCCGAATGAAAGCACCAGCTTGTTCAATTCTGAGACGAAGTTCGTCAACCGTATGCACTTCAGTTTTGTACATTAAGCGTTTCATTTCTCCCCAAAGAAAAAAATCACATGGTGTTAAGTCTGGAGATCGCGGAGGCCACGCTACGGGCTCATTACGTCCGATCCACCTATTCGGGAATAATTCATTCAAAAACTCACGCACTTCGCGTCTAAAATGGGGCGGTGCACCATCGTGCAGAAACCACATTGATTGTCTTACACTTAATGGCACATCTTTTAACAAGGAAGGCAAAATGTTGCGTAAAAAGTCTAGGTATTGCATTCCGTCCAATCGATTTGGGAGAATAAATGGTCCAATGAGCATACCGTTCACCATGCCAGCCCAAACATTCACCGAAAATGTTTGTTGAAAATGTGCCCGACGGACAGCGTGCGGATTTTCTACTGAAGAAACATGAGTGTTGCGAAAGTTATTCACCCCATTACGCGTGAACGTAGATTCGTCTGTTACCAATATGCACTTCAAAAAGTCCGGATTATTGTCATGTTGATGCAACAACCACAAAACCGCACTCTTGCTGGAAAATCGTCAGGTTGAAGGGCTTGTACACGTTGGACGTGAAACGGATACAGCCCCTCTTCACGCAGCGTTTGCCACACTTTAGTTTTTGATACTTGCACTTCTCTAGCCACGTCTCTAGTACTTGTTGTTTTTTGAAACGCAATCGATTATACGAGTTCGTTTACCTCTACACGCGTGACTGTAACCGTCGGTTGAAGGTTGCATACTAACCTGACACACTGACCCCGACCCAGTTCTGCCGTCGGGTTGAGACCTTGTACCAGTCGGGGATATCGCGGCGGGTCGCGGCTACAGGACGGTATTCAGATATTTTTGATGTTGCAGAACCCTTTATCTCGGTTCCCTTAAGACATTGGTGTATATGGTACTAAGAAAAATTGCTTATGTTTTCAAGATCTACACGTCGTGTAAAGGAAAACCCCAACTTCGCGGACACCCTGTATATCTGTCAATATGTTGAGCATGGAAGTGTTACCAACTGTCAAGATAATACCAACTTAAAAAAACAACTGATTACTTATACGTAAAGCACCAAAAATAATTCCAATTGAATTTACGATATAATAGTATTCTATTAGCATACGCTATTATCTTTAGCACCTGAATTTGAATTTATTAATATTGAAATGATATTATCGAACGCCAGGCAACACGTTCTCTTTGGCATTTAACAGCCTTGAAATCCACAGGTTTCGTTTTACCAAAGCAGCTAAGCTTCTTTTATAGTATCAAAAAAATATATCCGCTTTCAGGTTCCTTTTTTGTATTTTTACTGTTGCACATCACGATAAAAAAGTATTTTAAATTTTTACGGTTTGACGGTGTCCGCATAATGTGCATACGCGAGGAATTTGTGTCATTGACCGCGGTTACAACAGCGAGTTTGAGCGGACCGAATAATTGTAGTCGTATATTATCATGTAGCGAGCGAGATTTTCAAAATTAATGGTTGTTTGTATATTATTGGCATAAAGTGTTTCTATGTTAGTAAGTAAGTAAGTTTCATTAAATCAAACGTTTAAAACACACATGAGAACAGCGCGTCGGTCTTTCATCGCTCTTATCGAACCGGCAATCGATCGCAAACGGTAACAGTGGTTAGTTATCGTTTTGCATAGATAAATTATTCTCAGAAGACTATCCTCGCAGACTAACATTTTGTCAGTGGTTTTTACACAAAATATTGAAAATATATTAAATTTCCGTGATACTCACACGTGGGCTCAAGAAAATCCTCATACCATTCGTGAAGGTCATTTCCAACAACGTTTTAAAATAAATATTTGGCCGGGTATTCTTGAGGATCAGATAATTGGCACTTTCGAGTTACCCCCAAAGTCGTCAGAAGAAGGATACCTTAGCTTTCTAGCCAATAACCTACCAGAACTTTTGGAACAGACATTAGACAACATACCATTACATCGGAGACAGAATTTGTGGTTTCTTCCCACACATTTTTAGAGGGGTCATTCAGTATTTGAATGAACATTATCCAAATAGCTAGATCGGTCGAAATACTCCTGATCCTCGAGAATGGCCAGCAAGATCTCCTGACCTCAATCCGATGGATTTCTGGTATCGGGGCTGGTCCAATAACAACTGAATCACAACTTCGGATTATGAGTCTCTCAAAGATCCTCGTAGCAGCTGCGGTGCCCTGGTGTTTAGGCTTCTGCCTGCGCAACTGCTTTGGTATAAAAAGGACGTCAAATGTTTGTAAAATGCGATCAGAATCCATACTGTTCGCGCTGATATCTCTACACGAGCATTGCAGATTATCCACTATACATTGTTTTATTTAAAATCGGTGTTACACGCTACTTGACCGACGTGCTTTGTAATTTTCGATCTATATACAGCTAATAACAATATTACCAGCTTTGCGGAACTGCAAATCGTTACGTTGAATTTTTTTCTCATCTAGAAGGTATATAAGAGAAAGTATATCATTAGCGCTTCACGGGCTGACGGAGATTCGTATTGATGATTCGATTATAGTGATATTGCTTATAAAACGTGGAAGAGTAAACATGGAACGAAAAAGTGACAGCCTCCTTTCCTGTACGATCAATCCAATACACAGCTGTGCCGATGACAGCACTTTACATGCAGGAATTCGGAGCGACAAGCCGAACTCCATCAGTGAGCTGGAAAAAAGCGACTTCCTCTTGACGAGAGACCTCAAAGTTCTACTAACATTTAGCAGTTCAAAAATCGGATTAACAAAGTTTCTTTGGGAAAAAACATATTTAAATAAACTATGAAATAATGAAGGAGAGCGCTATCTATGGTTATCGGCAACGCTTTGCTGCCATTGGAACGAACTTAGTTCTGTTCTGTACATGAGAACTTAGTCACTACACAGACCATATACTATTTATGCAATTTCCAAATTGCCGTACTTTCATCTAGAAACAATCTCCTTTTACAACACTTATCCCAGACAAGCGATTACTAACTCTGCCGCACAATGCACGACAGTAATTTTTATGTCATTCTCGAGCGTTTGTGAAAGTTGTGCCTAGAGCGGAACATTTTTCATCGCAAACCAATCACATTTAATCAGGGTCATACCGTCCTTTTTTACGTCACGGAACATTGGCGATGGATAACAACAAAACAACACTTCATCTTCCGCAGACGGCGTTTTGTTTTCTCTGTCGTGCTAGTGATTTTGATTGGAGCAGCGGTTTTGCAGACTAGGAAATGATAATCGCAAGTTTTGATGTATACAGATATGATCTGTCTTTCTTATATAATTCGTTACACCTTTAGATTCTAAGTAAACTTTTTGGAACTATATGCATTGCTAACAAATTTTGCAAATTCCACCGTTAAGGCTGCAAAGAGGGAATTCATACTTTTCAAGTTTTTGTAGAGAATTTAGGATATTTCAAATTGATTCAGTCTAAAAGTGGGAGTTTGTTTTGTCTTCAATACTTTCTTAAAATAATTATAACAGTTTTACAAATTATACTAAGTGACATATAAATCCGAACACCCAGTTTAAATGGTTTTATTTTAATAAAATTTTGTATAAGTACTTAATGAAACATAATAAGTAAATGATAAAAATTTCAAAATGATGGCACTGCTTTAAAGCCCTTTGACATTTAATAATGTGTGGATGCACCCTGATGTGCTACGCATTCTCCAACGCGCCTAGGCATGTTTCTGATCAGGTGGTCAATGTCCTCCTGTGGTATCTCATTCCAGACAACCACCAACTCCTCTCGAAGTGCTTCTAGATTCTGAGGAGGACGTTGCAAATCGAGCAATCTCCTACCCATCATATCCCACACGTGCTCAATTATGGATAAGTCGGGAGATCTTGGTGGCCATGGTAACAATGTGACATCATTATGTTGAAAGAAGTCTATTGTGACTCTTGCAACATGTGGTCGGGCATTATCTTGTTGGAAAGTTGGATCTGCCAGGGTGTCAAGATAGGGTAAAAGATAGGGTTCTAGAACTTCGTGGATATAACGCTGCGCGTTCATGTTACCTCTGATGAAGATTAAAGGTGACCTGGAACCATAAGCTATAGCACCCCAAACCATAACTCCAACAGTGTGATGAACATGTCTTTCAACAAAAAACTGTGAATTCCTCCTTTCACCACGTCGCCTTCTAACCCTGGCACGACCATCGTGCATGGCTAAACAAAATCGAGACTCGTCACTAAAGACAATACTGTTCCATTCCTGATCCCAGAGTGACTGTTGTCTGCACCACTCAAGGCGATTACGTCGGTGTTCTCGAGTTAAAGGGAGGACCCAGTGTGGTCGGTATGAAAACAAGCCAAAACTTCTCATTCGTCGGTAAACACTCCGCATGCCAATAGGTCTTCCGTGTTCTGCAAACCATTCATTTGCAATGGACCTGATAGTGGAGAAACGGTCCCTTAAGGCCAATAATCTTAGGCGGCGATCTTCACGGTCTGTTGTTCTACGGCGGCGTCCAGTGCCCCTTGCTGTTTGCGTACGGCCTTCTCGAAGCCATGCCTGACAACACCTAACCACAGTGTCTACACTTCTTTGCACTCTAACTGCAATTGCCCGAAAAGAAAGTCCAGCTTCCCGAAGTCCCACTATACGGCCCCTATCAAACTCACTAAGTTGACGAAATCGTACAGGTCTCCGTACTCTAGGCATCGTAACCGATCGTAAAGGATGTCAAGAACCAAAATCCGCCAACGTTGATTCTTTACTGCGGCTGAAATATTCATTTTTAGAGCGTTAGTGAATTAAAAAAAGCAGTATAAAACCATTTAAACTGGGTGTTCGGATTTATATGTCACTTAGTATATATCCTCAAGATGGTGTAGGAACGGGTTGAATATTTCTATGAGGACCTCATCACTTTCAAGTTTATAGAAATATAACTTGAGCATTATTTGACTCGTGAACATGAAATTTGGCAAACGGGTAGTTTATGGACGGCTGCTTTATTTTCATTTGTTATAACAATCGGTAGACGTTCTTCTTTAGACTTGCGTGGCAAACAGCTGAGAACTGATTTTGCGACAGGGGGGTTACGTGCAGATACGTATAAATGCGAAAATATACTCGCTCATTAGTCACGAGACTCGTTGGTGAAAATCAGTATTCTCTCCGCACTGTGCGCCTTAGAATATTAAAGTGCTCCGCCAAATTTGGCATTTTTCTCGACCAAGGTATGTAACGCACTATTTGGACGGTAGGTGCGTGATCGAGTACACCTTTTTTATAAGTTGTCTAGCTTGTCCGAAATAAAGTTGTATGTAAGATGAGCCCATCGAGATAAAGCAGGTACATCCCAACCCATCAACGTTGTAATTCGTCTGTCAAGTCACCCTTTCTCTAATAAGAGCCCGATGAGTGCGTAAAGATAACACTTCTGAAGTGGCTATTATTAGTACGGCCGCGAAGGAGTTTACTCTCTCTGAAAATACGAAATGAGGCCTGTTGTTGCAAACAGGGGAGCAACAAGGGTGAAAATCGAGCTGGCGCCAGTCGTCAGGTTTTGAATCTCGTGCTACTAGATTAACACGTTTTTACAACTTGTGAGGGCTGGTTAGTGACTACGCCTTGAGGGTGGTCCTTAATGCGAACGTATCACGTGGTAGATGTCGCATTTCTTGGAAAAAGCGACAATCTCATTTAATGGTCGGCCTGTTTTGGTCTGCTCCATCTCAATGGGTACTGAAAAGTTCCAAGTTAATAATGGTAGGAAAAACGAAATCCCGCGATTTGTAGGAATTTTACCCCAGCTATCCAATGGTGACCTTGAATTTGACATCGAAGGTGATTAGAAGGTCAAGTCTTTTTTTTATATGGAACTCGCCATTTTTGTAACCGCAAATGAAAATAGGGGAAATTTTTAGTTCAATTATGGTTTTGATCATTTTTCAATTTTAACCTTAGGAGGACATGGTCAAGGTCACACTCTGGTACGGCGATATAACTTGATACATAGGGAAACTACACAGTTATTATTTCCAAGATTTTTCCCGGAAATCCTATGGTGACCTTGGATCTGACCTTGGCCACGACTTCAGGATCTTTCGAGGGTCAACTCTTTTTTAATGGGACCCTACACTTTTGACCGCAAAAATCGGGGCTAAAATGGGGAATAGGGAACATTTTATGTTCGAATATGTCCATGACCATTTCTAGAACTCGACCTTGGACTTGACAATCAAGGTCAAATACAAATTACCTCATGCCAGATAGATTGACTTCACTGTTCTTTCCGGTACAAAAATCTACTTGACCTCATGACATTGAAGATCATCATGGTTATAGAGATATTTCACCACACCGGGGTTTGGTTTAAGGTCAAAATTTAGGAATTGACAAGACCATATCTGAACGATAATGTTCAGCTATTTTCATTTACGGGGTCAAAAATAGGGGGTTACATTTAAAAAAATCAACTTGACCTTCATGGTCCAGATCAAATCCAAGGTCACCATTGCACAGCTTGAAAATGACCTTAAATGTGATTTGAAGGTCTAGTCGATTTGTTCATTAGGAATCCCCTATTTTTGTCCTCATAAATGAAAAAAACGGAAATTTGACATTCATGTTTGTTCTTAATCATTCTTGAATTCTAAACTTAGGAGGACATGGTGAAGGTCACTCTCAGGTACGGCGATATAACTTGTTATATAGGGAAACTACACAGATATTATTTCCAAGATTTTCTCCGGATATCCTATGGTGACCTTGGATCTGACCTTGGGCACGACTTCCAGGATCTTTTGAAGGTCAACTCTTTTTTAATGGGACCCTACACTTTTGACCGCAAAAATCGGGGCGAAAATGGGGAATAGGGAACATTTTATGTTCGAATATGTCCATGACCATTTCTAGAACTCGACCTTGGACTTGACAATCAAGGTCAAATACAAATTACCTCATGCCAGATAGATTGACTTCACTGTTCTTTCCGGTACAAAAATCTACTTGACCTCATGACATTGAAGATCATCATGGTTATAGAGATATTTCACCACACCGGAGTTTGGTTTAAGGTCAAAATTTAGGAATTGACAAGACCATATCTGAACGATAAATGTTCAGCTATTTTCATTTACGGGGTTGCATTTAAAAAAATCGATTTGACCTTCATCGTCCAGATCAAATCCAAGGTCACCACTGAACATCTTGAAAATGACCTTAAACGTGATTTGAAGGTCAAGTCGATTTGTTCATATGGAACCCCCCAATTTTGACCTCGTAAATGAAAAGAGCGGAAATTTTACATTCAAGTATGGTCTTGATCATTCTTCAATTTTAATCTTAGGAGGACATGGTCAAGGTCACACTCAGCTACGGCGATATAACTTGATATATAGGGAAACTACACACTGCTGACCGCAAAAATCGGGGCGAAAATGGAGAATAGGGAACATTTTATGTTCGAATATGTCCCTGAACACTTCTAGAACTCGACCTTGGACTCGTCCATCAAAGTTAAATACAAGTTTACCTTAACTGATAATTCTTGATGATGGATTTCACTGTTCTTGTAGGATCGTTGCCTTGTCTACACAAATCGACTTGACCTTCACATGACCTTGAAGGTCATCGTGATGAAGGTCATATCCAAGGTCATCATTGTATATCCGGGGGAAAATCATGAAAACGTGTATCGGTAGTGTCCCTATACGACTACTGCTTTTCAAGATATATCACCGTATTGGGATTGACCTTGACTATGACCTCCTAAGGTCAAAATTTAGAAATGGTCAATACCACATTTAAACGTTAAATTTTCAGCATCAAAAACAGTGGGTTCCATTTGAAAAAATCGATTTGACCACCATGGTCTAGATCAATCCAGGGTCCACACATTGAACAGCTTGAAAATGACCTTAAAGGTGATTTGTTCATATGTAACCCCCCCTCATTTTTGAGCCCTTATATGAAAATAGCGGACATTTTACGTTCAAGTATGGTTTAAATAATTCTTAAATTTTATCCTTAGGCGGACATGGTCAAGGTCAAACTCAGGTACGGCGATATAACTTGAAATACAGTAGCTGTATAATGCATATATTATTTTCACGATTTATCCAATGGTGACTTTGGATCTGACCTTAGCAATGTCTTCCAGGGTATTTTGAAGGTCAACTACTTTTTAATGGGTTGCTAAACTTTTGACGGTGAAAAAGGGGAAAGGGGACATTTTATGTCCATGACCATTTCTAGAACTTGACCTTGGAGTTGACCATAAGGGTCAAATACAAGTTTGCTAATTCTTGATAATGATAGATTGACTTCACTGTTCTTTCAGGATCGTTCCCTTGACTCCATAAATCAACTTGACCTTCATATGACCACGAAGGTCATCATGGTTAAGGTCAGATCCAAGTACATCATTGGATATTCAGGGGAAAATCATGAAAACGATGTAGCGGTAGTGTCTATGACTACTGATTTTCAAGATATATCACCGTACCTGGGTTTGACCTTGATCGTGACCTCCTAAGGTCATTATTTAACAATTGTCAAGACCGTATTTGAACGTTGAATTTTCCGTTATTTTCATTTACGGTTGCATTTAAAAAAATCGATTTTTATAGTTGAAAAAAACTGCTATCAATCGTGGAGCTTAGTTTTTTCATGCCACCATTAGTTCGGAAATTATCAAGAGGTTCCAGAACTTCTCAGACACACTGTATGTAATGAAGTCTTTGTTTGTTTTCATTGTTGATGTAAAACCCATCTTTTAGTTATCGTTTGGACTACGTTGAAACTCGTCCATACGTACTTTTTGATAATACAGGTTGGCTACTCGTATATAGCAGACTAACTTGTTTTTTCCACAATGAAATCCCATTTTTCAATCTTAAGTTAAAAATTACGTATGAAAGATGAATGCCCGCCTCTTCTTGCCTCACAAACCTGAGTCCACTTGATTTCGTTATCTATCTATCGTAAGTTTCGAGGGGAATTTTAAATAGCTTTATTGCTCTTCAGAAAATAAATAATGATCTTGGAGGTCAAAACTTGTCGGCGACATATCGAATCAATCATGATTGATTTGAACGACACTTTTGACCTCTACCAAAATTACTAAATACCATACGACTTATACAAATGAATTCACTTTCCGAGAAAATGAAACTATTAAAGTTTCAGTGAACGCATAAACAAAATAACGAGCTTTCTGTCACTTTTCGTAGATAAACAGGAACGATTAATTATGCACTGTTAAATAAAAATATTCTCGTGAAAATTATAGATTACCTTGTCTTTAACCCTATATCTGGTGCTGTAACCTGTAGGCAACATCATCTTTAAACCTCAATTTCTCGTCATCCCTGCTCTAACGGTCTGATTGGGCAGTGTTGCGCGTAAGCTACATTATTCATTAACGGAAATAATATTATGAGCGACCTCTGTTTATAAAAAGTTGAGTCAAAATTTTCAATATGGTTGCCGCGTAACAGGTACAGCAGAGAGCGCCCTCTAGCGGCTACAGTAAAACTATGCCCTTGGTTCGTTTTGTCGTACCAAAAAACCCTTGTATACCAATTTTCACTGTTATACATCAAATATTTTTCGAAATATTTAAAAAAAACTATTTTAGAAAGTAAATTTAAACACCCTGTATTTCGGAAGCCACGCATTTTTCGACCCATGTTTATATACACTTTATGCATTAATTTTAAAAGTTCTATCGAATCTCAAAGGGCTGGGCAGCTCACCGTAGGCCATCCCAGATGACATACTTTGGGAGACGCTAAAAAATAAAGATTTCAAATTGACTGATTGATATTTTCCGAACTTACGGGACACGAAACCTCGTCTGCGGCTCCGTATTTTCCGCGAAAACGCATTAATTTTCCATCGTATTGGCTGGTGCACCGACTGCGTCAATTTTCTCGCATCTCGACTGCCGATGATGAAAATGAAATTACGCCGCTGTTCCGGTGAATCGCTGGAATTATTCGGCCGAATCAATCCGCTTTTCAGCTGCAAACCGTCGCGATGTCGCTGCGACAACGTTCCCGTTCGATCTCGCTCATTTCCCATTCATTTGTACCACTTGTCTTCGACATAAATCCGATATGCGTCAATGTCTTGCCTTAATTTGAGGTCATTTGTTACTTCGCACGGTCCGTTGCATTATTCTGTGGAGAAACATTCGTTTCTGTTAACGTTTAAAACCAATAGGATAAGTATTATATAGACGAAGCTCCTCCGAAGGCGCTTTTACAGATTTTTATTCAGCAGTATACACGCTAATACGTATAAATTTACTGGTGTCGTCGGGCGGTTCCACTTAGATCAAATTCGAGTCGTGTTGCGGTAAACTTCGGAATGATTTGAAGTTACCAGCTGTATTGAGCTGAACATGGCAACAGTGGAACTACGTTTGCGGTAAGGCAGAAGGTGATTTTAACCTCAAACTCCAGATTTAGGTGCAAAAGACACTTGACCGTCTGTGCTGTAGCCGTAGCATCTCCGCTGGATGGTCGGTTAGAGGCCGTAGCAATTAAACCGAATGGACCGTAAGCGAAGCTGATTTATTGACTGCCGCCGGTAACGGCTGTCTCTCATTGGCTGAAGTTGCAGCGCGTCTTGCAGCCTTTGTGATGGTGTCCCGAAAAACCAGCGTACGCTTGACCGATCGGCCGTTTTAGGTTTTGCTGTCCTCGGTGATCTGTAGCAATAACTTGCGGTGGTCATTTTTTAAGTAAGAACCGTTTTGTAGCTTCATTTATGAACGTGATTCGTATCACAAACTAAGTGACATATAAATCCGAACACCCAGTTTAAATGGTTTTATTTTAATAAAATTTTGTATAAGTACTTAATGAAGCATAATAAGTAAATGATAAAAATTTCAAAATGATTGCACTGCTTTAAAGCCCTTTGACCTTTAATAATGTGTGGATGCACCCTGATGTGCTACGCATTCTCCAACGCGCCTAGGCATGCTTCTGATCAGGTGGTCAATGTCCTCCTGTGGTATCTCATTCCAGGCAACCACCAACTCCTCTCGAAGTGCTTCTAGAGTCTGAGGAGGACGTTGCAAATTGAGCAATCTCCTACCCATCATATCCCACACGTGCTCAATTGGGGATAAGTCGGGAGATCTTGGTGGCCATGGTAACAATGTGACATCATTATGTTGAAAGAAGTCTATTGTGACTCTTGCAACATGTGGTCGGGCATTATCTTGTTGGAAAGTTGGATAGGGTAAAAGATGGGGTTCTAGAACTTCGTGGATATAACGCTGCGCGTTCATGTTACCTCTGATGAAGATTAAAGGTGACCTGGAACCGTAAGCTGTAGCACCCCAAACCATAACTCCAACAGTGTGATGAACATGTCTTTCAACAAAAAACTGTGGATTCCTCCTTTCACCACGTCGCCTTCTAACCCTGGCACGACCATCGTGCATGCCTAAACAAAATCGAGACTCGTCACTAAAGACCATACTGTTCCATTCCTGATCCTAGAGTGACCGTTGTCTGCACCACTCAAGGCGATTACGTCGGTGTTCTCGAGTTAAAGGGAGGACCCAGTGTGGCCGATATGAAAACAAACCAAAACTTCTCATTCGTCGGTAAACACTTCGCATGCCAATAGGTCCTCCGTGTTCTGCAAACCATTCATTTGCAATGGACCTGGTAGTGGAGAAACGGTCCCTTAAGGCCAATAATCTTAGGCGGCAATCTTCACGGTCTGTTGTTCTACGGCGGCGTCCAGTGCCCCTTGCTCTTTGCGTACGGCCTTCTCGAAGCCATGCCTGACAACACCTAACCACAGTGTCTACACTTCTTTGCATATAGGAGCCTATGTCATCATTTGCATTAAAACTATAAACTACGGTATTTCCCATATCGACAAGTGACGCATAATTCTTTGGGATCCGTCAACGACAGGTAGACAGATCCGTATTTTGTTGCGATTTTTTATACAATACAGATACATTTTGTACTTGCTCTTTTGTTTAGAAAAGTTGCATCGTATATAAAAAAAAACACTACAAGCAAAATGCTAATGATCATGGCTACATTTCAAGTCAGGAAGGAATTAAACAAGATAAATAATTTTTGACTATGTTAATCATCTCTACTTTTTGAGTAAAATGTCTGTTCCTACTGGTTCAAGTGACCGTTGAATATTAGTGTCGGTGAAATCCACTCCAAATCTACTAAATTACTCTGTATTGCACTACAGTACAGATTCTGCTTAATAACATACCGTCTTGCAGTGTACGTGGGTGTAATTTACAGACATAACGACTAAGTAATATTGCTTGCGATAGATGAGAAAAGGAGTGAGATAGCGCCAGTAATCCGTCTTGTAATACCATCGTACAGTCGTGTTGGTACTATAAAACCCGTTAAACTATTCCTAATTATGGTTCAGCATACGCCAGGAGGAAAAATATGAAATCCATCTGCGTCGTAGTCTAAGCTATTATCTTGAGTCGAGGCTGTGACGATTTTTCTTGCAACGAGATATTTTTTCATTGAGTCTGGCAATTAGGGTCGCAAAATTTGCACGAGGAACCAAGCTGATCCGATCATACCAGAGCGCCATCTATCGGGAAGCAGCGTAACGGTTTTTACCTAAATATATGCAACCCTCATTTCGCCAGCATGCTTTGTGGGTTGCCAGCTGTCGCGATAGTCTAAGTTCGCTATAAGTTTGCCAAGTGACACTAGATAAAAAAGAATTGGCTCTCCGTAGGAATTTTGTGACATTACGTTAGATTTCTTATTATATTTTTCCTACTGAATGCCAATTTGAGTATTTGAGTAGCATAATAATACCTCCTTTGACCTAGTGAACAAGTTGACATTACGTTAGATTTTTTTGACATTTGCTAAGAAATCGTAGTTTGAAATAACGAATTGTAATCTGACCACGTCGACTCGCGTTGGAATTCAAATGATACAGCTCGTAACCCGCGTGACCGGGCAGGTGTTGTATAATACATCGCGATCGAGTCACCGTCAGAAACGGACAAACAGACAGGCCGAAGTGGCGAGAGCGGGTCATGGCGTACCCCGATTCACCACCGATCGATCCGACTCGACGAACGTCTGCTCCTTGTTTCTCCTACTAAACTACAAACCGACATGCAACAACAGAACGTTCCACATTGCGAGATTATTATTAGACGGTGGTACGTTTTCCATTTTGCACGCCATCGGGGTTTTGCTTATCGTTATTATGCAAACTCTAATCTCTCTTTTACTTGCAACGGCGAGAAAGTATAAGGAATGCTAACGCTACGTTTTCACGAAGCGTGAACCTTGCTTGCAATGTCAAACAAACGGAGTCATGCTAGTCTGTGCGATCAATCCGATCCACAGCGTCGATTACTGCTCACACGTGCGGAGTGCTGCCGCCCAGGCTGCATTATCCATGCTCGATCCAGCCTCGGGACAAGCAGAAATGTCGGTCAATATTAATAAACCAATAAAGCATGGCATGACGAGTGAAAACCGTTAGGAAACTTGGAAAATATAGTCCACACATGATGGTGATTTTTTACCAAGAATGCGGCTATTCGTAATCTGTAAACTGCATCAGACACATTACTTTTATTTGTGCGAAATTTAGTTTTATATTTTTTAAGGCATTAAATGAGATACTGGTAACTGAAACAGCGTAGTATATTATTCAAGATTGATTCCAATACATGCTGGTAGCACCATTTCGTTCGTATTGGGAATCGTCAGTACGATACAACTCGCTCAATGTTGCAACATGTCGATCTAGTAACGTAACAATCAATTTAGACGTTATAAATTGAACGCTTGGTTTTACATAATTCCAATAGCTATAAATCCCAAGAAAATATAAGTATTACAGTGTACGGTACCGGACGCACCTAACACCTTAAGTTAACAAGTGCCTGCTAGCCGAGAGCCATCACTGCCCGTAAAAGGTTGGAATAGCTAGTTTTACCGCAAAGCTAGGTAAAAAAGCATGGCGATTTATATAGGTCAACGAGTCTGCTGCACATTGCAGACTGCAGGTTCTGGTCTTTTCAGTGGGACGACAGTCTGGCGAGTTTAGGTATAAAAGCGCTGAATATATATTTAGGAAGCTTTTGCTTACTACAAGGTGGCCGATATGTAACTGACTGGTTTGTATCTTGAATATTTGTGAAATGAAATAACATATAGTCAACGCCAAACAAAGTGGCGTGCACGTCATCACGATAAAAATTCCCCGACCTAATGCCTAGGTTTCTATCACAAACAATTGCTCTATTGCAGTTTCATATTAATGTGATATATAAATTGTAAAATGGTCATTACTCTCTTATTATGGTTAATAGTCATATAAACATTGTTATTAAAATATCACATAAGTTGCTTTCTGATAAATTTAGACGCATTATGCGAAATAAAATGTTTTGCAAACGCTCCAATCACTTATCGACATGTAAACGCACCAAACCGATTTCGCAGCGTTGACACATTGTCACCTTGAAACTTATTTAAACTGGGAACTGACATTTGTATTAATTTTGACACTGAATCAATTTGTGGCATTTCAAATCTTTATAAATCCTTTGGCCCCGCATACTGTAAATCAACAACTGTTTGTTTCAAAACAAAATTATTCATTTTACGAGTAGATAAAGGCAATTTTGGTATATAAAGATGCCCAAACAGTTAAATAGTCGGTGTAAGGAACTCGTGGCCTCGTTAATGCACTACTTTGAGCAAGAAAGGGACAACAACGGGCCTTTGTTGCCTTTAAATGCTGTTCAAGAGGTAGGTTACTAATAATTATATGTAATGTATACGTATATTAATAATAGTGAAATTTTATTTCATTTTTTGTAGCGTGTTGCTGCTGCTTTAAAAATTAGTTTAAGGACAGTTAGTCGTATTTCCGAGGGTGTGAAAAGTGATGCAAATTTAGAATCGCCCAAGAAAAAGCGGAGTTATATTAAACGTGTAACCAACACAGCGACATTGGATACAAGTGCCATTCGAGAAGTGATCTATAATATGTATCACAAAAGTAAGATCTTATAATAACTTATCAGAAATTTGCATTAATTTGTTAACTAAATTATAATGTCATATTACACATGGTTTCAGAAGAACAAGTTACGATACAAACTTTATGGTCTCGATTAAAAGATAGGGCATTATTTGATGGTAGTGCCACGTCTTTAAGGCGGTTGCTTAGAGATCTTGGATTTAAGTGGCTTAAGGACAATCCGCGACGAGGGCTCATGGAACTACCAAGTATAGCTTTGAAAAGGGTGGAATTTCTAAGGCAATACAATCAAGCCAAGGTTGAGGCCTTATACCAGTTTGTCTTCCTCGATGAAACTTGGATATTTCAAAATGGGACCATAGGTCGCTCTTGGCAAAATGGAAACCAAAAAAGCGTGAAAGCTATTAAAACAGATGGTAAAAGGTATGTACTTTTACACAATTTGCACTATAAAATTTAAAACTAATATATTTTAGATACATTATATTACATGCTGGAAATGAAAATGGGTTTATTGAGGGTAGTGAAGCGATATTTTCTTCGAAAACAAAATTGAGCGATTACCATGGAGAGATGAACCAGGACAATTTTTTGAAATGGTTTCAACATCAGTTATTAGAAAAATTGGAGAGTCCATCTATGATTATACTGGATAACGCCCCTTATCACAGCATGATATTGAACAAAGTGCCCAACAATGCATGGACAAAAAAAAATATCCAAGACTGGTTGACAAATCAAAACATACCATTTTTAAACACAATGTTTAAAACAGAGCTATTGAGTATTGTTGCTCGGTACATAATGCTTCTTAATTATATATATTTTGGTCGACAGTTTATATTTCTTTTGTTTATTCCTATTCTTAAAATAACTGCTTTTTTAGAAACAAACCACCTAAAATATACGTGATTGATGAATTGGCGGAACAACATGGGCACAAAGTTCTTCGTCTGCCTCCTTACCATTGTATATTTAACCCTATTGAGTTAATTTGGGGCATAGCAAAAGGTTACTATAACAGACATATTGGTAGAGATGGTAACCGTGAAAAAGACTGTTTGGATATGTGAAACGAGGCTCTACAAACGGTTACCCCAGACATGTGGAAAAATAGTGTTCGACATACTGAGCAAGAAATTTTTAAATGGTATGAAAGAGAACGAATTTTTGATCGACCAGACATCGAACCTTTAATAATCAACTTTGAGAGTGATGAAGATTCAGATTCAGGCAGCGCTGAAGAAAGAAACTCCGACTAACTTTATTGTACAGAAAAAGCTTACACCAGTAGCTTACCTAATTTTAGAATGCATTTTTCTGTATGAATTCTGTAAAATAAATATCATGCATAAAATTTGGAGGACCCCATTTGGATTTTTATTCAGTACCTTTAAGCTATCAATTAAATATGGTAGTTTCATAGTGTCATCTTATCAATAATTGTCATACTTAATGATTATGCAAGTACAGATCTATAATTTTATTATACTATTATTTTTGTTCTCATTTGAGGTTAATATTGCTTATAAACCTAGATATGTAAATAATAAATTTTATTATTTTACAAAAAGTTTGGCAACAATGTAAATTTTTCAACACACCCACCTTGACGACGTGCACGCCACTTTGTTTGGCGTTGACTATACGTCCATTTTTACTTAGAAATTATTAATTAAAGATTTACATTTTACATCACTTTTTGGTAGGTTTCGGGATGAATGTTTTCAATCGTATCCGTAAATTGTTCTTCATCTGCTCTACAGTATTTGTTTTGTTGGCAGAAAACCTACTTTGCAAAAATTCCCATTAAAAAAAGTCAGGAGCGGTTAAATCCGGTGACCTTGGTGGCCAGCTGACATCGCCAAATCGTGAAATTAAACGTCCCGAAAATGAAATCGGGATAATTGTCAAAATCAGTGGTTTGTCTATATGGGGGTTAATTGTTTGCAATGATAATAATACTTTCTTGAGTCCATATAGGGCCTATACTTGTACACTGCACTACACGGTCTATAAAATATTATTCACTAATTTATCGAAAAACGATCTTCCACTGTGTACCGTTTCTTTATTTTGGTTTTAAACCTTGATACTGATATTGATGTTAGATTGAGGGGGTGCAAGATAAAGTGCATCTGTCATACAGATTAAATTTTTCGATGTATGCAATAACGATATTTTTTTTGTGACATGGTAGATTTTTCGTACGCTACCATTACAAGTATTTGAACACCTGCATAATTCCATTTAAAATCATAACAAACAAAGCTAGTTTATCTGAAGTCACTTGAAACACTGTGAAATACAGGGTGCGTTTTATATATCTATATTTAACACGCTCTGTTGCTGCAAAAATCGCCAAATTTCGCAGCAAATATCCCCCGTATAAGATCAAAGGTAGTTTCACCGGTCCACGTGGAGTAAAGCACGCCTATGCGTGGACATAGCCAATGAGAAAGCGTGTATTTCAGAGCTCCGAAAAAGTGCAGGTGGCTACTGAAAATTGAAACAGTTTAGCCAGTGCCGTGTAGCGGTGAATAAACGTGTTGTCTTTAGTCTGTCCGTGTTTTTTCATAGATTTTATTAGTTTGTGTGTTTTTGACTTTTGAATACTCAGTTTACTTGTTCATTTAATTGTTGTGTTGATTGTTCTTGTGTGTCCTAAATATGGCTCTTTGGAGACCTTGGGAAAATGCTCCAAGCCACGAGGAGATGGTTGATGAACCTGTGCAGGCAGAATTCTTTCATAAAGATTTAGAGGAACAGACCCGAAGAGTAATCCTAAATATGTATGATTGTTTGAAAAACGAAAATCCAGATTCCTCGCAAAATCAAATTTTAAACAAAATTTGTATCCTGACAAAAATCAGTCGGTCTACCATTTATCGGGTTATAAAAAGGGGAGATGTAGTCAACCATTCCTTCCACAGAAAGCGCATAGGGCAAAAATTAAAAAGAATAGACGTGGGTTTTCAGGAAGATATTCGTCGTATAATATACGGATTTTATAAAGAAAATTTGGTGCCCACGTTGGAAATGATATGGGATAAATTAAAAGATTATCCTGAAGATTTTTATAATTACAAATGCTTAGACTCACTGCATTGTATTGTAAAACTGTGTGGTTTTCAATACAAAAAATTATATAAAAGAATGGTGATTATGGAGTCGTCTCGAATCGTTGAATTGCGCCAAGAATTTTTGCACAAAGTTAAAATCTATAGAGAGCAGAAAAGAAATCTGATTTACCTGGATGAAACATGGTATGATACCCATGATGTTGTGCAGTACGGCTGGGTTGACGACAGCAACAAGTGCATTTTAAATGCACCTTGCAACCGTGGAAAACGAATCATTATTCTCCATGCTGGCAGTGAAAATGGATTTATACCTGATGCCTTGCTGTTATCTGCCAAAAATATCAAAGAATCATGTGCCGACTATCATGAGGACATGACCTCCGACTTATTTGAAAAATGGATAGAGCAGCAGTTAATACCAAACATTTCCCCAAATTCAGTGATTATTATGGACAATGCGCCATACCATTCCCGACAGAAAAACAAAATTCCGAATACAGGCACAAAAAAACAAGACATTATTGATTTTATGAAGGATAAGGGAATGGAAATACCACAAGAATCAACCAAAGCCATATTATTGGATCTTATTAAAAGACAAAAATTTGAAAAAGAGTATGTTGTTGACAATCTGCTTCAGCAAAATGGCCATGAAGTATTACGTCTACCTCCCTATTACTGAGTTTTTAACCCGATTGAGTTGGTCTGGGCTGCTTTAAAAAAAAGTAAGAAAACATAATCAGACCCCTCAATTAAGTGAATCGCTATTGGCCACAATAAGAGATGCAGTATCTCATATTGCTGCCACAGACCTATGGAAGCAGTGTTCTAGGCATATTATTGAAAAAGAAAATGAATATTGTGTTTTGCCTCCTGTAGATCCCGTTGTAATTCCTCTACCAGATGACTCTAGCTTTCAGATCCGAAGGCGAGGATGATATATAAATACCTATAATGTAAGTCTTTATATACCTTTTTATATACTTACCTGCTATGTAAATATTTGCCTATGTCAAACGTTGGAATTCTGTAATTTTTCCATTTCTTAACTTTCAGTCAACATAAATTAAACTCCCAATATAATAAGTATTTTTTATCCCAAATCAAAAAAATAAGAAGATAGTAAAATCCATTTATTGTGATATAAAAACATTATTATTATCGTTCTAAATAAATGACCGCACGCCTATGATACGTCATGAAATTACAAAGGACGCGCCGACCAAAGGTTTTTATGCTATTTCAAGTGACTTCAGATATACCATAAACGTATGTTGTTAAGAATTAAGAAAATAAATGTTTCTTCAATAACTTCCTTATTTTCTGGGTCTTCAAATACTTTTGAGCGGTAGCGTATATCAAGAATGTTTCGGCGTATATCGCATTCGTGGGATATGTCATTTTTTCTCGTATATTATTTATAAAATCCATTTTTCGTGATTATTTTAACAGCAATGAAGCATTCCATGGTTTTTGATTTGACGCTTTAGATCGTTGGCTATCGTTGCTTGGAAAATGATGTTGATAACACATTTTTGGCGGTATCAATACGAATCCGACCATTTACCAATTTGACTAGATTATCGAGCTTGGTTTATTCCACGGTAACTGCATATCCGCTGCGGGATGAAAATGTTTCCAAGTAAACATCTCAGCAAAAACTAGCTTCAACTGGTATCTAGGAAGCATACCGGCAAACTGACCCAGTTGTAATCACGCTCTATCCAAGAAGGCGTTATGCTTTCCTGGAAAGTTAACATGTCCGTGACACACTTTGGTTTCCGATAAAAATGCCAAAGGTATACACAGATGAACAAGTGTTGTAAAAGGAGGTACTATGGGATTTGTTTTTAAATTAAACCAAAATATCGTGCTTATTTTGATTTTAGTTTGCGATCTCTAGCTTAAAGAGAAGCTACGCTGTCGGTAGTACTAGGCGCTGTTTGTAAAGCTAGGCGTGAAGAGCAACTACTTAGGTACCACCATGCGGCCAGTGTTTGAACCATCAGAAAGCGACTTCAAACATTCAGATACGTTTCTTACGGAGCCTTCAATAAACATTATGAAACATGTATTTCATTTCAATTTTCTCGCGTTGTTTTTTCCATTCTGAAATGATACTCACGAACACACCCAAATCACTTGCCGCGTTTTCAAGCGAATCACCTCTATCTAAACGTCTGATTGCCACAAGTTTCTGTCCTATGGTAATAACAACGCGTTTACGTTTATTTCTGCGCTGCTCCAGCTTAGCGATTATGAAGCTGACTGAAACAAGCATACACGCGCACATACCAGTGACATCCACTTGGGGGAATCACCGGCGACGAATCTGATGACGCAAACGCCGAAAGGGGAACTACCGGCGGCTGTTTCGGATCATGCGCCGATTTTCCGAACAACTTCAGTTAAAACGGAGAAATTTCTTTTGAAATTTGGTTTTAAACTCAATTCAGGAAGAAGTCCTCGGATTTATTGTCAGTGTAAAGAAATTTCCTTGAATTACGAGGCGGGCTGTTAGTTACGTGCACGTTTGGGGTGCTGCCGCCCCGACTACATGATTTTGCTGCTCGATGCTGTCATATAGGATGGAGACATAGTTTTGAGAGTCATTATGAATTACGGAAATGTTGAGAAACACAATACAGGGTGTCCGCAAAGTTGGGGTTTTCCTTTTCAGAAATAAGTACCCTTGAAATAACAAAGGTAATATGTAGTGAAACGAGGGCGACCAAGTAAAAAAAAAATAAAGGAAAAAGTACTCACTCTCCAGTTGACGAGAAGTGCTAAGTACGTCTCTGCCCGAAATTATACCGCTCCAACAGAAAATGAAATCAGCTGATGCGCTACCGAGCAGACGCAGGGGGTGGTGCAGACCACGAACAGAGGTAACAAATATGACGGCGTTGCCGCGTTTTCAGTTTTTAGGTAAACGTATCCAGTTCTGTCGTCGGGTTGAGCCAGTGACCTTGTACCAGTCGGTGATGTCGCGGCTATAGGACGGTATTCAGATATTTTTGATGTTGCAGAGCCCTTTATCTCGGTTCCCTTAAGACATTGGTGTACATGGTACTAAGAAAAATTGCTTATGTTTTCAAGATCTACACGTCGTGTAAAGGAAAACCCCAACTTTGCGGACACCCTGCATAAATCGCCTTCATGTGTGAACCTGAAAAATGATATACAAATTAGCCATCTTTTATTTGAGCAGCGCCATCTTCAACACATTTAACACCCATAAATCTTTACTATTCGTATTATAAATA
Source organism: Acanthoscelides obtectus (assembly GCA_963669975.1). Classification (NCBI taxonomy): domain Eukaryota; kingdom Metazoa; phylum Arthropoda; class Insecta; order Coleoptera; family Chrysomelidae; genus Acanthoscelides; species Acanthoscelides obtectus. The sequence continues at coordinate 5,026,777 of CAVLJG010000010.1, forward strand.
ATAACGTACGATCTCCGCAAATCACAATTACCCTATATTTCCTTATGTGTCCGTATCGACGATGAACGTCAATCGTTTTTGCCATTATAGTTTTTTATTGCCGTATGTGTTGAGTAGCCTCATACAACAAGGTTGTGTAAGTATAATTTGTTTTATATTTAAATAGTCTGTTATTATAGCTTTTATTTTTATAAAACGACCGCTAATTGTCGTGTTTATAGCGCTCGTTTGGAATTTAATGTTTTTTTAAGGTTTGCGTTGCTGTAGGTGTAGGTATAGAAAAAGCTGCATTTTCACTGTTGATGCTCGGTATACATCAATTTTTGTTTTAAATAACAGATACAGGTCTGCACTAACAATTTATGTTTTATTATTACACTGATCAACAGCCAAAAAATATCCTAAATAAAATCAACAAAATATTACCATTTTTAATGTGCTAAAACCGGAATGAAACTTATTTTTTCAATATTAGTTCAAGTTTTAGAGATACGGTAATTATATGTGTTCCTGCTGTGACAGTGTTAATATACTATAATTCACAAGAATGCACGTGCTACATTTTTATATTCGGCAAGGAAAGATGATGTAATCGGCATGATTGTGTTACGTTATACATACGTGTACATTATATTGTTTTATATTAGCCATTTTTTCCTCAGTTGGCTGACAGCGTTCATGCAAGATGTCTCGAAAGTGTGTAAACAATCCAGATCAGTTTTGTTACGTGTGTGATGTGACTTTTGCGTCTCGGAGACGGTCTATTACTCCACTAATAACAAAGGCATATCAGCTTTATTTCGGTTGTAAACTAGGTGATCAAGACAGTGGGCACCCCACATCTGCTGTAATACATGTGCTTCAAGTCTGAGGAGCTGGTTAAATGGCAAAAAACGGTCTATGCGCTTTGCTGTCCCAATGGTTTGGAGAGAGCCTACAAATCATATTAATGATTGTTACTTTTGCATGGTACCTTGTGTTGGACAAGCCACAGGTATGTCCAAGAAAAAAAAATCGGTTATTAACTACCCAAACATACCATCTGCGATGAGACCTGTGCCTCACAGTGACGAAAATCCTATTCCAAAACCCCCAGAATCCTACACTTGCGAATCAGAAAACGAATCAGATCATGGCGATCGAGTGATTCGTCAGGAAGAAGATATGCCATCAACGTCAAGAGATCCTGATTTTATACCGAGCACGTCATGCCACCAACCGCACAAAATAACACAGTCAGAATTAAATGATCTTATAAGAGATTTAGAACTTCCAAAATGTAAGGCAGAGTTACTTGGATCAAGACTGCAGCAGTGGAACTTGTTAGAAGACAATGTTTCGGTATGTGTTTTTCGTAAACGCCACAAAGACTTAGAACCATTTTTCAATATGGAGAATAACTTGGTTTTCTGCAGTAACATTAACGGCTTACTGGCGGCTTTAAATATAAACTATAACCCAGAAGAATGGAGATTGTTTATAGACAGTTCAACATTGAGTTTAAAGGCAGTGTTATTGCATATTGGAAATATTTTACCATCTCTTCCTGTAGGGTATGCAGTTCACATGAAAGAATCATATGACAATATGAAGTACCTATTGACATGCATAAAATACGATGAGCACCAATGGCATATTTGTGGCGATTTGAAAGTTGTTGCACTTTTACTTGGGCTGCAGCTAGGCTGCACAAAGTTTTGCTGTTTTTTGTGTGAATGGGACAGTCGAGCAAAGGCACTTCATTACACCAGACAAAACTGGCCTGTTCGTCAATTCCTAGAGCCAGGTCAAAAAAATGTACAGCATATGCCATTAGTAGATTCGAAAAAAAATTTATTACCACCACTGCATATCAAGTTGGGCCTAATGAAAAACTTTGTCAAGGCATTAGATAGAGATGGGTCAGCTTTTCAATACCTGCGTCAGAAATTTCCAAGACTAAGTGAGGCAAAGGTTAAAGAAGGTATTTTTGTTGGGCCACAGATTCGAAATATTTTGAAAGATACATAGTTTGAAAACACTTTAACAGGTATTGAAAAAACTGCTTGGAATGATTTCCGTCTGGTGGTCACTAATTTCTTGCGAAATAGAAAAGCTGACAACTGTAAAACCCTTGTCAAAAATATGCTGTCATCGTATCAAAAGATGGGCTGTAATATGTCTTTTAAGATACATTTCCTACACTCACACCTGGACTTTTTTCCTGACAATTGCGGAGCCGTAAGTGATGAGCACGGCGAACGTTTTCATCAGGATATTTCAACAATGGAAAAAAGGTACCAGGGAAAGTGGAATCCTTCCATGCTTGCAGACTACTGTTGGACTCTTGGTAGAGATGCTCCAGAAACGATCCATAAAAGAACAGCAAAAAGACAGCGCATATAGTGATTCTTATAAGTATATGAATCTTGTTACTTTTTTTAATATATCCTTAAAAATAAAAAGTTTTTTTTCTAAACCGCAACTAATTTTTTTATTTCATTGTCATTTTTGGATTCAGCGCCCCAAAATTAACAAAGAAGTGCCCTTTTCCCACAAGATACAATTAAAATACTAAAATTTGTTGTCCAGTGTAATTATTTTGTTCTTTTTTGAGATAAAGATAATATTTTTCTGACTTCGTTTTTTATTACAAAAAAGACTTATGTCCAACAGTTTTTAATTGTTTTTATTTGATTACTTAAGCACACATATTTTTTAGTAATTATTATTAGTAATTGACAAAAAAATATTCAAGAAAATTATTGGTTTTGAATTATTTCCTGAAAATTTTGTATTTTGGACATATGTTGTTTTTGTAAAACTCTTGGTCTCATGACTACCCTTATATAAGTGTAACCGTAAACAGTGCCTTCACCTTGCTTCCATTACCGCAACTTCCGGAAGTTGTCGCCTGTTAACTCCCCAACTTCTAAATAACCCTCTTAAGCCTATTAACTTTTTATCGCAAGACCATCCCATTCTGTGCCTACCTAATCAGCCCTGCCTTGGAATTCCATTACCGACTCCCGCCCTCCTCACGCTCCCGCACTATCAGCATATTTATTCGATAACAAAGGAAAAAGACACGGGAAGGCTAAATTGAGTCAGGACGAAGTTATTTGAACCCACAACTACTGTTTCTCATATAGTTTAGATAAATAGTACATTGCAGCAAAATACATAAATGAAATAAATATGTTACAAAAAGGCTGTAGCTATTAAACATTTATATAAAAAGATCTACCTTGGAAAGCCCCGAAAAAAATGTGAGTGATAATACAAAAAATACACTTTCATTGGTAAAAATTGTATAAATGTCGAATACGTTTTTTTTTTTCGAGAAAAAGTCGAGGATTAACTGTATTTCATCTATTTTCGCGTTCCCTTTCATTTTTTTTACTAAAAATAAAAAAAAAATCATAAGAAACTGACATTTAATCATGTTCTTTCTACTAAACGCTTTAAATGTTTCCTCGACTTCATACCATTTTAGATAGTATTCACAATAATATTTAGTACGTCAAAAATATTGGACTGTCCAACATCATTCAAAGCACTTTTCAATTTTCAAACTTCGGCACAATCTTGCGCAGAATTTGATACTGATCTCTGATTTTGTTTCGACTGGAATCTGAAATCTTTCACGATGTGCTGTAAATTGAGTCTCACGAAACAACTTGTCTATCTGTAACTAAAAGCATGTGTGAAAGAGCTGCTATTCGCAAAGCATCAAGTTATTTGGTTTACACTTAAAGTAAGTGCTTGATTGAAACAAGAAACCTCGATTTACGACCCAAGCGTTTTCAAAACAAACGTTAAATTGGGAAGTGTGAAAAACTATATCGTAAATATAAATGGTTGTATACGATGGCTCAAGATTTACAGAATGTTATTCCTCTATTTTCTCAATCTGAATTAACTTTTATTGATTTTATATGTCGAAAGAAGATGCATCTGGTTAGGTTAACATTCTATTTCTTTTCGGTGATTCCAAGACTTACCAATTCAGGAGCTTAGGTCACCGATGCATTAAATCACATCGTATTTACATAATTTTTAATTGCACACCATCTCCGTCTGGATAGTGACGCATCAATGTCTCAAGTGATCAACGTTTTCCATATATGCGTTGATTAGTTGATTATATAACGATCTTCTGATTTAGTTGAGTATTACGATTTTTTTAATACAGAGAAGAGATCTTTACAGGACTTTGAGTTACGTAACTCTTCCAGGACTGAAAGGTATTGCAGAGAAGTAACAGAATAATCTGGTGATTAGTGAAAACTTGGTGATTTTTAAAAGTCCATCGATTTTGAATATTGTTAGCAATATTTTAGCTACTAAAAACTCTAACGATTATTAAATTTCCGAAATGGTACCGAGTTTCGCGACTTGTATTTCATCGTTACGTATCGAGCTTTTTTATAATTTATATCTTTGAAAGTATACCTACTAGTGTTCATTATTTTTTTCGTTTAAAAAATTAACTGTTAAAGTCCCTGGTGATTTTTCTACATTTGATGACTTTTCCCAATTTCTGGTGAATTTTATTTTCTTGACCCGGCAACACCGTTGCCCATCGACCACGTCAAACTTGTGGAGGACTGAACGATTTGACTCTAAACATCAGCGTGTTTTGACGTTCAAGATGGCCCTGATCATTTTCAGAAATTTTTTTGTAGGGGTTATAAATCGAGGGTTACGGGTTACAGAGAGAATATCTCAATTTTCCGACGTTGGTATATTTATACGTCTCTAACCCTGTGGTCCCCCGATGGACGAGCGTCGTCATCGGTGGTCGTAGATCCTAGTCGGCATAGTAGGCCAATATCATAATTTCACAGAGTATTGATCGTCGCGATGATCATGATCGCCTGCAGGAATTTCTCTCAGCGGGAGTAGGAAGGTCGTTTAATTTTTTGATACACATGTTCGCAGCTACCTTTTTGTTTCCAAACGAAGCGATGCAAGCGTCACATCTCATGAAGTAAAAATAAAAATACGTCTTCCCTGCCAATGTTGTAATTTGGCCTCTGTAGCTATGACGAAATTTCATTCCATGATTTTTTGTATAGGAAAATGAATTAGCGTTTAATCGGTGATTTTTGCTTGCAGGTAAGGATTCTGCAACAAGTTTCAAAAGTTCCCGTCTGTGGTAAGTCGTTTTTGATTCAGTGTGCAACACTTACGAACTGGTAAGCTCCAGATGTGTACGAAATAGATAATTATTCACACATTTCTATTCAAAACGTACGGTAGATTTTCTTTTCATATCTTTGGATAACACTGTGTTGGAACAAACATCGAAAACATTATTCAACACGTTACAGGAGTTAATTTAATACCAGTATACTAACATCACTCTTAACTTGCTGGGTACTTGTGCTTCCCCCAACCATAACAAACCACGACCGCTGTGTTTTCAGAGTTCTCAAAGTTTTCTCATTACAACGGACTTGCTTTTAGCTGTCTGTGCGCTTGTTGTTTCTCGTCTACCCAGTTGATACATCCTCAAAAAACCTATGAGGGATGGAAATTGAAATCAACACAGCTTGAATGGACAACAGCAATTTGTTACAGAGGAATCGACTAGCCTCCGATGCATTTTAATGGTAGGTTACTCTAATAACACTAAAAGATCTTCCAGAAAATAATGCTGCTTCACTTTGGCTGGAGAATAACGGACTGTTAATTTCACAACCTTGGTGAAATCCACCCTAACAGTAGCACTTCACTAACATTTCTGGTCAATTACATATTCTCGTAATTGCTGCTTAGTTCCAAAAGTGTGCTGATATGATAAACTTGGTTTTAAAAAAAAAAAAGCGAAACAAAAAAGTCCACAGTCCAAAATTTCGGCACCAGTCATTTTAGCACACCACATTTCTTGGCTTGTACGGATGTACGTCGTTTCTTGATTCTCATTTGTTTGAAAGCGTTGATATGGCCGTGGGACGCTAAAGCGAAACGATTGTCGAGCGTTAGCACAGGACAATTAGGCTTACGTTATGAAATAAAAAAATATCTCAATGTCAATCGTTATACTTTCGATCAGCAAGTTCGAGTAACTTAACGTCTTTTTTATACGAATTACGGCATTGCTATGATGATCATATCATATGCGGAAGTTTGAACTTTTCAATTCCTTTGTTCTAGCCTAGGTTATATGACCATCAACACAAAATAGTTCGGACATTATCTAATTTTATCTTGAAGTTTGTTTATTTTTTTAAGGTTACAAAATAATGTTTTTCTTTGGCATTGAAATATGTTGTTTGGACAAAATTATTATCAAGTAATATGATATTAAACTCAGAAATATTTCGTTGTGGATCATTTCTTAACTGCTGCTTCATTTTGTTCGATAATATTTAAATCAGGACTACTGGAAGGCCAGTTAAGGAGGAAATATTACTGTCCTGCGACCATGTTTTCGTAGTTTTTGGCTGTATGACATGAAAAAAAAAAGTTTCTATCAGGTGATAAAATTGGAATTGATACTAGCAAAATTGGTTTTAATATTTTGATATTTAGCTGCGTTTACAGTTCCCTCTGTGAAGTTTTCCAACGCCAAAAGCAGATATGCTTCCCCATACCATTAAACCTGATGGAAACTTTACTTTTCTTTTTAGACAGGATCGGTGGTCACCCGCAAACATCAAATTTCGATTCATCGCAAAAAATGTAAAAATTTCTTGAATTCTAATGTACCTTACCTGTTTTTATCACTCAGTAAAATTTGTAGTAATTTTGTTTGCATGAGGTAGGAACTTGAAACATTCACAAAAAAGAATTTCCTAATTTTTGACTGTTCCATCTAAAGTAGCACCAACTAATTCAAACATTAATTTGGGTATTTCTCGACATTTCACTTTACTCCAATGACGTAGAGTCTCAAGCTCAAGTTCGCGAAGACTCGATGATAGACGAAACGTATTTCTGGTTGCTATTTTGCCTGTACTACGTATCCAGATTCCGAAATTGCAATAGAGAGTAGTGGTTGACGAAGAAGGGACGCGACGCTCTCCGAAAGGGATGAAAGCAATATTTCGTGTGACGCCCCTCCAACAATGACGCTATGCTACCAGCACCGTTGAAAGGTTTCGCTGAGAATTAATCCTCCAAGATGGAATACCGCAAAAAAGTTGCGAGATGCTCAGAATGTGAATAGAGTTCCCTGCTGATGTTGTAGATTTTTTTATATTAATCAGTTAAAAAGTAGCACTTCGTCAAATATGATGGATATATACTAAGTGACATATAAATCCGAACACCCAGTTTAAATGGTTTTATTTTAATAAAATTTTGTATAAGTACTTGATGAAGCATAATAAGTAAATGATGAAAATTTCAAAATGATTGCACTGCTTTAAAGCCCTTTGACCTTTAATAATGTGTGGATGCACCCTGATGTGCTACGCATTCTCCAACGCGCCTAGGCATGCTTCTGATCAGGTGGTCAATGTCCTCCTGTGGTATCTCATTCCAGGCAACCACCAACTCCTCTCGAAGTGCTTCTAGAGTCTAAGGAGGACGTTGCAAATTGAGCAATCTCCTACCCATCATATCCCACGCGTGCTCAATTGGGGATAAGTCGGGAGATCTTGGTGGCCATGGTAACAATGTGACATCATTATGTTGAAAGAAGTCTATTGTGACTCTTGCAACATGTGGTCGGGCATTATCTTGTTGGAAAGTTGGATCTGCCAGGGTGTCAAGACATGGTAAAAGATGGGCTTCTAGAACTTCGTGGATATAACGCTGCGCGTTCATGTTACCTCTGATGAAGATTAAAGGTGACCTGGAACCATAAGCTATAGCACCCCAAGCCATAACTCCAACAGTGTGATGAACATGTCTTTCAACAAAAAACTGTGGATTCCTCCTTTCACCACGTCGCCTTCTAACCCTGGCACGACCATCGTGCATGCCTAAACAAAATCGAGACTCGTCATTAAAGACAATACTATTTCATTCCTGATCCCAGAGTGACCGTTGTCTGCACCACTCAAGGCGATTACGTCGGTGTTCTCGAGTTAAAGGGAGGACCCAGTGTGGCCGGTATGAAAACAAACCAAAACTTCTCACTCGTCGGTAAACACTTCGCATGCCAATAGGTCTTCCGTGTTCTGCAAACCATTCATTGCAATGGACCTGGTAGTGGAGAAACGGTCGCTTAAGGCCAATAATCTTAGGCGGCGATCTTCACGGTCTGTTGTTCTACGGCGGCGTCCAGTGCCCCTTGCTCTTTGCGTACGGCCTTCTCGAAGCCATGCCTGACAACACCTAACTACAGTGTCTACACTTCTTTGCACTCTAACTGCAATTGCCCGAAAAGGAAGTCCAGCTTCCCGAAGTCCCACTATACGGCCCCTATCAAACTCACTAAGTTGACGAAATCGTACAGGTCTCCGAACTCTAGGCATCGTAACCGATCGTAAAGGATGTCAAGAACCAAAATCCGCCAACGTTGATTCTTTACTGCGGCTGAAATATTCATTTTTAGAGCGTTAGTGAATTAAAAAAAAGCAGTGTAAAAACCGGAATGTCCAACTGATAAGGCTGAAAATTTTTTCACTTGTTATTTACAGTAAGATAAATACATTCACCAACTTTTATTAAAATAAAACCATTTAAACTGGGTGTTCGGATTTATATGTCACTTAGTATAGTATCATTAGTCAACAGATGGGCATATCCCGGTAATGCTTTTATCGCTAAGGAGGTTTTTTAACAATTTTGAACAATAATGAACCTGATAGAACATCTGAAAGTTATCGTGTGGTTTGCGTAAATGAAACCACGCATGATTGAATTCTTCCTTTCCCTTTTTTTATGGTTCATATAGCAGCCAGAAAACTATGGTTCCTATCAAAAATGAACCTTAGTAATTCATCGCTCATTCGCAAAGTTTTACCTTTTTGGGTTCTAACGATTTAAAGTCTGAAAAACACCAATAACGACGATTTTCAGTTTTATAAAAAAAATTATGTTTGAGTTAATCGAAGTTGAGACTTTCAAAATCTAGAATTAACACCGCTTTTTACCATTCAAAGTCTAATGTATCACTCTCCCACTAATTTATTACCATTTGCGACTAATTTATTACAAAGTTGTCTATGTCAACTGGACTATAGCGTTCCGGCTGCTATTTATCGTCGAATCGACGAATCCAGAAACGTTCCCGCGTTTTCCGGAGTCTCCGTCAAATCTGGCGGATGGCGGTCAATGCTTCGCGACGTGTGGTCGCGAAGTTGGTTGCCTATACGTCGCTATTGCGAGAGTTACTCATCGTTGCTCAGAGTTTCAGTTTCAGAGAGAATATTTCGGATTTGTGTTATTTCAAAGCGATCTTATCTAAATGTTAATAATGTGTTCCGGCCGCGCATGCTGCTGTCTAGTATACAGGATAATTTAAATTCTGTAAAATCGAATAATAAAGCTATAAAACGAATAAAACGTAAAAATGTTAACCATTGTAATGCTATTAGTTTTAATTCATCGAAACCATAAATGTTTTCCATATCTTTACGAACATACCTTTTTTACGTAAAAAGCATTAAAAATACTGACGTACGTTCAGTGTGAAAACGTGCTTCGTTTTACGATGCGGTCCTGTACGGAAACATTTTGAGGTTATATTTTGTTCACGCCTTCCACTGCTCAGACGTAACGAAACGAAACATGGCACGTAGCAAGAATAGAAAAGAGCGATTAACAACTCGCGCACATCTGATGCATATGGAATGGTGTTAGGTTGATCTATTGCCCCGCCGAAAATACACGTTTTTGATTCTTTACGGCGATACGGAATTAGAACTGTATTATTCGTTAGCATTTCGATGAGTAGATGGTTATTTAATAGTCCGGGAAGTATCTTTTGATAATATACTGAAAAGCTATCATGCCTAAATATTTCAGAGACTGATAAGCTGCTAGAATTTTATCGACATGAATTAACCAAAGACGTTGCTATAGACGGCTATCGAGAAACTTTCAATAATATTCCTTGACGTATTTAGGAACTTTACAAACATAAGAACTTTCATTTTTTCATATCGTTTTCCTTGGTCGAAAATGGTATTTTGCACCTCTTCAAATATTAAATCACTTATACCTATTAAAAACTATCAACTATAGAGAAACCTTTATAAGAACCTTTTCTGTTCGAACTTTCCAGAAAACCTAAAAAAAATATATTTTGCCTGGTATTGACAACTATCTATGGTGAAAATTATGCTCAAAGATTCATGCTCATTTTTATATAGGTAGATGATGTCCTTTTCTAATTTCACTTGACCATAATATACACATGAGGGTGTAGTAAAATGCTGCGACTTTACAATTTACAGACCAGTCTATCAGCTTGAAGCTTCCGATGTATATCCGTCGATGTATAGTCTCATGTACACGAGATGCAACCCACTAACCCAGAAAATGGGAAAATACATTTGGGTATTCGCAGCAGTCCAGTCGCGATAACGGCCAACCATTGTTCAAAACTGCAAGACGAAATTCCTATGCTCACTTTGAAATATGGCCATCGATATAATATACCAGTTCCGAAATATTCCTTTTGATTTATAAGTGTTTGGTCGGAACGGGAATGTTAAAAATAGAGCGAATCGGCGACATATATTTCTAGATAATAACGACAATAAAATGTTCTGCAACCGCGGCCGTGTCTAATGGCCAATAATCAACAAGTTTTGCATGAAACAGACCTTAGTGGTACTCGAACATCAGCAGCTAGTGCAATCGTAGATAACTTTCCTAACCTTTTTTTTAGATATCTTCAAAACGACCCTAATAATCTTGAATAATTACAACTTAAGTATCTTGAAACATTTTATGTCATTGCTCTTTCGTGATTACAATTCTTGACATCAAACGATGCATCAAAAGAAAGCGTTGTAGTAAAAGAAGAAAGGACAATTCATTCGTCAGTGGGCCAGATAGTTCTTCTTTTGATGTAGCGTTTACAATGGGCTGTTAGAGTGTCTTTGGCTGAATTAGCAAAAACTTTTACTTTAGTCGAGGCCAAACAGCGGGAAGTAAAAACGCACGACTGTGAACCAAAAAGTACAGACTCAAACTGCTTTGGGCCAAGCGCCTGTCTGTTTAACAACCGGTGACATTATCGTTAAATTTTATAGTTTCAACAGTGAGGATATTCCTTGCCGGCTTTAAGTAGCCGTTATCGTCTAGCTCATTAGCTTTGCGCCAGTCTGTAACTAAACAACAGCTCCAGATGGCTGCAGGTAGGTGTTATGCGTCGCGTACCTAGTCGCAAAGACTAAACTGCATGCTCAAAGAAAATTGGCTGGAACAATAATGGTGATGCTTGAAATGGACTAGAGGGTAAAGGTTATGTTTCGAATGCGCGGCTATAAACGTAAGAAACTTCGATATCCCTCGAGGCTTTATCCTAAGTCATTTGAATCATTGATCAGCAATCGCACGGTGTATTCTAAACCCCAGGAATTCTAAGCGCCTATTAGTCATATTTCGCACATATATTTCTCGGTATAATTGTGTCAAAAATTTAGAACATTATTTTTTATAGAAAGTGCACTAGCCGCTGGGCGAACATCCACGCGACGAATTTTTACCCGAACACCTGAGAAGAAGACAACGATGTTTCGGTCACGTATCAATTGCGATTACCAGGGCGATATAATTTATTCAATATAAATAATCAGATAGGGTGTATTTATCCTCCTCCTCCTTTTATAGAAAGTGCACTAGCCGCTGGGCGAACATCCACGCGATGAATTTTTATCCGAACAGCTGAGAAGAAGACAACGATGTTTCGGTCACGTATCAATTGCGATTACCAGGGCGATGTAATATAAATAATCAGATAGGGTGTAGTTATTCAGGTGTGAAATAACGAATTGACGTTCACCATTCTTCTGCGAATAAGAAGATATTTTGTGGGATGAAGAATCTCATCTATTTTAATACCTTTTCATCAAGCAAATAATACCAGGGCGTCCGAAAGTTGTCCTCCTCCTCCTTTTATAGAAAGTGCACTAGCCGCTGGGCGAACATCCACGCGACGAATTTTTATCCGAACAGCTGAGAAGAAGACAACGATGTTTCGGTCACGTATCAATTGCGATTACCAGGGCGATGTAATATAAATAATCAGATATGATGTAGTTATTCAGGTGTGAAATAACGAATTGACGTTCACCATTCTTCTGCGAATAAGAAGATATTTTGTGGAATGAAGAATCTCATCTATTTTAATACCTTTTCGTCAAGCAAATAATACCAGGGCGTCCGAAAGTTGTCCTCCCCCTTCTTTTATAGAAAGTGCACTAGCCGCTGGGCGAACATCCACGCGACGAATTTTTATCCGAACAGCTGAGAAGAAGACAACGATGTTTCGGTCACGTATCAATTGCGATTACCAGGGCGATGTAATATAAATAATCAGATAGGGTGTAGTTATTAAGGTGTGAATTAACGAATTGACGTTCACCATTCTTCTGCGAATAAGAAGATATTTTGTGGGATGAAGAATCTCATCTATTTTAATACCTTTTCGTCAAACAAATAATACCAGGGCGTCCGAAAGTTGTCCTCCTCCTCCTTTTATAGAAAGTGCACTAGCCGCTGGGCGAACATCCACGCGACGAATTTTTATCCGAACAGCTGAGAAGAAGACAACGATGTTTCGGTCACGTATCAATTGCGATTACCAGGGCGATGTAATATAAATAATCAGATAGGGTGTAGTTATTCAGGTGTGAAATAACGAATTGACGTTCACCATTCTTCTGCGAATAAGAAGATATTTTGTGGGATGAAGAATCTCATCTATTTTAATAACTTTTCATCAAGTAAATAATACCAGGGCGTCCGAAAGTTGTCCTCCCCCTCCTTTTATAGAAAGTGCACTAGCCGCTGCTCACTCTCGGGTGAACATCCACGCGACGAATTTTTATTCGAACAGCTGAGAAGAAGACAACGATGTTTCGGTCACGTATCAATTGCGATTACCAGGGCGATATAATATAAATAATCAGACAGGGTGTACTTATTCAGTTGTGAAATAACGAATTGACGTTCACCATTCTTCTGCGAATAAGAAGATATTTTGATGAATTGACAACAACAAACAGAGGGAAGTAACAACGCACGAGTGTGAACCAAACCGTACAGACTCAAACTGCTTTGGGCCAAGCGCCTGTCTGTTTAACAACTGGTGACATTATCGTTAAATTTTATAGTTTCAACAGTGAGGATATTCCTTGCCGGCTTTAAGTAGCCGTTATCGTCTAGCTCATTAGCTCTGCGCCAGTCTGTAACTAAACAACAGCTCCAGATGGCTGCAGGTAGGTGTTATGCGTCGCGTACCTAGTCGCAAAGACTGAACTGCATGCTCAAAGAAAATTGGCTGGAACAATAATGGTGATGCTTGAAATGGACTAGAGGGTAAAGGTTATGTTTCGAATGCGCGGCTATAAACGTAAGAAACTTCGATATCCCTCGAGGCTTTATCCTAAGTCATTTGAATCATTGATCAGCAATCGCACGGTGTATTCTAAACCCCAGGAATTCTAAGCGCCTATTAGTCATATTTCGCACATATATTTCTCGGTATAATTGTGTCAAAAATTTAGAACATTATTTTTTATAGAAAGTGCACTAGCCGCTGGGCGAACATCCACGCGACGAATTTTTACCCGAACACCTGAGAAGAAGACAACGATGTTTCGGTCACGTATCAATTGCGATTACCAGGGCGATATAATTTATTCAATATAAATAATCAGATAGGGTGTATTTATTCAGGTGTGAAATAACGAATTGACGTTTACCATTCTTCTGCGAATAAGAAGATATTTTGTTGAATGAAGAATCTCATCTATTTTAATACCTTTTCGTCAAGCAAATAATACTAGGGCGTCCGAAAGTTGTCCTCCTCCTCCTTTTATAGAAAGTGCACTAGCCGCTGGGCGAACATCCACGCGACGAATTTTTACCCGAACACCTGAGAAGAAGACAACGATGTTTCGTTCACGTATCAATTGCGATTACCAGGGCGATATAATATAAATAATCAGATAGGGTGTAGCTATTCAGGTGTGAAATAACGAATTGACGTTCACCATTCTTCTGCGAATAAGAAGATATTTTGTGGAATGAAGAATCTCATCTATTTTAATACCTTTTCGTCAAGCAAATAATACCAGGGCGTCCGAAAGTTGTCCTCCCCCTCCTTTTATAGAAAGTGCACTAGCCGCTGGGCGAACATCCACGCGACGAATTTTTATCCGAACAGCTGAGAAGAAGACAACGATGTTTCGGTCACGTATCAATTGCGATTACCAGGGCGATGTAATATAAATAATCAGATAGGGTGTAGTTATTCAGGTGTGAAATAACGAATTGACGTTCACAATTCTTCTGCGAATAAGAAGATATTTTGTTGAATGAAGAGTCTCATCTATTTTAATACCTTTTCATCAAGCAAATAATACCAGGGCGTCCGAATGTTGTCGTCCCCCTCCTTTTATAGAAAGTGCACTAGCCGCTGGGCGAACATCCACGCGACGAATTTTTATCCGAACAGCTGAGAAGAAGACAACGATGTTTCGGTCACGTATCAATTGCGATTACCAGGGCGATATAATATGAATAATCAGATAGGGTGTACTTATTCAGGTGTGAAATAACGAATTGACGTTCACAATTCTTCTGCGAATAAGAAGATATTTTGTTGAATGAAGAGTCTCATCTATTTTAATACCTTTTCATCAAGCAAATAATACCAGGGCGTCCGAATGTTGTCCTCCCCCTCCTTTTATAGAAAGTGCACTAGCCGCTGGGCGAACATCCACGCGACGAATTTTTATCCGAACAACCGAGAAGAAGACAACGGTGTTTCGGTCACGTATCAATTGCGATTACCAGGGCGATGTAATATAAATAATCAGATAGGGTGTAGTTATTCACGTGTGAAATAACGAATTGACGTTCACCATTCTTCTGCGAATAAGAAGATATTTTGTGGGATGAAGAATCTCATCTATTTTAATACCTTTTCGTCAAGCAAATAATACCAGGGCGTCCGAAAGTTGTCCTCCTCCTCCTTTTATAGAAAGTGCACTAGCCGCCGGGCGAACATCCACGCGACGAATTTTTATCCGAACAGCTGAGAAGAAGACAACGATGTTTCGGTCACGTATCAATTGCGATTACCAGGGCGATGTAATATAAATAATCAGATAGGGTGTAGTTATTCAGGTGTGAAATAACGAATTGACGTTCACCATTCTTCTGCGAATAAGAAGATATTTTGTTGAATGAAGAATCTCATCTATTTTAATACCTTTTCATCAAGCAAATAATACTAGGGCGTCCGAAAGTTGTTCTCCTCCTCCTTTTATAGAAGGTGCACTAGCCGCTGGGCGAACATCCACGCGACGAATTTTTATCCGAACAGCTGAGAAGAAGACAACGATGTTTCGTTCACGTATCAATTGCGATTACCAGGGCGATGTAATATAAATAATCAGATAGGGTGTAGTTATTCAGGTGTGAAATAATAAATTGACGTTCACCATTCTTCTGCGAATAAGAAGATATTTTGTGGGATGAAGAATCTCATCTATTTTAATACCTTTTCATCAAGCAAATAATACCAGGTCGTCCGAAAGTTGTCCTCCCCCTCCTTTTATAGAAAGTGCACTAGCCGCTGGGCGAACATCCACGCGACGAATTTTTATCCGAACAGCTGAGAAGAAGACAACGATGTTTCGGTCACGTATCAATTGCGATTACCAGGGCGATATAATATAAATAATCAGATAGAGTGTAGTTATTCAGGTGTGAAATAACGAATTGACGTTCACCATTCTTCTGCGAATAAGAAGATATTTTGTTGAATGAAGAATCTCATCTATTTTAATACCTTTTCATCAAGCAAATAATATCAGGGCGTCCGAAAGTTGTCCTCCCCCTCCTTTTATAGAAAGTGCACTAGCCGCTGCTCACTCTCGGGCGAACATCCACGCGACGAATTTTTATCCGAACAGCTGAGAAGATGACAACGATGTTTCGGTCACGTATCAATTGCGATTACCAGGGCGATATAATATAAATAATCGAGACAGGGTGTACTTATTCAGGTGTGAAATAACGAATTGACGTTCACTATTCTTCTGCGAATAAGAAGATATTTTGTTGAATGAAGAATCTCATCTATTTTAATAACTTTTCATCAAGCAAATAATACCAGGGCGTCCGAAAGTTGTCCTCCTCCTCCTTTTATAGAAAGTGCACTAGCCGCTGGGCCAACATCCACGCGACGAATTTTTATCCGAACAGCTGAGAAGAAGACAACGATGTTTCGGTCACGTATCAATTGCGATTACCAGGGCGATATAATATAAATAATCAGATAGGGTGTAGTTATTCAGGTGTGAAATAACGAATTGACGTTCACCATTCTTGTGCAAATAAGAAGATATTTTGTGGAATGAAGAATCTCATCTATTTTAATACCTTTTCATTAAGCAAATAATACCAGGGCGTCCGAAAGTTGTCCTGCTCTTCCTTTTATAGAAAGTGCACTAGCCGCTGCTCACTCTCGGGCGAACATCCACGCGACGAATTTTTATCCGAACAGCTGAGAAGAATACAACGATGTTTCGGTCACGTATCAATTGCGATTACCAGGGCGATATAATATAAATAATCAGACAGGGTGTACTTATTCAGGTGTGAAATAACGAATTGACGTTCACCATTCTTCTGCGAATAAGAAGCTATTTTGTTGAATGAAGAATCTCATATATTTTAATACCTTTTCATCAAGCAAATAATACCAGGGCGTCCGAAAGTTGTACTCCTCCTCCTTTTATAGAAAGTGCACTAGCCGCTGGGCGAACATCCACGCGACGAATTTTTATCCGAACAGCTGAGAAGAAGACAACGATGTTTCGGTCACGTATCAATTGCGATTACCAGGGCGATATAATATAAATAATCAGATAGGGTGTAGTTATTCAGGTGTGAAATAACGAATTGACGTTCACCATTCTTCTGCGAATAAGAAGATATTTTGTTGAATGAAGAATCTCATATATTTTAATACCTTTTCATCAAGCAAATAATACCAGGGCGTCCGAAAGTTGTACTCCTCCTCCTTTTATAGAAAGTGCACTAGCCGCTGGGCGAACATCCACGCGACGAATTTTTATCCGAACAGCTGAGAAGAAGACAACGATGTTTCGGTCACGTATCAATTGCGATTACCAGGGCGATATAATATAAATAATCAGATAGGGTGTAGTTATTCAGGTGTGAAATAACGAATTGACGTTCACCATTCTTCTGCGAATAAGAAGATATTTTGTGGAATGAAGAATCTCATCTATTTTAATACCTTTTCGTCAAGCAAATAATACCAGGGCGTCCGAAAGTTGTCCTCCTCCTCCTTTTATAGAAAGTGCACTAGCCGCTGGGCGAACATCCACGCGACGAATTTTTATCCGAACAGCTGAGAAGAAGACAACGATGTTTCGGTCACGTATCAATTGCGATTACCAGGGCGATATAATATAAATAATCAGATAGGGTGTAGTTATTCAGGTGTGAAATAACGAATTGACGTTCACCATTCTTCTGCGAATAAGAAGATATTTTGTGGAATGAAGAATCTCATCTATTTTAATACCTTTTCGTCAAGCAAATAATACCAGGGCGTCCGAAAGTTGTCCTCCTCCTCCTTTTATAGAAAGTGCACTAGCCGCTGGGCGAACATCCACGCGACGACTTTTTATCCCAACAGCTGAGAAGAAGACAACGATGTTTCGGTCACGTATCAATTGCGATTACCAGGGCGATGTAATATAAATAATCAGACAGGGTGTACTTATTCAGGTGTGAAATAACGAATTGACGTTCACCGTTCTTCTGCGAATAAGAAGATATTTTGTTGAATGAAGAATCTCATCTATTTTAATACCTTTTCGTCAAGCAAATAATACCAGGGCGTCCGAAAGTTGTCCTCCCCCTCCTTTTATAGAAAGTGCACTAGCCGCTGGGCGAACATCCACGCGACGAATTTTTACTCGAACAGCTGAGAAGAAGACAACGATGTTTCGGTCACGTATCAATTGCGATTACCAGGGCGATGTAATATAAATAATCAGATAGGGTGTAGTTATTCAGGTGTGAAATAACGAATTGACGTTCACCATTCTTGTGCAAATAAGAAGATATTTTGTGGAATGAAGAATCTCATCTATTTTAATACCTTTTCATTAAGCAAATAATACCAGGGCGTCCGAAAGTTGTCCTGCTCTTCCTTTTATAGAAAGTGCACTAGCCGCTGCTCACTCTCGGGCGAACATCCACGCGACGAATTTTTATCCGAACAGCTGAGAAGAATACAACGATGTTTCGGTCACGTATCAATTGCGATTACCAGGGCGATATAATATAAATAATCAGACAGGTGTGAAATAACGAATTGACGTTCACCATTCTTCTGCGAATAAGAAGATATTTTGTTGAATGAAGAATCTCATATATTTTAATACCTTTTCATCAAGCAAATAATACCAGGGCGTCCGAAAGTTGTACTCCTCCTCCTTTTATAGAAAGTGCACTAGCCGCTGTGCGAACATCCACGCGACGAATTTTTATCCGAACAGCTGAGAAGAAGACAACGATGTTTCGGTCACGTATCAATTGCGATTACCAGGGCGATATAATATAAATAATCAGATAGGGTGTAGTTATTCAGGTGTGAAATAACGAATTGACGTTCACCATTCTTCTGCGAATAAGAAGATATTTTGTGGGATAAAGAATATCATCTATTTTAATACTTTTTCGTCAAGCAAATAATACCAGGGCGTCCGAAAGTTAAATTAAACTCTCAGTACTTTTTCTTTAATCATATTCATTGTGTTACGCGACCGGCTGAAAGGGTTTCCATAACGACTTATATTCTAATTCAGTGCTTGTGCTGGACTTGACGATATTTTTATATCAATATGTCAAAGCCTTTCTAACAATGTTCCTCTCATATTGTATGCTCTCAAAATTGAAACGAAGCAAATTTCAAACGTATCAAGCCAAGCAAATGTTCTTATTCCCTCAGGTTCAATCCCCTCCTAGTTGGAATTGGCTTGTTTGCGGAAACGAGTGGATATCGTATATCCCTGCGGTCTGACGTTTAAAATCGATATACGCTGCTATTTTGCCTTTCCTTATTTCCTCGCAAAACTGCGCTCTTTACATATTCCAAAGGGAAAAAGAAGACACACTACCCTATCAAACTGCATTGCAACAGTGGCTTAACTTTTTATTAAAATATCTACGTATATCTCTTCAAATATCTGGATGTGTATGGTAAACAGTAATATCGATATGTCTTCGCAAATACTTCACCGAAATCATTCTGGATGGCATTAGGTTTTTTAGTCTGTATACAATAACAGACATGGACCAAATAAAGGAAAAAAATAAAGTCCCTAGAAGAAGAAATCTGGTCTCGGGGAGAATTTTGAGTGCGGGCCCCCCCTGCCCCTTCTTCGAAATGAGCTCCAGTTTGACTCAGGGTGAGAAACTTTGGAAGAAAGAACTTCTAAAAATCTTTTTGATTTTTGCCTAATTATTAAGACCTGAACGAAATTTTGGATGAAATGATATTCAGAACGTGTAGATCCTCTCCGTATCTAAAAGTTACTTTCAAGCTGCATCTGATTATTCTCAGAACGTATTTTCTCATCTAAACTGCAATCTGTAATGTTCAGGAGCATTCCACCCATTTCTATTGTGTTAAGTGGAAACATTTCTAGCAGCAATGTTTCCCTGATTATTAAATTAAAAACGAATTTCGAAATAAGTGTGGGTTGTTACATTATGAACGTAGACATTAAACTTTGTTGGCTAGAGCTTTATTGTGGAACAAGTGAAACGCGTTCACACGATTTCAAGAGAAACGCAGTCGCAGCTTTGTCCGACACGTTGATGTAGTTTTAGAAATTGTATTTTCGTAGATGACGCTACTAGTGAAAACGAAAATGTTTATGGTGGCTCTAAATATGAGCTTGTTTTGGAAAAATGAATTTATAAACGTTTCTTCAGCATATCATGCTATTTGTGGAATGTATTATTGGATATTAAACGAAAAAAATAAGGAAGAAGGTTTAGGGGAGATTTAAAATTTGCATTTCACGGTAGGCTGTAACAATCGTCATCACAGGTTTTCAGAATTTGGCAAATTTTCAAAATTTTCGATATTGGCACGATTCTTGACATTTTTTAAATTTCCAATTAATCGGAGTTTTAAAAATGTACAGAACTTTCGAAAACTCGCACAATTATCAAGATATACAAAACATTCGAAATTTTTGGGATTTTGAAAATCCCGAAGATTTAAAAAATGCTGAAAATCCATTTTTTTAAGTTTTGGTAAGGTCGTAAAACGTACAAATTTCGAAAATTTGGAAAAAATCCTGAATTTTCGAGATTTTTAAAATTTTCAAATAACCGGAATTTTGAAAATTTTCAGGAATTTTAAAAACTCGCAGTTATATCCAGATTTACAAGATATTCAAAATTTTTGGGATTTTGAAAATTCCAATTTCAAAAAAGCTGAAAATCCAAATTTTTTGAAAACATTGGAAAGGTCGTAAAACGTACAAATGTCTAAAATTTAGAAAAAATCCCGAATTTTCGACATTTTTAAAAGTTTCAAATAATCATTTTAAAAATTGTCAGAACTTTCAAAACCTCGCAGAATTAGGTATCAAGATTTACAAAACATTCAACATTTTTGGGATTTTGAAAATTCCGAGCATTTCAAAATGCTGAAAATCCAAATTTTTTTAAAGTAAAACGTACAAATTTCGAAAAATTAACAAACTCCCGAATTTTCGAAATCTTTCAAATTTTCAAATAATCCGAATTTTGAAAATTTTCAAAAATTTTAAAAACTCGCTCAATTATATCAAGATTTACAAAATACTCATTTTTGGGATTTCGAAAAAGCTGAAAATCCAAATTTTTTCAAGGTTTTGGAAAGGTCGTAAAACGTACAAATTTCGAAGATTTTGAAAAATTCCCGGATTTTAGACATTTTTAAAATTTTCAAATAATCGGAATTTTGAAAATTTTCAGAAATTTTAAAAACTCGCACAGTTATATCAAGATTTACAAAATATTCAAAATTTTTGGGATTTTGAGAATTCCGAAGACTTCAAAAAAGCTGAAAATCCAAATTTTTCAAAGTTCTGTATTTCGAGATTTTTAAAATTTTCAAATAACCGGAATTTTGAAAATTTTCAGGAGTTTTAAAAACTCGCAGTTATATCCAGATTTACAAGATATTCAAAATTTTTGGGATTTTGAAAATTCCGATTTCAAAAAAGCTGGAATTATAAATTTTTTAAAAACATTGGAAAGGTCGTAAAACGTACAAATTTCTAAAAATTAAAAAACTCCCGAATTTTCGCCATCTTTAAAATTTTCAAACAATCCAAATTTTGAAAATTTTCAAAAATTTTAAAAACTCGCACAATTATATCAAAATTTACAAAATACTCATTTTTGGGATTTCGAAAAAGCTGAAAATCCAAATTTTTTCAAGGTTTTGGAAAGGTCGTAAAACGTACAAATTTCGAAGATTTTGAAAAATTCCCGGATTTTCGACATTTTTAAAATTTTCAAATAATCGGAATTTTGAAAATTTTCAGAAATTTTAAAAACTCGTACAGTTATATCAAGATTTACAAAACATTCAAAATTTTTGGGATTTTGAGAATTCCGAAGACTTCAAAAAAGCTGAAAATCCAAATTTTTCAAAGTTTTGCTAAGGTCGTAAAACGTACAAATTTCGAAAATTTGGAAAAAATCCTGAATTTTCGAAATTTTTTAAATTTCCAAATAACCGGAATTTTGAAAATTTTCAGGAATTTTAAAAACTCGCAGTTATATCCAGATTTACAAAATATTCAAAATTTTTGGGATTTTGAAAATTCCGATTTCAAAAAAGCTGAAAATCCAAATTTTTTAAAAACATTGGAAGGGTCGTAAAACGTACGAATTTCTAAAATTTAGAAAAATTCCCGAATTTTCGACATTTTTAAGTTTCAAATAATCGGAATTTTAAAAATTTTCAGAACTTTCAAAACCTCGCAAAATTAGGTATCAAGATTTACAAAACATTCAACATTTTTGGGATTTTGAAAATTCCGAACATTTCAAAATGCTGTAAATCCAAATTTTTTTAAAGTAAAACGTACAAATTTCGAAAAATTAGAAAACTCCCGAATTTTCGACATCTTTAAAATTTTCAAATAATCCGAATTTTGAAAATTTTCTAAAATTTTAAAAACTGGCACAATTATATCAAGATTTACAAAATACTCATTTTTGGAATTTCGAACAAGCTGAAAATCCAAATTTCGAAGATTTTGAAAAATTCCCGGATTTTCGACATTTTTTAAATTTTCAAATAATCGGAATTTTGAAAATTTCAGAAATTTTAAAAACTCGCACAGTTATATCAAGATTTACAAAACATTCAAAATTTTTGGGATTTTGAGAATTCCGAAGACTTCAAAAAAGCTGAAAATCCAAATTTTTCAAAGTTTTGGTAAGGTCGTAAAACGTACAAATTTCGAAAATTTGGAAAAATCCTGATTTTAGAGATTTTTAAAATTTTCAAATAACCGGAATTTTGAAAATTTTCAGGAATTTTAAAAACTCGCCGTTATATCCAGATTTACAAAATATTCAAAAATTTTGGGATTTTGAAAATTCCGATTTCAAAAAAGCTGGAATTATAAATTTTTAAAAACATTGGAAAGGTCGTAAAACGTACAAATTTCTAAAAATTAAAAAACTCCCGAATTTTCGACATCTTTAAAATTTTCAAACAATCCGAATTTTGAAAATTTTCAAAAATTTTAAAAACTCGCACAATTATATCAAAATTTACAAAATACTCATTTTTGGGATTTCGAAAAAGCTGAAAATCAAAATTTTTTCAAGGTTTTGGAAAGGTCGTAAAACGTACAAATTTCGAAGATTTTGAAAAATTCCCGGTTTTTCAACATTTTTAAAATTTTCAAATAATCGAAATTTTGAAAATTTTCAGGAATTTTAAAAACTCGCACAATTATCAAGATTTATAAAACGTTCAAAATTTTTGGGATTTTGAGAATTCCGAAGACTTCAAAAAAGCTGAAAATCCAAATTTTTCAAAGTTTTGGAAAGGTCGTAAAAGGTACAAATTTCGAAAATCTAGAAAATTCCTGAATCATCGAGATTCTTAAAATTCTCTAATCGGAATTTTGAAGATTTCCCGAAATATTTAAAAAATGCTGAAAATACAAAATTTTTAAAAGTTTTGGAAATGTAAAACGAACAAATTTCTAAACTTTAGAAAACTCCCTGAATTTTCAACATTTTTAAAATTTTCATATAATCGGAATTTTGAAAATTTTCAGAAATTTCAAAAACTCGCACAATTATATCAAGACTTACAAAACATTCAAAATTTTTGGGATTTTAGAAATTCCGAAGATTTCAAAAATGCTGAAAATCCAAATTTTGTCAAAGTTTTGGAAAGGTCGTAAAACGTACAAATTTCGAAAATTTAGAAAAATTCCCGAATTTTCGACATTTTAAAAATTTTCAAATCAGAATTTTGAAAACTTTCAGGAGATTTCAAAAACTCGCACAATTATATCAAGACTTACAAAACATTCAAAATTTTTGGGATTTTGAAAATTCCGAAGATTTCAAAAATGCTGAAAATCCAAATTTTTTCAAAGTTTTGGAAAGGTCGTAAAACGTACAAATTTCAAAAAATTCGACAATTTCCTGAAAACGCATGATATGAACTGTTAAATCCGCCCTTGAGCCCTTGCCTTGAAGGAATACGTTTTTCCGACAACCGAACCAGTACCACCCTGTGAATGTAGATGGTAGTCTGAAAAAATAAGTAATGTCTAGTTAGATAACAGGAACTTCTGTGATGCTGATTCGGTCTATTTCCCTGACTCCTGGCTTTTCCTCCTCCAGAGTTAATAATTGCGATAAAATCCCGGTTATGAGTCGGTTTCTGCAGACCGGAAAAATTCGCTCGTTCTCCGATGCGAAAGTAAAATTAGCGATAAAATAAACATTCGGTCGCCGGTCAGCGTTCTCTTTTATCTCCCATCTTTCTTTTGCCAATCTTTCAACACCAGATGCTCCACTGTTTGATTTTCGTTTATAAATATATCTCCGGGAATCGATCGGAATTTGGAATGTTACTTTACGGGCTTTCAGTGTCTAACGCTCTAATGTCCGTAAGAAGGGGTACTGAAACACTGATAAAATTGGAAAAGGATCTCTATGTCCTTACGCTACTTTTTCGGCAACGGCTGTGATAGGTTTTTCAGGTGTTGCTGCTTTGCATTCAGATATCAGATTCTGGCAGAGTCCCACGTTCTGCAGCGATTGGCACAGAATCAAAAATATGCCTTCTTTCTTGGAAGCCGAACGGCATTCCAGATATCTGGAACGTCAATCGGTCTGGAAACATTTATAAATGAGACGGAGATGCAGTATGTTGGCTTGCACATGAAGACATTCAGGAAACGTTTGAGTCGTGTACCTACTTAATCCGGGACGAAAATACACCGAAAAATCTGTTTTTTTCCTCGGTTTGGATTTACGGGAACGTTTATGTTATTTGAAATGCCGTTGGAGCGTGTCAGAAATAGAACGCGTATACGTAGTTGCTGAGAAAACTACTCGCTTTTGGTTAGAAGTTTCATGTAAAGTATAGCCGGATCTGACAAGTAATGGTGGTAGTAGACAGAGTTGAAGCTCTTATAAATGTCAGGTTTACTTACGAAGATATCTCCCAGAGTCCCGCTTGTATATGATCATACATTAGTCTCTCTAAACTAAAAAACTTGAAACCCACTTAACGCTTTTTATGAATTTAATTTATTTAAGCTGAACATGTCTGCCAAAAATTATTAAAATCGCATAAACATACGTAGGTGTTTAATTTTTTGGCCAGCTTTTTTTTAATTCACTAACGCTCTAAAAATGAATATTTCAGCCGCAGTAAAGAATCAACGTTGGCGGATTTTGGTTCTTGACATCCTTTACGATCGATTACGATGCCTAGAGTACGGAGACCTGTACGATTTCGTCAACTTAGTGAGTTTGATAGGGGCCGTATAGTGGGACTTCGGAAAGATGGACTTTCTTTTCGGGCAATTGCAGTTAGAGTGCAAAGAAGTGTAGACACTGTGGTTAGGTGTTGTCAGGCATGGTTTCGAGAAGGCCGTACGCAAAGTGCAAGGGGCACTGGACGCCGCCGTAGAACAACAGACCGTGAAGATCGCCGCCTAAGATTATTGGCCTTGAGGGACCGTTTCTCCACTACCAGGTCCATTGCAAATGAATGGTTTGCAGAACACGGAAGACCTATTGGCATGCGAAGTGTTTACCGACGAATGAGAAGTTTTGGCTTGTTTTCATACCGGCCACACTGGGTCCTCCATTTAACTCGAGAACACCGACGTAATCGCCTTGAGTGGTGCAGACAACGGTCACTCTGGGATCAGGAATGGAACAGTATTGTCTTTAGTGACGAGTCTCGATTTTGTTTAGGCATGCACAATGGTCGTGCCAGGGTTAGAAGGCGACGTGGTGAAAGGAGGAATCCACAGTTTTTTGTTGAAAGACATGTTCATCACACTGTTGGAGTTATGGTTTGGGGTGCTATAGCTTATGGTTCCAGGTCACCTTTAATCTTCATCAGAGGTAACATGAACGCGCAGCGTTATATCCACGAAGTTCTAGAACCCCATCTTTTACCCTATCTTGACACCCTGGCAGATCCAACTTTCCAACAAGATAATGCCCGACCACATGTTGCAAGAGTCACAATAGACTTCTTTCAACATAATGATGTCACATTGTTACCATGGCCACCAAGATCTCCTGACTTATCCCCAATTGAGCACGTGTGGGATATAATGGGTAGGAGATTGCTCAATTTGCAACGTCCTCCTCAGACTCTAGAAGCACTTCGAGAGGAGTTGGTGCTTGCCTGGAATGAGATACCACAGGAGGACATTGACCACCTGAAATTTTATTAAAATAAAACCATTTAAACTGGGTGTTCGGATTTATATGTCACTTAGTATATATATTGTATCCTGGCCAGATACTTCATTAATACCCTGTATGTTCTGGAACAATCCTTTAGAATCCTCAGTTCATTTTCTTGTATTTTTCTATAATGTAGTGTAAAAAATATTGTAGAACTTAAGAGAATGTGAAATTTTATTAAAAAAACGTAAAACCACACCTATGCTTATTCATATATTCCGGATAATGTTGTGGTGGGTATAATAACTCTCTTTTTCCCTCTTGCTTAATTTAGACAATTCTTTCGTGACAGCCTTTCCCCGCTCTTAAGAATAAATATGCACCTTAATTATCTCTAGGCTTTATGTTCATAATCTCTTCCTTTTACTGTGTCGCTTCCCTATAATGACCTCATAATTTTTGTCTTAATCGTCCATTCTTTGTTCCCTTTATAAATGATGCAGTTATATGGGTCAGTAAGTAGTGTCCGCTTGCGATTTTGCTCCACCAACGAATTGGACAGCAGATCAGTTCCAGAAACTTCTATTTCCTCTGCATTCCCTTGTTCTTTAACGGCGCCACATCCTCGGCTTTAAGGCAGCACTTGGAACTTTTTTGGTCAAAATAGGATGCCAAGATGTGCCTACCAGACAGAACCTAACTTCGGCCTCTCATCCTAACCGTTTCGAACTTCGTACATCCAGAACTGGCCGATACGACCGCTCGCTTGTCCCGAGATTGTGGAACACCTCGCCAAAAACTGTTGTAACGACGGAGTGACGCTTCTCTTCTATAGTTCAATATTATTTCCTCGTTGCCTGGGTGTTTCTTGAATCACCGTAGGCGGTAATGCAGCGTTGCAATTCGGTAGTTTTTGGAGGTTTATTTTTGTATCAAGACTTAAGATGGGGTATTGTGATTACGAAGTGAACTACGATAGATCTTTCTTTCCTGTAGGAAAAAACTTTTAATCACATAAAGCCATAAATTATGTAAGATCCTCAATGGCAAATTGTAAGCCTATGACAAAACTCTCTTATTACTAGATGAACAAGAGTTATTAGCGATTGCCATAATGGACTCCTCTGTCGCATCTCATCTCTTTTTCATTCAATCTGGAAACAAAAGCTAATTGGTTCCTCCCGTTTCCGACCAGGATAGTGCGTACAACATAGCACTATCCACTTCCCGCTTTCCCAGAAGTCTTTGTACCGCGTTCTTAATTCGTAGCGCGTTCCCGATGTGCATTTTCAACTAGCTGGCTCGACGGTAATTGGATATTTCAGTAAATGGGATAGTCTGGATGCGTGTTTACCTATTTATACTTTCTGTTTGCTTTTTTCCGCGTTGCAAGAGTTTGTTTAGGATCTGTCACCAAGGTGAAGGTACTTCTTTGCTTTTTTACGTAGGCATTGTATTTCGAGGTTGAAATAGCCTTGATATGATTATACAAGATGTTCTGACGAGTTCTCTTCTTTATGATGAAGCGTTAGCTGGAAAGGCAGCGCCTAAATTCTGAGGGAAAGTTAGGGAATGAAGAACAGGTACTCGGAGTTTCGGGACTAGTTAAGGCTGATATTATGTAGGTTTTTCCAAAAAAAATATACTAAGTGACATATAAATCCGAACACCCAGTTTAAATGGTTTTATTTTAATAAGATTTTGTATAAGTACTTAATGAAGCATAATAAGTAAATGATGTGGATGCACCCTGATGTGCTACGCATTCTCCAACGCGCCTAGGCATGCTTCTGATCAGGTGGTCAATGTCCTCCTGTGGTATCTCATTCCAGGCAACCACCAACTCCTTTCGAAGAGCTTCTAGAGTCTGAGGAGGACGTTGCAAATTGAGCAATCTCCTACCCATCATATCCCACACGTGCTCAATTGGGGATAAGTCGGGAGATCTTGGTGGCCATGTTAACAATGTGACATCATTATGTTGAAAGAAGTCTATTGTGACTCTTGCAACATGTGGTCGGGCATTATCTTGTTGGAAAGTTGGATCTGCCAGGGTGTCAAGATAGGGTAAAAGATGGGGTTCTAGAACTTCGTGGATGTAACGCTGCGCGTTCATGTTACCTCTGATGAAGATTAAAGGTGACCTGGAACCATAAGCTATAGCACCCCAAACCATAACTCCAACAGTGTGATGAACATGTCTTTCAACAAAAAACTGTGGATTCCTCCTTTCACCACGTCGCCTTCTAACCCTGGCACGACCATCGTGCATGCCTAAACAAAATCGAGACTCGTCACTAAAGACAATACTGTTCCATTCCTGATCCCAGAGTGACCGTTGTCTGCACCACTCAAGGCGATTACGTCGGTGTTCTCGAGTTAAAGGGAGGACCCAGTGTGGCCGGTATGAAAACAAGCCAAAACTTCTCATTCGTCGGTAAACACTTCGCATGCCAATAGGTCTTCCGTGTTCTGCAAACCATTCATTTGCAATGGACCTGGTAGTGGAGAAACGGTCCCTTAAGGCCAATAATCTTAGGCGGCGATCTTCACGGTCTGTTGTTCTACGGCGGCGTCCAGTGCTCCTAGCTCTTTGCGTACGGCCTTCTCGAAGCCATGCCTGACAACACCTAACCACAGTGTCTACACTTCTTTGCACTCTAACTGCAATTGCCCGAAAAGAAAGTCCAGCTTCCCGAAGTCCCACTATACGGCCCCTATCAAAGTCACTAAGTTGACGAAATCGTACAGGTCTCCGTACAGGTATGGTAACCGATCGTAAAGGATGTCACGAACCAAAATCCGCCAACGTTGATTCTTTACTGCAGCTGAAATATTCATTTTTAGAGCGTTAGTGAATTAAAAAAAAGCAGTATAAAAACCGGAATGTCCAACTGATAAGGCTGAACATTTTTTCACTTGTTATATTACCTTGGAACTAGCTGTAATTCAAATTCAAATTATTTATTATCCTTTTTGACATTACAATACATTAATAGGATTCGTCAACTTAGTATAAAAATAAATAATAAAAATTACAAACAACAACAGTTGGTGGTAGCTCATTTTAACGAAATGCTAGTTGGAATTGTATCGATTTCTAATGATATTATGTAGATTTTTCCGAAAAAATGTTGATATTGCGAGGCGGACGGGAACGTCGATCAATTACAAGAGACATGGAAACTCAAAACAACACGAAAATCCACTTTTTCCCTGGAAAACCACGAAGTGTATTCAGGCGAAAACTTCCGGTGAAAAATCCCTCTTGTCATTGAGTTTTCCACTAATGAATCCCATAAATTCACAAAAAAATGCCATGTCGTTTGTTGTAAGCCCCGCGGCAGAGTTGGGATCCTACAACATTTTTATATTTTTTTCCGGAGGATTTGCAGCATTTAAGTTTTTTCCAGGAAAAACAGGAGAGGAGAACGTGCCGCATCGGGTTTGTTTTAAACTGCGATTTGTAAAAGTATGCGTTCTCGGATGAGTGATATTTCCGCTGGGGAAAAATATGCATAATTGATCGAGCTATGAAAATAATCCAGGCAAATTATACGGCGCTACTAGGAAAAATCCAAGCTATACTAAGTGACATATAAATCCGGACACCCAGTTTAACTGGTTTTATTTTAATAAAATTTTGTATAAGTACTTAATGAAGCATAATAAGTAAATGACAAAAATTTCAAAATGATTGCACTGCTTTAAAGCCCTTTGACCTTTAATAATGTGTGGATGCACCCTGATGTGCTACGCATTCTCCAACGCGCCTAGGCATGCTTCTGATCAGGTGGTCAATGTCCTCCTGTGGTATCTCATTCCAGGCAACCACCAACTCCTCTCGAAGTGCTTCTAGAGTCTGAGGAGGACGTTGCAAATTGAGCAATTTCCTACCCATCATATCCCACACGTGCTCAATTGGGGATGAGTCGGGAGATCTTGGTGGCCATGGTAACAATGTGACATCATTATGTTGAAAGAAGTCTATTGTGACTCTTGCAACATGTGGTCGGGCATTATCTTGTTGGAAAGTTGGATCTGATAGGGTAAAAGATGGGGTTCTAGAACTTCGTGGATATAACGCTGCGCGTTCATGTTACCTCTGATGAAGATTAAAGGTGACCTGGAACCATAAGCTATAGCACCCCAAACCATAACTCCAACAGAGTAACGAACATGTCTTTCAACAAAAAACTGTGGATTCCTCCTTTCACCACGTCGCCTTCTAACCCTGGCACGACCATCGTGCATGCCTAAACAAAATCGAGACTCGTCACTAAAGACAATACTGTTCCATTCCTCATCCCAGAGTGACCGTTGTCTGCACCACTCAAGGCGATTACGTCGGTGTTCTCGAGTTAAAGGGAGGACCCAGTGTGGCCGGTATGAGAACAAGCCAAAACTTCTCATTCGTCGGTAAACACTTCGCATGCCAATAGGTCTTCCGTGTTCTGCAAACCATTCATTTGCAATGGACCTGGTAGTGGAGAAACGGTCCCTTAAGGCCAATAATCTTAGACGGCGATCTTCACGGTCTGTTGTTCTACGGCGGCGTCCAGTGTCCCTTGCTCTTTGCGTACGGCCTTCTCGAAGCCATGCCTGACAACACCTAACCACAGTGTCTACACTTCTTTGCACTCTAACTGCAATTGCCCGAAAAGACAGTCCAGCTTCCCGAAGTCCCACTATACGGCCCCTATCAAACTCACTAAGTTGACGAAATCGTACAGGTCTCCGTACTCTAGGCATCGTAACCGATCGTAAAGGATGTCAAGAACCAAAATCCGCCAACGTTGATTCTTTACTGCGGCTGAAATATTCATTTTTAGAGCGTTAGTGAATTAAAAAAAGCAGTATAAAAACCGGAATGTCCAACTGATAAGGCTGAAAATTGTTTCGCTTGTTATTTAAACAACAATTTATTTATTTAAACTGGGTGTTCGGATTTATATGTCACTCAGTATACTTCTTAAGGTTTAAGAAGTTCTATTCGCCGCATAGTCCCGAAACACCTATCGTGAGTGTATGAAGTTTTGTTCACATTTTGCTCTAGATATATTGCTGTTCTAATTTTGAATCACTCTGTATATCTGCGTTACCCATTTCTTAATGATCTGACGAACATCTGAATGCCAACGCCGCGTGTCCGTTAAATATGCAACGCTAATCAGAAAGCAATTTTTATTGTCTGGTACGAGTATTGTTCTCTGCGTTTAATAACACTTTGTATACATACAATTAATTCCGAGGGAAGGAAATGCTTTATGATCTTGCTTAACCGGCCATATTTTTATAGTCTCGTCTGTTTTTGGTTTATGAACCGAGGCATACTGAAAGCTTCTTTCTTCAGCAGTTGATTACCGTCCTAAAGCAAAACGATAGTTGCCGATATTTTTTCAACGAAATTGATCGAATTGCAATTTCTTGTATTCAATTGAGCCGCTGGTACATTTAGGGCCAATTTCACCAACATTAATTTTTTACGGTCGGTTGGACCAATAGGAAAAGACCTTATCGAAACGCAATTTGACGGAAGCTGTCAAAGCTCTTTGAAGATCAGTGATTTCTATTTTTTTGCAGGTTTTAAGTTTACCGGTAGTTTTACGACATATATTTGAGTATTTCTTAATCGCTGTACATATAGTGTGGATGTTTGTTCAGTTCCTGAACAACCAAAAAATATTTGACTATGGTTGTATGTATATCAAAAATCCTGAATGGTTTTGTGGGAATATCAATCGACGGAGCTATAATGGTACTGATGAACGGCAAGTAAATGAATGAATGTTTGCAAACGAGCAATATCTATGAAATTTTTGGTAGAGCCCGTCATTAATGGCTATCTGCAAGAAATGTAAAGGAAAAGAACACATGGTAGGTGATGTTGAATCAGTAAAATCGCATATCAATTGAATAAAATAATATAAACATGGAGAAACAATCGAAAATATTAAATAAAAACATGAAACAAAAACCGAACACTTTTTTAAATTTTGACTAAATTACAGCAGACGCTCGATAACGTAAACACGGGATAATGACAACTTGCGCTAATGTAAACACAAACTTCGTTCTGTGGGATGAAACGGAACGCGCGATAACGTAAACAATGTGTACGCTCGATAACGTAAACAACTCTCGGCGCACGGAAACAGCGCGACGGTAAAATGCTGAAGCCTCGATGATTTATGTCGGGCGTCGGGGAGTCCCCGATTTATGATGAAGAGTGTAGGGGATTCACCTCTGCGATAACATACGACAAACTCGGTCAGTCGTATGATCGTTTAGGATACGTTTATACGTACGTATGTATTTCATTTTTGAACTTAAGTGAATACATTGCACGCGTTAATATATTTTACGACTATGGCATCCACATCCTATAAAAGAAAGTGTTTAAAGTTGAGTGAGAAAGTGAAAATCATAGACGAAGTTGCACTAGGTGCGGGAGTGACACAGTTAGCAAAAAAATACGGAGTATCGAATGCAACAATCTGTAAAATTAAGCGTATGAAAACTCAAATTTTACAAGAACGTGCAATACATTTGGAGGTCCGGGAAAAAGAAAAACTGGAAAATTCCCTGTATAAGTGGTTTTTAAAACAACGGGAAAATCATGTCCCAGTTAGTGGCGAAGTACTTAAACAGAGAGCGAGACTGTTAAATGAAAAACTGAAAGAAACTGAAAATTTCGTAGCTAGTGATGGATTCAAAACAAGATATGGAATTCGACTGCTGTCTATATCTGGTGAAAAATTATCAGCACAACCACAATTAGTGCAACCATTCAAAGAAAAATTGATGAAAACAATTACCGAGCTAGATTTAAGAATGGAACAAATTTACAACGCAGATGAAAGTGGCCTTTATTGGAAAATGTTACCAGAGAAAACCTGTGCTGCATCATTTGAAAAATCTGCTCCGGAAAGAAAGCCGGAGAAACAACGAATAACGTTTCTAGCCTGCACTAATGCTAATGGTTCACACAAAATAAAGCCACTGGTAATTGGGAAAGCAAAAAATCCGCGCTCATCTAAAAATGTTAATATCCTTGTTGATTATGACTGTTCAAAAACCGCTTGGATGACTAGCAGTATATTCCTGAAATGGTTCCACAGGTGCTTTGTCCCTCAGGTATGACAATCAATTATCACAAATGCTCTATTCATAATTTGAAGATGTTTTTTCAATTTGTAGGTAAAATGTTTCCTAAAACAACAGAAGCTTCCAATAAAAGCGTTGTTACTATTATATAATAATAATAATAATAATAATATTTATTCACTCAATGTACAAAGATAACAAACAATATGAGTAAATAAATATAAAATCAAAACAGGCCCAATAGAAGGCATCGCTT
This sequence comes from Acanthoscelides obtectus, assembly GCA_963669975.1. Lineage (NCBI taxonomy): Eukaryota > Metazoa > Arthropoda > Insecta > Coleoptera > Chrysomelidae > Acanthoscelides > Acanthoscelides obtectus. The sequence continues at coordinate 5,060,222 of CAVLJG010000010.1, forward strand.
GTACATGGACCAATAAATTTAAGTTGAAACTGTAGAATGCAAATGACAAAAAAAGACAAAAATTAGCTACAGTAGATTATGTATTTAGTTGATGTTCGTATTTATGAGTTTATGAATTTCAGTCCTAGATATAGAATGTAGCCACTTTTTTAAATTTCTTTTGAAACAATTTCCGAAACGTAAATCTTTTAAGTCTTTAGGTATAATTTCATAAAATTTAGGCGCTAAATAGAGATATGATCGCTGCATTATAGATTTATGCGGTTGAGGAACTACTGTGCCACGAATTTTGTACCTGGTATAATGATTATGTTTAATTTTTTGGTCGGTGTTTACAAATTTATGGTAGTGAGTGATACTGTGTAAGAAATAAAGCTGTCTTATATCATACATTCGAACATCTGCGTATAATTTTTCAGTGGGATAAAGTTTCGGTTTTTTAAATATCATTTTTAGAATACTTTTTTGAAAAACATCTAAATTATAGATATGTGAGGAACATGCAGCTCCCCATGCTAATATACCATATGTGAGATGAGGCTCAATCAGTGCATGGTATACTGTTCGAAGATATTTTTCTGTCAATATATTCCCAGGGTATTTAATTTTGTAGGATACAAATCTAACTTTCTTTAAAATATAATTGACATGGATGTCCCATCGTAAGTGAGGATCCAAGACCACTCCAAGGTATTTCATGTTGGGCACTCTATTAATTTGCATTTTTTGATCATTAACATTGAAGGAGAAATTTGTGTAATTTGGCAGATGTCTAGCATAAGATCCAAATGGTAAAAAATGTGTTTTAGAGTAGTTAATGCTTAATTTTCTACTGTTAAACCACCGAATAATTTTTATAAAATCATTTTCAATTACATTTTTCAGATCAGACCAGTCAGTGCCTTCATATAATATTGCAGTATCATCTGCAAAACTAGTTATTTTGCCAACACATTTAATTTGGAAAATATCATTTAAATATATATTGAATAACAGCGGACCTAAGACAGTTCCTTGTGGGACACCACACTTAATATACATTTCTTTACTAAATGATCCTGATATCTGCACAGATTGTGGGCGATTTGACAAATAACTTTCGATCAGTGAGTACGCGTTTCCTCTGAAACCAATTCTCTCCAATGCTTCTAATAATAATTTGTGATTAACTGTGTCGAAAGCTTTCTTTAAATCAACAAAAATGCAGATTGAAGGGATTCTGTTATCAATATTTTGATGTATTTGATTTACAATTTTAGTTATTGCGTCCGATGTAGCCTTCCCTTCTGTAAATCCATATTGATTTTCACTTAAAATTTTGAATTTTGTGAGGTATCGAATCATTCTAGTAGATAAAACTTTTTCAAAAACCTTTGCTACACTGGATATTATTGATATTGGTCTATAGTTGTTAACATCTGTTTTTGTTCCTGATTTATGTATCGGTATTATATTACCTTTTTTTAAAATTGAGGGATATATGCCAGATTCAAAGCATTTGTTGATTAGGTAAGTGAGTGGTTCTGTTATGTCCTCGGCTATAATTTTCAAATGCTCGCTTTTAATACCATCGAAACCCAGGACTTTTCCGATTTTTTAAGGACATAACAGTGGTGTATACTTCACATTGCTCGACTTTATCCAAAATAAATGAGTTCAAAGTTCTTTTTGGAGGCTGAGTATTTTGTACATTTGCTTGTATATTACTTGCTAAATTTTCGCCTATGTCAGTAAAGAATTGTACAAATCCATCGCATATCTGTTGAGTATTTTTTAATACTGTTCCCGAGGTTGTATTTAACTCAGTGACACACTCTTTAACTTTTGTTTTCCCAGTAATCTCATCAATAGTTGTCCAAAGCCGCTTAGGATCATTTAAGTTATTATTCAATTTATTTAGGTAATGTTTTCGTTTGGTTTGCCTTACAAGCTCTATAAATTTATTTTTATATTGGTTGTAGCAGTCGGTATTCTCTGTAGTTGGCGTTAGTTTCATTACATTATATAGTCTTTCTTTTTCTATTGCCGATGTTATTAATCCTTTGGTAATCCAGGCATTTCTGCTTTTCTCTGTGTGACTAATTTATTACTTTATTAGTACTAATATCTATTAGTTTTTTTATTTTCTCTATGAACAGTCCCGTTGCTTTGTCTATATTATTTATAGAGTATAATTGTTCCCAGGATTCTTGTTTGACATTTGATATTAGTTTTGAATTGTCGACAAAAAATTTGTAATTTTCCTGGTTGTTACTAACGGTAGGGATGATAGAATGTTTTTCATTTGAAGATATCAGTAAAATAGTGGAGAAGTGGTCAGTAATATCGCTTTCTAGGATTATTGGTATACAAGTAATTTTGTTGGATAGGTAATGATAGATAATGCACCAAGTCATCCTCCCGAGCAACAACTGAGGAGCAGGGATGGGTCAATTTTCGTCATGTACATGCCGCCCAACGTAACACCGTTAATTCAACCGATGGACCAGAATATAATAAGACTCACCAAACTATACTATAGGAAGTTTCTACTTTCGTCTGTCTTATCAAAGAATCCTGAAAACTTATCTGAGGCTTTAAAAAAAGTAACATTACGAGAAGCTGTTTTAGATTTACATATGGCCTGGAATGAACTTAACCAGCAAACTATTCAAAAATGTTGGAACAATATCTTTTGTACCAATAATGAAGATGATGAAGACGACGATGTCCCCTTAAGCGTAATTAGAGAACGTTTGCGATCCAATAATGATAATGTTATTAGTGTGTCATTGGATGTTGTTGATTTAATGAAAACAGTGAATCCCAACATTATTTGTACTACTGCTGATATTAATTTATGGAACGAAGATAAGCAGACGAATGATGCTGATAAGGAGGAGGATATGGACAGTGAGGATGACGAGAACGATCCCATTGAAATCAGAAGTGTAGTGACTGACGCGCAAGCTATACAAGTTTTTAACTAAGCTTTAGATTGGGCTGAAAGAAAAGAAGTTTCATACACGGATATTTTAGTTCTTCTTAAATTACGGGCGCAGGCATTGGAAGACAATGTTAAGCGCAAATTTACGCAGACAAAAATTGTTAATTATTTTTCTTCTAATTAAAAAAATACTTATCGCTGTTAGAATATTTGTTTATTTTGTGGTAATGTTTCAATGACAAGCTGTCATCTCATACTTGACAGTATTTTGTTTTCAACATTTCATAGCTATTGGTTGATAAAATTTGTTGATAGGAACTTGAAGCACATTCGCTGTATTTGATTTCAAAATCCTGGTGAGATCCACCCTCAGCCTTATAATCAAACCTACTTTATGAATAGATAACCTTCTGTATTCACTACAGTTCATGATTAAAAATAAGGTGAAGCAAATACTTACCTGCTACAGTCTCACATTACTAAACTTACAAATATTTATCTCGCCATAACCGTTACGCAACGAATACGTGAGAATATGAGTAAACTCTGCGACCATAACTCTCGTATTTCAGATTCGTCTAGCAACTCGTTTGTTGCGTTTTCTAAAAAATTACACCGCTTTCAAAATTTGTTATGGCGCGCACACAATGGCTGCATTTCCCATAAGTTTCCTCCTAATTAGCCTTAAGTACCCACGAAAAGTTGTGAAACCGTTTTTAAACGCGGACCATTGTGCGTTGATCTCGATTAAAGCTTGCATTTTTTTCTGACATTCAAAAGCAGCGTTTCTGAGATGTGATTATCATATACAGGATGTTCAATTTGATGAGGGAAATAATTGCGTTTGAATACATTTCATAATACATTTGTTGTAATATGCTGAGTGCGGCAGCACCCAAAACATGTGAGTAGTACTCGAGGCTGGGTCTTATCTGGGCCGTGTAGGGAGTGACGAGGCGGATGGGTGCCATCTTGGAAACATAACTCAAGAAACAACTTCTCCCTCTGAAGCAAAATATAATTTAATAAAATGAAACTATGGATCAATACATCATCATGGGAATCAAAACAGGCATCCCACAAAAATGTTTGAGCCTCATGTAGAGGATACCATTCTGCATATAAATTCTATTTATGCGGTACTGTAATGAATCTTCTGCTTTCACGAGATATATTAGTGGAGATCCATATATCATTATATAAGAACCTATTTGCCAGGCTGTGGCTCTATTTCGCCTCCGAGGTTTCCTCGTTATTTTTAATGAATCGAAAATAAATGCAACGCGATGTCAATGAACGCGAGAATTTCAATATTCAGATTTTCGTTCAATGGTGTCGCGACTTTCCCAGTGATCGTTTCAATTTTGTAAGGATAGGTGATAAACGCAAAGATGATTACAAATCAAAAATAATGTTCCCAACCTTGTAGCTTGGCCGCGCACCGTAGTGTTTGTCGACTCCCTCACCGCCGATCCCAACAAGATGCGCCTATTGTCATCTAACGCAGCACTTTTGCATATACGTAAATCATATCCAACCGATTTATTTTAAGTCTAAAAATACGTGGTCCGCGGAATATTGAGATACTCAACATTTAGCACCTGCTCTAGTAATGCTCTTGTAAAAGGCCTAGGTTCCATCTGTGCGACCGCGTGCATATCAGAGCGCATACTGTGGGGGTTGTAACGCAAACAACACATAAATGCAGGTAAATAATTTATCTGAAGGGTAGTGTAGTGTTGTAGGAGTGGGGATTTAGATTTCCGACGGTCTTGGTGCCTCGAGGCTTTCATTGTTCTTTCTACGAATTTATAACCGTTCTCTAGGAAACGCCATCCAAGCTACCGATACGATGAAGGCACATCGTACAGTGTTGCCTATTTTTTTTAATCTTACCACAGCCGACGTCAACTACGAGCCGTGATGAAAGAAAGGCAACACCGCGCTCGGACGGCATGGTAGTGCTACCTGTGAACGTCAGTTCGATTCGATACAAATCGTCTGAATATGAAATAGCCCTAAAAAATTTAAAAATACGAAATAATCGTGATATATATGAGTCGCTAATGCAGTTAACCTAATTAAAAATATTTAGTTTACGTTTTTTGGTGTCAGCACACTGTGTTCCAACAGGCCCAGCTTGGAATTGTGGAGTTACCTGTTTGTTTTTAATACATTTACTTTCAGTTTTACTGTTATTTTTCAATTTTACATAATCATTCAAAATTATGTTTGAAAAAATAGACAAAAGCTTAGATAAAATATCTGCATAATTGCGGCCACAGATGCAAGTTAAAGAAAATTCACTGCATATAAAGTCAGACTGAATTCTGAGCAAGGTTAACTGACACAAAAGAAATTTTTAATTATTGCTTTTCAAGAAGAAAATTTCCAATCTATCTACATTAATAATAGATTCAAAAATGGCATACATATGGTAGAATATGATTGGTACATAACTGGTTGGAATTGACAGTCCTCCTCTTTGCAAATGATCAAAATAAACATTTGTTGTTAATGAACCTTTTTCTTTAACTATTAGCGATTTGCATATCTCGCAGTTTAGGATTTTAGAGATAGCGTGTGAAGCATATCCAGATATATAAGTCTTAGTACTATCCTCTATGTCACAATTGGCTAAGTAATTTGTCTCAAATACTTCATTGAATATGTCCAAAACTTCAGGATTTTGTTTGGTAACCAAGAAATCCATTTTTCTAACCATATCAGGAATTTTTTTAAAAATTGTACTCTATAATCATATTTATTGGTAATAGGCTTACAAAATTCGTTTCACTTCAATTCTCCTTTTATTACACTCGTATTACTGACAATATCCCACCAATTCCTGATTATTTCCAAAAAGTGTGCAGCATCATTAAACTTTAACTGCACACAGCTGAATATTTTGAAGGTGTCCAATTTTTTCTGGGAATTGCCATAAGCCATTTGTTTTTCAGACTTTCGGTACTTGGGAAGCGAAAAGTTGAAACATAGCTTTCTGTTTTCAAAGCAGAACTATATTTTGCATTGCATAAAGGAACACAGCAACAACGAGGCATTTGTCTGCGTCAAATACTTGATAAATGAAAAAAGAAAAATACAACCTGAATTTGCACGTTTTCAATAGTTGAAATCCTTAGCGTCCTGAGGCGCGAACAGCCAGTCACACTTCTTAGTTTATTTTTAAAGCACAGAAGCACTACAACTGGAGTCTATTTCTCATATATTATAGTCACCGATCACTTTGAACACATACACACACTTTGAAGCTTAGAAAACAAGCTTATCTCTTAATTACAGCATCTGGGATTCCAAAATCTCAAATTGAAAAGGTTATGTTTTCTCAGCGTTTTGAGCACGAGTTGCGTCGATGCAGCAAGCAGCGGCGCGAGTAACACTACCACCTACGTTGCCAGATTTCTTTGTTCACGGCTCGTAGTTGACGTTGGCTGTGGTAGTAGCATTAATATCTTGTCATCTTATTTGAGTAACAGTAACCTTCAACAACACTACCTCCAGTACAACGACGTGGCGTCCCACAGGGTTCTGCTCTGAGACCACTTTTATTTTTAATATACGTAAATGACCTAATTGTAATACAAAGAAAAACCTGACACAACAATGATCTGTGTTAGCAAATCGATGATCTACTGTTTTATGCGAATATTGAATGTACAAAAAATCTAGACAACCGGTTTTTATCACATAAACTGACACTTGATTCTTCAAGGACACTGTCCATGGTAATAATTTTGTGTGACCATAGACACAGTAAAATGTTTGGGTGCCACAAGACTTGAGAGGGACATGTAAACAGGGTGTCCAGTGCCATTTTTTTTTAATTAGGAATCCGAAAATCTGTGTTTCTGGTGATGCACAGTGATGTACATAGTTACTAAACGTCGTCTACAAAGAACTATGATAATGTTTTTCTTGAGGCACTGAGCTACGATTTTATACAAGTGGCAACTATGCAACTACCAAGTTAAAATAAATACCATTATTTCAGTCTGTAACACTGTACTGTAAGGGGTTTTAGGCTTAAGCCGTAAATAAAGCCCAGTTTACTATTCTCTCGTATATTCTTAGACGAAAATTATTTACATTGAGTCAGGCAGTTAATAGAAATAGATGTTGAGGCCTGGAAGCAACAGAGATGAATTATTATGGCACCTAGGAGGTGGTCGGATTAATATCAAAGTGATTCATTTCCAGCTACCGGCAATACAATTTTTTTAATCACTTATTTCAACTATATTTAAATTGGCCCATAATCTATCGAGGAACTGAATTTAAAAAACCTCATCAGTTACATCATTTGAATTTTTGAAAATAATAAAAACTATATCAGGCAAAGCGAGAAAAAGTCTTTTAAAATATTCAGCGTATATTTAAAGGCCTTTCTCAGTCATACAAATGAAACAAATGAGGGATGCTGTCCCGGACTTATGTTGTTTGTGCAATAAGCGTCAATTACACGATATCATTTGAAAGAAAAAGTATATATATATAACAAGTGTTCTCGTCAACGCTTTCGTTCAAAAACAATTAGCAGCAACCTCACCGAAGAGTAAGTAATTTGAAAGTTAAAATCTGTTCTAAATTAGTTGCTATGTTCATAATTGTGTTTTAGCTCCTGAAGATGACAACATAGTTTGCCGAAAGCTCGAGATTTCCGTCACAATAGTTCGCTAAGCATTAAGTTCGCCAATTCTCAATAAACAATTTAATTGTATTTTTTGCCCATCTGGTCGTTGGTGTTGGCAATGACTACTGCGCGCATATATGTATATTGTTCTCATCATTTACCTAGAAACAGAAAAACTATTTTCCAGCTCGATAGTCAAAAACTGTTACAATTGTCGATTCGTATATTGTCTCCGAATTACCTTTGATTTGTAGAAACAATAATTTGCGAAATAGTCAGCTCACCAGATAGAATGCCTGCCCTGTGCAAAAAAAACCTGTGGCACGTTAGAGTCTCGAACTATTCGTTTTGCCAGGCCAACGTAATCTAAAAATAAAAGCCATTAGAAGGAACAACACGTTTGAAAGACTAATGCCACCTGGCCAGAAAACGTGGAGGCAAACGTGCACTGCTACTGACAAACAGCGTCCTGTGAAAATACTTAGGAAATGTTATTTTCGAGCGAAGTATTTCATTTGCAATCTGCTCTGGACACCCAGCGAGAAATCTTGCTAAAGAAACAACGTTCGTGATATAAATTTTGACTGTATCTCAAAAATACTGAATTGCGGTCATTTGTACTGAACAGAGAAATCACATAAATTATCGTTTTCTTAATACGTCTAGCATTTGACTTTATATGTTTATTGTAAATGTCTGCTTTATATTTTTTAGAGGTTAAACGTACTGATTATTATTAAAACGCAATATAGGAGGTCTTACATTTTCGTGACCTTTCAATATGTTATTTTACGTCAAAATGTAAGAGACGCGTATTTTTTTCAAGTCGGCGGACATACGTTACCAAGTGGGTGAAATCTCCCTTATCTATTTTTATAAATCGGTGTCATCGAACTATTATATTTTGATACAAAAGCTTTGCCTCAATCTTGTAGACCTACACTTTATTTTTTAACCACAAACGTCGTCGTATCCATTCTCACCGGCCTATTTCTTTCCAGCCCTCCAGTCGGCCGAGCAGCCACGCCCCATCGGAAGTGACCACGCCCACCGGCGCCAAGGATCCAATCGCAGCGATCGCGGACCGCCTATCGGTCAACAACAATGTCAAAGGCACGCCCAACGGAGGCGGAGTCACGCCCCCCTCTTCGCTACAGCAGATGCAGACACCGCCCGCATCGCCGCAACAGCCGGCGCAGTCGAAGAGGTTGCTGCAGGTGAGTTTTCGGTTAGACAGGAAAGTTTTATACCGCACATCGACAACTGGGCTTTTATGAACACTGTCATTTGCCAGCTGTACTTGATTCCGGATAGTTGAAAAGGTAGGTGCCTTATCCCGCGACATTTTTTATTTCAGGAAATACTGGACAGGCCAGGTCCCTATCCAATGATCGCAGTGCCCCACAAGGGTGGATATTGGGTAGACGGGACTGATCATGAGGAACAGATGGACCATAGGGGCTTGCCCATCATTCCTCACCCCACGTGGCGGGCCAAAATCGAAACGGATGATACTGCGAAGTGTTATAGGAGATTCTTCGTTGGAAGGGTAAGTTAATGAATGGTTTATTAATATCGTAAATAAAAAGAAATCGAGGACGTGTTAGTATGTTTATGTCTTGAAGATAAATGACGGGCTACAGTTGGAGAATACATACGTGAGCCTCTAACAGTAAAAGACAATCCGCGTAACAAATGAAACGGAACGGATCTGTATTTTAACAGGAAAGGCATTTTTGAACCAGGCCAAGGTCAGGATTTAACCTTGACTGTCACCTTCAAAAGTCAACTCATGTTTTCTAAATGGAGATTCCCCTTTTTGATATCGGTAATCGAAGAACGATCCAAACGTGTTTCAAAATCCAAATCCAAGGTTATCTCAATAGGTTAAAATGTGTGAGACTGTCAGGGATAATGCCAAAAAACTCAGCATTATTATTGACGAAGAATAATCTTGTTTAGTAACTGTTAACAAGCATTTCAATTTTAACCATAAACCTATCCCTCAAAGTGATATCAAGGTCAACTTTTTTTTGCACCGGCGATTATGACCTTGAGATAAGGATATGGAGATCGTTGTTGAAATTGACTTGAGGACTGGCTTTATAAGCTTTTAGGAATTTTCCCTAGCCTCGCCCACTTGACCTTTAGGGGTGATTTTGAACGTAGATTTTAATACATATTTCTACGTAGAATTTTCTATTCTTCCGATTGCCGTTTACAAAACAAAAATTGATATTGAAATAACTTTGAATGTGAGGCTCATGGTCACCGTTGATCAGTCCTTGATGAAAGTTAGTAAAGACCTGACCTTGACCGTATATGGTATAAGCTGTGTTGATGCTTCTCGGGTGTTTTCTGCGAAAACCTGTACAGAGCATAAGATAGGGCTTCTCGACTATGTTTAGGTTTCAATCAGTAAACAACTGTTCCCCAGCTCACGTGTTATTACGGGGAGCAGAAGAGTATCGATAAGCGGATCAGCTGTCTATAAACAACGACTGTGGTTGTGTGTTCGATCCAGGAAGGGAGGGACGGAATTGAATTAATTCTATTCTGCTTACGTGCTTAGAATAAGTTTTGCTTTAGAGGTTTCTCAAACGTCGACGCGTGTATAATGAGATTACGGCGGTCACGTTTTATCCAGTCGAGATTTTTATGGTAACTACACTTGATACGAGAATAATATGAATAAAAAACTGATATCTATTCAGTTCAGTGTCATTGGCCATCGATAACAATAAATATTTTTCCAATAATTTCCCAAACAAATTTTCCTTAATAATTTCCGGTATATTTATATTATTCCTACTTCTCCTGTACTATGTTTTCACCCACAAGTTGGATTTGACATTCGCCTGTTGTCGCTGATACTCAGTTTTATGTGTCAAAATAATGTCATATATTTTTCATGAAAAGGTGCCTTCCAAAAATGATTTGTAAACATCTTTAATTGTAATAATCTTTAAGCATAATTTTCACCAATTTCCAGAAGTTTGATTAATTTGAAACTTCAGTTTATTGTTGCATAACTTTACGATTCGATAGAACTTTTAAAATTAATGCATAAAGTCTATATAAACATGGGTCGAAAAATGCGTGGCTTCCGAAATACAGGGTGTTTAAATTTACTTTCTAAAATAGTTTTTTTTAAATATATTTTAGAAAGTAAATTTAAACACCCTGTATTTCGGAAGCCACGCATTTTTCGACCCATGTTTATATATACTTTATGCATTAATATCCAATCTTAAAGTTATGCAACAATAAACTGAAACACCCTGTATAATTAATTATGATTGTTCTTTGTAATTAAAAATTATTTTCTACTTCTTAGTTCGGTTAGATATAAAAGCGTGTTTTTTAAACCATTGTTTATTATTTCAGTGATACATTTTTCCGAAATTTGCTTATTTTAGTGTGACCCTAATAATTGTATGTCACTTAAAAGCTAATTTCCCTTATTTTCCGATGCATAAAATATTTCGCTTTATAGGTGAATTCCCCCGATTTCCAATATTTCATGGCTTCCTATACAATCGATTGAGAATGTCAATAGAACGCCGTTCGCCGTAAAAGAACCATTACCAGATTAATTTTATAGGTTATCCACAGAAAAAGCCTATTATATTGCTGTATGCCGTGTATGCGCATATTGTTATGCAAAGAATCGACGGGTCACCGACCCACAATACACACACACAGGTACACGCATAATATGTAAGATATTGAATACAGATTTCTTAAAGTAGACATCGGGGTCAGACGGAACGAGAAGACGATTGAAATCGGTTTTTAAAGCAGTTCGAAATCTCGTCAAGAGTTTTTGGGTCGAGCGTACGCAGAACCGATCTAGCGACCCGAAAAAGGAAACGGGAATCGCGACCCCTGGCGGCGGTTCAAGTACGAATTCGGATTGCAGATTCTTAACTATTTGGCGACGCTTTGTAAGAATGTTAGGGACAGCGCTCGCGTTCTTCAAGTTGCTAAGCGAAAATGGCATGTTTCTGCTACCGACTGAAAATAGTATAATACGTAACAAGGTTGAGAAGTAAGACATTGTTGGTATGCGAAAAATCTCGACCTGCCAAGCCTGGTTAGGTGCTTTTACCGCTGAAATGTATTGCAACCACGATTTCGCGTATGTTGTCACGATGAGCAGGCAGATATCTAACAGAGCTGCGCCCTCATTTCGCTTTTCGGTGAATGGAGTACTTGCTTTTAGGAAAATCGTCAGTGTTATGTCCAAGTGCCTCAATAAAAACAGCAGAACTAGTTTTGACATGTTCCAACGCAACTCGGCACGGGTTTCCCTTTATTTACAATTGTTTTGACATTGTTCAAGCAAAATCAGAGGGTAATGCTTCTGAAAAAAAGAACTTTATTTTTTTGACACCTTAGTTTATGAACCCACTGCTTGGATTTTGTTTTTACCTTAAAATCCCAATGATGCAAAGAAGTCTCACCTACCACACATTATGCTTGTGGGTTTCAATCGTTTTCTTTTTTCATGGCTAGGTAGATTTCTTTTCTAGCATCCCTCGTATACATGGCGGAAACTCAGGCAAAGCGAATCTCTGGGAAAATCGAATTTCCCTTTGATATCCAAACCATAAATCAACCTTCATGAAAAAGTTACTCGTTCATCATTCTGCCATAATCGGCAATTCGTTGTATAAGAACCAATGCTTATTGGGCTACCGAGTAGCAAAATACAGGGTGTCCGCAAAGTTGGGGTTGTCCTTTTCAGAAACAACTAGCCTTGAAATAACAAAGGTCATGTGTAGTGAAACGAGGGCGACCAAGTAAAAAAAAATAAAGGAAAAAGTACTCGCTCTCCAGTTGACGAGAAGGGCTAAGTACGTCTCTGCCCGAAATCATACCGCTCCAACAGTAAATGAAATCAGCTGATGCGCAGGCGGTGGTGCAGACCACGAACAGAGGTAACAAATATGACGGCGTTGCCGCGTTTTCAGTTTTTAGGTAAACGTACTTTATAGGTATTGTTCGAAGTTATCGCCGTTTGATTCAAAAACACAGGTGCGTGCATCGGTGCAGGCTTTGAGAATGGAGTCGCTCCCCCGAATGAAAGCACCAGCTTGTTCAATTCTGAGACGAAGTCCGTCAACCGTATGCACTTCACTTTTTTTTTTTTTTTTTTTTTTTTTTTTTTTTTTTTTTTTTCTTATATCGAAACAGCCGCGCAGGCAGAAGCCTAAATGCCGGAACACCGCGGCTGCTATGATGATCCCAAAGAAATTTTGTTAATACGATTTTTGAACTGCCTAAGGTTAGTAGAACTGGGAAAAGCTTCCTCCCGTAGATTGTTCCACAATCTAGACGCCCTCGGGACAAAGGAGCGGTCGTATCGGCCAGTTCTGGATGTACGAAGTTTGACACGGTTAGGATGGGATGCCGAAGTCAGGCGGGTCTGTCTGGCAGGCGCATCGCGCGGCGGCATCATGGAAGAGAGCTCTGAGGAGCAAAGCCCGTTGGTGTAGCGATAGAAAAGAGCTAGATCGCCGACGGCCCGCCGGTGCGAAAGAGTCCCGAGACTGTCTGTTAGAGAAGAGTCATCGATCAGTCGGACCGCCCTCCTCTGGACAGCATCGAGCATGGACAATGTAGTCGGGGCGGCAGCACCCCAAATGTGTGAGCAATACTCGAGGCTAGGCCTTATCTGGGCCTTGTATAGAGTGAGAAGGTCATGCGGAGAAAAGTACTTCTTAGCCCTAAACAAATAGCCCAGCTTTTTCCCAGCAGCTGCAGCTATTGAAGAGATGTGTTCGTGCCAGATCAGGTCCTCGGTGATCTGGACTCCGACCAGCCGAAATGAGTGGCTCTTTGGTAGAACTCGACCGCCCATCGAAACTGTATGAGCGCTAGGACGCTTTTTGTTCGTCAGGGTACAGTACTGTGTTTTGGAAGCATTGAACTGTACAAGATTGTTGCGTCCCCAAGCAGTGATAGCCTCCAGGTCTCTTGTCAGAGAAGAAGTCGTCGCTAGTCTTCTTTTTTCCAGCTCAGCGGCAGAGACCGGCTTGTCACTCTGAATTCCTGCATGTAGAGTGCTGTCATCAGCGAAGCTGTGGATTGGGTTGATCGTGCAGGAAAGGAGGTCGTTGATATGTAAGAGAAACAGTGTTGGAGCCAAGACCGATCCCTGGGGAACACCCGCGTTGACGTTGTGGGATGAAGAGGAGAATCCGTCAATTACGACGGATATCTTGCGGCCAGAGATAAAGTCAGCCACCCATCTGCAAAGCTTTTCTGGGAGGCCGTAGGATGGAAGTTTGCTTAAGAGGGCAGCGTGCCACAGCTGATCGAACGCTTTCGTGATGTCAAGAGCAACGACATGAGCCTCACCATGAGACTGGATGAGTTTACTCCACAGTTGCGTGACGTAAGCTAGGAGGTCCCCTGTGGATCGTTGGTGCCGGAAACCGTACTGCCTGTCGCTAATCAAGCTGTGACGTTCGAGGTAGTCCAGAAGCTCGCGATTTATGCACCTCTCCATCACTTTACTTATAACAGAAAGCAGAGCTATAGGCCTGTAGTTGTAAGGGTCGGTTTTAGATCCTTTTTTTGGGATGGGCTGTACATGAGCAAATTTCCAGTTTTCTGGGAAGGTGCCGGATTCATAAGATATCTGGAAGAGACGCGAAAGAACCGGAGCAAGCTCAGCTGCACATCTCTTCAGTACAATGGCAGGAATCAAGTCCGGACCAGAAGCTTTGTTGATGTCGAGCGACAAGAGCACTCGTCTTACGGTCTTATGCCTGAATGTTACCTCCCGCATAGTGTGGGGAACCCTTTGAATTGACGGCACTTGGGCGTTGGTGGGGACGTCCATGGTGGAGTTGGCAGCAAAGATCTTGGCTAGCACTTCTGCCTTGGCCTTTGAGTCGAATACAATAGTTCCATCCTGACACGTAAGTGGTGGAAGGCTACTGTGTGAGAAGTTCTTTTCAATCTGCTTGGCCAGCGTCCAGAAAGACCGACTGCCATTGCGCTGCGACATTACCCTGTGCCTAACTTTTATATCATGCTGGGTTTTGGCATTGCGAACCGCTTCGTTATATTTGTTTCTGGACTCGACGTCGGCTTGTCTGTTCTCTACAGTGGGGTTTTGTAAGTAGGTTCTGTGGGCCTTGATCTTCTGCTGGCGAGCAGTGTCACACGATTTGTTGAACCAGCCGTTGGACCCTGGTTTAGGAACTTTCACTGTGTGAGGGATGTATTCCTCCATTCCGACGTGGATAATTTCGGTTATTGAAGAACAGACAGTCGACGCATCCGCGTCAGTGAAACAGACATCTCTCCAAGGAAAGCTAGAGAAGAAGTCTCTGAGCCCCTCCCAGTCGGCATGTCCGTAATGCCAAGTTTTGCGGCCTGTGCGAGTTTCTGCGGCCACAGCGGCTTCTGACCGAAACCTAACCTCCACAACACCGTGATCTGAGTTACCCAGGGGGGACAGGACGGCAGTGCTGTAAGGGGCAGGATGCGTGGTCAGAAAGAGATCTAGCAGGCTACTGGCGTGTGACGAGACGCGGGGGAAAAAAGTAGGGCTCGTCACCAGCTGGGTCAGCCCTTGAGTAAGAGCGAACGCTTCGACTGCACGACCTGCTGCATCGGTCTTGTTTGAGCCCAACCAAAGCTCATTATGGGCATTGAAATCACCGAGAAGAACTACCTCTGAAGCGGGGTGATTGATGTTCAGGAAGTCGATCTGGACGGCGAGGTATTCGAGTAGGTCATCCCAGTTATGGTTCGAGGGAGAGCGATAAAGGCAGCAAATAAATTTGGGTGATGTTTTGGAGTTGAGGCGAAGCCACAGAATGTCCTTCCGGTCTGATTCCAAAGAAAGATCCCTGGAGCAGGAAAGACTGCTGCGGACAAAAGCCACAACTCCCCCGTTCTTTCTCAGATTGGAGTGCACCTCGTAGTTTGGGAAGTTGAGATGGTTAATCGGTGCAGCCTCTGAGATTTTTGTCTCCGCCAAGAAAAGCACGGCGGGACGATTGGATTGCAGGTAGTGATGAACAGCATCAATGTTGCTGTTGATCCCGCAGATGTTCGAAAAACAAATTTTATCTTCGATGTTGTTCCCTCGAGCCCACCCTCCACCCGGACATTCCGAGAGTGGAGTGAGTTTACGTCCGGAGTTTTTAGTGCTCGAGGGATCCATCATCATTAATTTCTTTGTTTTGGTAGATAACCGACTGCATAGCTTAGGTGTGGAAACATGCGGACATTTATAAGACACCCTGGGAAAAGCTAGCGGGTGGTACTGCCTCGGTCGACTGGTCCTTGTCTACCACCTTCTTTTTACGTATTAGTGATGTTAAATAGACCTAAAGTGGCCCGTTGGCGGACTTGTACCGCCACCCGGCAATCGGTACTGAGGTATTCCTTAACGCGTGCGCAATCACTTGGACGGGAAGAAGTTGTATACTGGATACAACGACTTCCGGAACAAGCATTTGCCACGGCCCTCGCTCAGTAGGGGATTTTGTACACTAAGCGTTTCATTTCTCCCCAAAGAAAAAAATCACATGGTGTTAAGTCTGGAGATCGCGGAGGCCACGCTACGGGTCCATTACGTCCGATCCACCTATTCGGAAATAATTCGTTCAAAAACTCACGCACTTCGCGTCTAAAATGGGGCGGTGCACCATCGTGCAGAAACCACATTGATTGTCTTACACTTAATGGCACATCTTCTAACAAGGAAGGCAGAATGTTGCGTAAAAAGTCTAGGTATTGCATCCCGTCCAATCGATTTGGGAGAATAAATGGTCCAATGAGCATACCGTTCACCATGCCAGCCCAAACATTCACCGAAAATGTTTGTTGAAAATGTGCCCGACGGACAGCGTGCGGATTTTCTACTGACCAAACATGAGTGTTGCGAAAGTTATTCACCCCATTACGCGTGAACGTAGATTCGTCTGTCACCAATATGCACTTCAAAAAGTCCGGATTATTGTCATGTTGATGCAACAACCACTCACAAAACCGCACTCTTGCTGGAAAATAGTGAGGTTGAAGAGCTTGTACACGTTGGACGTGAAACAGATACAGCCCCTCTTCACGCAGCGTTTGCCACACTTTAGTTTTTGATACTTGCACTTCTCTAGCCACGTCTCTAGTGCTTGTTGAGGGATTCTCGTCTACGCGATTACCTCTACACGCGTGACCGTAACCGTCGCTTGAAGGTTGCATACTGACCTGACACACTGACCCAGACCCAGTTCTGTCGTCGGGTTGAGCCAGTGACCTTGTACCACTCGGGGATGTCGCGGGTCGCGGCTACAGGACGGTATTCAGATATTTTTGCAGAGCCCTTTATCTCGGTTCCCTTAAGACATTGGTGTATATGGTACTAAGAAAAATTGCTTATGTTTTCAAGATCTACACGTCGTGTCAAGGAAAACCCCTGTATACATCACACACTGATTCGGTTTTATTTAAAACCTAAATCTCAAACTGTACTTTATTCCCATTACTCTGTACATAACAATATGCTTAAAGCATACCTGTTCGAATCTAAAACGATTCTCGATGGATAAAACGTTTCCAACGTTGTTCGAAAAACGCTCGATTATCCTCATCTAATTTCCAGAAAACCGCCAAACTTCGGTCGCGTATAATCTAAATTGTGAGAATCTTTCCGAACTTTCCGCCTGCAAAAAACTCCCTGGAAATTGGGAGAGTGTGATTAAAATTCAAAGTGTGGCGTAACAAATTGAACAACGAATAAAACGGGATATTTATCAGGAAGGCAGAGTGGTGGAAGGAAAGAAGCCTAATTGGTTTAAAATATTCCTTTTTTACGGAGCAGTCATCTTTTATTTATGAAAAAACACCCGCCGCTACGGTATTCGATTACGCGAAGAGGTTCAGTGTATCAAGAGGAGCTATTTATTTCGTCAGCCATTTTGAGTTCTCCTGCGGAGTATATTAAGAGTCATCAAGTGATGATTCAGACTCCAACAAGTCAAAAATGTTTTCTTTGAAATTGGGACATTACAAAGAAACATTAAAAACCAGATTTAAAAAACCAACCTAAATTGCAAAGCTATAAAGGTCAAAACATCCTTACCTATTGAATGAGATACTCAAAACCCTTTGATAAAAAGTTATCCCTTTTATGTTTTGGGTTTCAACGAGAGATCACTGTCTCTTCTGTGTCCCTACTTGACTGAAATTACTTTATTCCTAGTTCAGGGGTACCACAGGGCTCTAATTTAGGTCCTCTATTGTCCATATTATTCATCAATGACTTTTGTGATATCTTAAAGTGTGGAAGGTTACCATTCGTGGACTTTCTTAAAATCCTTGCAGAAACGAACAATTTAGAAGACTGTATACGGCTAAAAATAAAGATTTTTGTAATATTTCTCTCTTAAATCTGATTCTGTTTACCCTTAGCATAGTTGTGATTATCACATGCTTTTAAGTAGATTTGAGACTCATTCGTTAGTATCTCGATGTAAGCACGCATCTGTAATATTTTCAACGGAGCAGTCATTTTTATTTATGAAAAAACACCCGCCGATACGGTATTCGATTACGCGAAGAGGTTCAGTGTATCAAGATGAGAAGCTATTTATTTCGTTAGCCATTTTGAGTTCTCCTGCGGAGTATATTAAGAGTTACCAAGTGATAATTCAGACTCCAACAAGTCAAAAGTGTTTTCTTTGAAATTGGGACATTACAAAGAAACATCAAAAACCAGATTAAAAAAAACAAACCTAAAAGGCAAAGCTATAAAAGTCAAAACATCCTTACCTATTGAATGAGATGCTCAAAACTCTTTGATAAAAAGTTATTCCTTTTATGTTGTGGGTTTCAATGAGAGATCACTGTCTCTTCTGTGTCCCTACTTGACTTAAATTACTTTATTCCTAGTTCAGGGGTACCACAGGGCTCCAATTTAGGCCCTCTATTGTTCATACTATTCATCAATGACTTTTGTGATATCTTAAAATGTGGGAGGTTACAATTCGCGGGCTTTCTTAAAATTATTGCAGAAACCAACAATTTAGAAGACTGTATACGGCTAAAAAAAGACTTTTGAAATATTTGGCTCTTAAATCTGATTCTGTTTACCCTGAGCATAGTTGTGATTATCACATGCTTTTAAGTAGATTTGAGACTCATTCGTTACTATCTCGATGTAAGCACGTATCTGTATTATTTTCAACGGAACAGTCATCTTTTATTTATGAAAAAACACCCGCCGGTACGGTATTCGATTACGCGAAGAAGTTCAGGAGCTATTTATTTCGTCAGCCATTTTGGGTTCTCCTGCGGAGTATATTAAGAGTCATCAAGTGATGATTCAGACTCCAACAAGTCAAAAATGTTTTCTTTGAGATACTCAAAACTCTTTGATAAAAAGTTATTCCTTTTATGTTTTGAGTGTCCCTACTTGACCCAAATTACTTTATTCCTAGTTCAGGAGTACCACAGGGCTCTAATTTAGGCCCTCTATCGTTCATACTATTCATCAATGACTGTGATATCTTAAAGTGTGCAAGGTTACTATTCGCGGACTTTCTTAAAATCCTTGCAGAAACCAACAATTTGTATACGGCTAAAAATAAAGATTTTTGAAATATTTGTGATTCAAATGCTTTTAAGTAGGTTTGAGACTCATTCGTTAGTATCTCGATGTAAGCACGCATCTGTAATATTTCTTTACAAAATTCTTAATGACAGCATTGACTCATCTAGATCGCTATCTCAATATAAACCCTTTGTTCCTAGGCTCAACTTACGTCTTAATCTGGGACTTACTTTTGAAGTCACCTGTTAACGTTATGTGCGGTAATTTTGATATCATTTGTCAAGTATCTGATTTCTTGTATTATTCTTTGAATAACTTGAAATGTGTACTTGGATTAACATTGATTATTTCTTTTTCTGTTCTGCTTCTTTTGGTTAAGTTAGTTCGGTACTATTTTACAGTATCGTCGGTTATTAATCGAACAGCTGTTAGGTACTTCCAGTCCACTATACCGATAGTTTTCAACGAAACGAAAGATCGTTATCTACCCTCTCTTCCGTGAACAATATTTTCCTCGGGCCCATTGTTCCGCGGTGCGTGTGGGAAGGTTCCCATTCCCACACGATCTCTCATAGATACTCCGGCAAAAACAAAGCATCCATGTATTGTGTACCAAGCGTCGAAGCGGCGGTTTTGACACTGTATACTCATCGAAATTCATTAACAACGGATGCGGTAGGAGCGTATAGTTCTTTTTAGGCTACGGTTTTGTTTTATCACGTACCCTTAAGAGGGGCGCTCGAATATGTACGGGATGCCAGAACCGAAAGTTCGACAATTTTCGCTTAGAAATCCTTTCAAAATAAACGTATACTAAGTGACATATAAATCCGAACACCCAGTTTAAATGGTTTTATTTTAATAAAAGTTGGTGAATGTATTTATCTTACTGTAAATAACAAGTGAAAAAAATTTCAGCCTTATCAGTTGGACATTCCGGTTTTTATACTGCTTTTTTTTAATTCACTAACGCTCTAAAAATGAATATTTCAGCCGTAGTAAAGAATCAACGTTGGCGGATTTTGGTTCTTGACATCCTTTACGATCGGTTACGGAGACCTGTACGATTTCGTCAACTTGAGTTTGATAGGGGCCGTATAGTGGGACTTCGGGAAGCTGGACTTTCTTTTCGGGCAATTGCAGTTAGAGTGCAAAGAAGTGTAGACACTGTGGTTAGGTGTTGTCAGGCATGGCTTCGAGAAGGCCGTACGCAAAGAGCAAGGGGCACTGGACGCCGCCGTAGAACAACAGACCGTGAAGATCGCCGCCTAAGATTATTGGCCTTAAGGGACCGTTTCTCCACTACCAGGTCCATTGCAAATGAATGGTTTGCAGAACACGGAAGACCTATTGGCATGCGAAGTATTTACCGACGAATGAGAAGTTTTGGCTTGTTTTCATACCGGCCACACTGGGTCCTCCCTTTAACTCGAGAACACCGACGTAATCGCCTTGAGTGGTGCAGACAACGGTCACTCTGGGATCAGGAATGGAACAGTATTGTCTTTAGTGACGAGTCTCGATTTTGTTTAGGCATGCACGATGGTCATGCCAGGGTTAGAAGGCGACGTAGTGAAAGGAGGAATCCACAGTTTTTTGTTGAAAGACATGTTCATCACACTGTTGGAGTTATTTTTTGGGGTGCTATGGCTTATGGTTCCAGGTCACCTTTAATCTTCATCAGAGGTAACATGAACGCGCAGCGTTATATCCACGAAGTTCTAGAACCCCATCTTTTACCCTATCTTGACACCCTGGCAGATCCAACTTTCCAACAAGATAATGCCCGACCACATGTTGCAAGAGTGACAATAGACTTCTTTCAACATAATAATTGTTACCATGGCCACCAAGATCTCCCGACTTATCCCCAATTGAGCACGTGTGGGATATGATGGGTAGGAGATTGCTCAATTTGCAACGTCCTCCTCAGACTCTAGAAGCACTTCGAGAGGAGTTGGTGGTTGCCTGGAATGAGTTACCACAGGAGGACATTTACCACCTGATCAGAAGCATGCCTAGGCGCGTTGGAGAATGCGTAGCACATCAGGGTGCATCCACACATTATTAAAGGTCAAAGGGCTTTAAAGCAGTGCAATCATTTTGAAATTTTTATCATTTACTTATTATGCTTCATTAAGTACTTATACAAAATTTTATTAAAATAAAACCATTTAAACTGGGTGTTCGGATTTATATGTCACTTAGTATACATCGCTAAAAGTGAAAAAAATCGCTATGTGGCACTTATACCTTAAGATATCTCAAAAACTAGAGCTGAAGTTTTGAACCACAGATTCGGATTCAGCGCATCAAAAACTTCTATGACAGTTCTGGTTAAAAATCTTATCGGCCAGTGTTATTAAAAACAGCGTTGATCAGCAAAAAATCCTTATAAAATTTGTCTCGATTGTCAATATCATTTTTTAATTCCAATCCGATAGTTTTTACGCATAGTAGATTACCTTGTCCATATACGTCGCATCAGAACGCCTCTCTTAAGCGCTCGGTGTAATTGGTACCAGATTACGTGCAGAGCCAGACAAAAGAGCTCGTTAGCGATCGGCATTATGTCTCTGTGCATATCTCCAATTGGGGCGACGACATATCATAATGGATCGGTGTCATGACTAGTGTCACATCTCGCACGTACAAAAATACTATTATACTGAAAAGTAATAAGCATACCGATAGATAGTTGAGTGTTTTTCGTTCAGAACTTTTATAATATGGATGTTTTGTTTTCCGACCAACCATATACAACATTGTTCCATGCTGCTTAGCTATAGTCAACGCCAAACAAAGTGGCGTGCACGTCATCAAGGTGGGTGTGTTGAAAAATTTACATTGTTGCCAAACTTTTTGTAAAATAATAAAATTTATTATTTACATATCTAGGTTTATAAGCAATATTAACCTCAAATGAGAACAAAAATAATAGTATAATAAAATTATAGATCTGTACTTGCATAATCATTAAGTATGACAATTATTGATCAGATGACACTATGAAACTACCATATTTAATTGATAGCTTAAAGGTACTGAATAAAAATCCAAATGGGGTCCTCCAAATTTTATGCATGGTATTTATTTTACAGAATTCATACAGAAAAATGCATTCTAAAATTAGGTAAGCTACTGGTGTAAGCTTTTTCTGTACAATAAAGTTAGTCGGAGTTTCTTTCTTCAGCGCTGTCTGAATCTGAATCTTCATCACTCTCAAAGTTGATTATTAAAGGTTCGATGTCTGGTCGATCAAAAATTCGTTCTCTTTCATACCATTTAAAAATTTCTTGCTCAGTATGTCGAACACTATTTTTCCACATGTCTGGGGTAACCGTTTGTAGAGCCTCGTTCCACATATCCAAACAGTCTTTTTCACTGTTACCATCTCTACCAATATGTCTGTTATAGTAACCTTTTGCTATGCCCCAAATTAACTCAATAGGGTTAAATATACAATGGTAAGGAGGCAAACGAAGAACTTTGTGCCCATGTTGTTCCGCCAATTCATCAATCACGTATATTTTAGGTGGTTTGTTTCTAAAAAAGCAGTTATTTTAAGAATATGAATAAACAAAAGAAATATAAACTGTCGACCAAAATATATATAATTAAGAAGCATTATGTACCGAGCAACAATACTCAATAGCTCTGTTTTAAACATTGTGTTTAAAAATGGTATGTTTTGATTTGTCAACCGTCTTGGATATTTTTTTTTGTCCATGCATTGTTGGGCACTTTGTTCAATATCATGCTGTGATAAGGGGCGTTATCCAGTATAATCATAGATGGACTCTCCAATTTTTCTAATAACTGATGTTGAAACCATTTCAAAAAATTGTCCTGGTTCATCTCTCCATGGTAATCGCTCAATTTTGTTTTCGAAGAAAATATCGCTTCACTACCCTCAATAAACCCATTTTCATTTCCAGCATGTAATATAATGTATCTAAAATATATTAGTTTTAAATTTTATAGTGCAAATTGTGTAAAAGTACATACCTTTTACCATCTGTTTTAATAGCTTTCACGCTTTTTTGGTTTCCATTTTGCCAAGAGCGACCTATGGTCCCATTTTGAAATATCCAAGTTTCATCGAGGAAGACAAACTGGTATAAGGCCTCAACCTTGGCTTGATTGTATTGCCTTAGAAATTCCACCTTTTTCAAAGCTATACTTGGTAGTTCCATGAGCCCTCGTCGCGGATTGTCCTTAAGCCACTTAAATCCAAGATCTCTAAGCAACCGCCTTAAAGACGTGGCACTACCATCAAATAATGCCCTATCTCTTAATCGAGACCATAAAGTTTGTATCGTAACTTGTTCTTCTGAAACCATGTGTAATATGACATTATAATTTAGTTAACAAATTAATGCAAATTTCTGATAAGTTATTATAATAAGATCTTACTTTTGTGATACATATTATAGATCACTTCTCGAATGGCACTTGTATCCAATGTCGCTGTGTTGGTTACACGTTTAATATAACTCCTCTTTTTCTTGGGCGATTCTAAATTTGCATCACTTTTCACACCCTCGGAAATACGACTAACTGTCCTTAAACTAATTTTTAAAGCAGCAGCAACACGCTACAAAAAATGAAATAAAATTTCACTATTATTAATATACATTACATATAATTATTAGTAACCTACCTCTTGAACAGCATTTAAAGGCAACAAAGGCCCGTTGTTGTCCCTTTCTTGCTCAAAGTAGTGCATTAACGAGGCCACGAGTTCCTTACACCGACTATTTAACTGTTTGGGCATCTTTATATACCAAAATTGCCTTTATCTACTGGTAAAATGAATAATTTTGTTTTGAAACAAACAGTTGTTGATTTACAGTATGCGGGGCCAAAGGATTTATAAAGATTTGAAATGCCACAAATTGATTCAGTGTCAAAATTAATACAAATGTCAGTTCCCAGTTTAAATAAGTTTCAAGGTGACAATGTGTCAACGCTGCGAAATCGGTTTAGTGCGTTTACATGTCGATAAGTGATTGGAGCGTTTGCAAAACATTTTATTTCGCATAATGCGTCTAAATTTATCAGAAAGCAACTTATGTGATATTTTAATAACAGTGTTTATATGACTATTAACCATAATAAGAGAGTAATGACCATTTTACAATTTATATATCACATTAATATGAAACTGCAATAGAGCAATTGTTTGTGATAGAAACCTAGGCATTAGGTCGGGGAATTTTTATCGTGATGACGTGCACGCCACTTTGTTTGGCGTTGACTATATCATAGATGGTGCGCTGCGTAGTATATTAGTTTTGCTTGTATTTACTGATAACACAATACCCTTATCAGAATCTTATTTACAGAATCTTCTGCTATTTATCTCTTAAAATAGTTTCGAGTGTTTTTATTATACAGCATCGTCGGGAGTACCGCAGGGTTCGAATTCGGGACCATTGCTCTTCTTGCTTTTTATTAATGATATAAGTACCGATATTGATTGTGGAATAATGATATCTGCCGATGACGTAAAATAGTACTTTGCATTACTGATTTTGAGTATCGGTAGTGTCAGTTGTCAAATTTGGAAAATTTGTACTTTTCGAATGATGATTTATTCTTATAATCATCGAGGGAATGGCATGAAATAGTTTGTGAGTATGACAGTAGGATGAGTTTTGACTGTGATACTTCATGAATCTTTAAAATATTGCCAATTGTATCCACCACGATATTAGTTTTCATTTGATTGTTTATTAATTGAAATTATTAACAATTAAAAATAGAACGACTACCAATGAATTTCAGTCTTTTAAATGCATAGCGTGCAATACTTATTTTATGGAATAAATTGTTTTGGTTTCCGTTTGACACATTTCGATTAAAAAAAGCAGGCCTCACATAATGCATATTCCATTATTGAAATTATTCGATTAATTTAGGACGCAGACTGTACCATTCAAGATGTATTGTATACTTTATCTGAAGTCACTTGAAACACTGTGAAATACCGGGTGCGTTTTATATATCTATATTTAACACGCTCTGTTGCTGCAAAAATCGCCAAATTTCGCAGCAAATAACCCCCGTATAAGAGATCAAAGGCAGTTTCACCGGTCCACGTGGAGTAAAGCACGCCTATGCGTGGACATAGCCAATGAGAAAGCGCGTATTTCAGAGCTCCGAACAAGTGCAGGTGGCTACTGAAAATTGAAACAGTTTAGCCAGTGCCGTGTAGCGGTGAATAAACGTGTTTTCTTTAGTCTGTCCGTGTTTTTTCATAGATTTTATTAGTTTGTGTGTTTTTGACTTTTGAATACTCAGTTTACTTGTTGATTTAATTGTTGTGTTGATTGTTCTTGTGTGTCCTAAATATGGCCCTTTGGAGACCTTGGGAAAATGCTCCAAGCCACGAGGAGATGGTTGATGAACCTGTGCAGGCAGAATTCTTTCATGAAGATTTAGAGGAACAGACCCAAAGAGTAATCCTAAATATGTATGATTGTCTGAAAAACGAAAATCCAGATTCCTCGCAAAATCAAATTTTAAACAGAATTTGTATCCTGACAAAAATCAGTCGGTCTACCATTTATCGGGTTATAAAAAGGGGAGATGTAGTCAACCATTCCTTCCACAGAAAGCGCATAGGGCAAAAATTAAAAAGAATAGACGTGGGTTTTCAGGAAGATATTCGTCGTATAATATACGGATTTTATAAAGAAAATTTGGTGCCCACGTTGGAAATGATACGGCATAAATTAAAAGATTATCCTGAAGATTTTTATAATTACAAATGCTTAGACTCACTGCACTGTATTGTAAAACTGTGTGGTTTTCAATACAAAAAATTAGATAAAAGAATGGTGATTATGGAGTCGTCTCGAATCGTTGAATTGCGCCAATAATTTTTGCACAAAGTTAAAATCTATAGAGAGCAGAAAAGAAATCTGATTTACCTGGATGAAACGTGGTATGATACCCATGATGTTGTGCAGTACGGCTGGGTTGACGACAGCAACAAGTGCATTTTAAATGCACCATGCAACCGTGGAAAACGAATCATTATTCTCCATGCTGGCAGTGAAAATGGATTTATACCTAATGCCTTGCTGTTATCTGCCAAAAATATCAAAGAATCATGTGCCGACTATCATGAGGACATGACCTCCGACTTATTTGAAAAGTGGATAGAGCAGCAGTTAATACCAAACATTTCCCCAAATTCAGTGATTATTATGGACAATGAGAAATACCATTCCCGACAGAAAAACAAAATTCCGAATACAGGCACAAAAAAACAAGACATTATTGATTTTATGAAGGATAAGGGAATGGAAATACCACAAAAATCAACCAAAGCCATATTATTGGATCTTATTAAAAGACAAAAATTTGAAAAAGAGTATGTTGTTGACAATCTGCTTCAGCAAAATGGCCATGAAGTATTACGTCTACCTCCCTATTACTGCATGTTTAACCCGATTGAGTTGGTCTGGGCTGGTCAATTAAATGAATCGCTATTGGCCACAATAAGAGATGCAGTATCTCATATTGCTGCCACAGACCTATGGAAGCAGTGTTCTAGGCATATTATTGAAAAAGAAAATGAATATTGTGTTTTGCCTCCTGTAAATCCCGTTGTAATTCCTCTACAAGATGACTCTAGCGACAGCTCCGAAAGCGAGGATGATATATAAATACCTATAATGTAAGTCTTTATATACCTTTTTATATATCTACCTGCTATGTAAATATTTGCCTATGTCAAACGTTGGAATTCTGTAATTTTTCCATTTCTTAACTTTCAGTCAACATAAATTAAACTCCCAATATAAGTATTTTTTATCCCAAATCAAAAAAATAAGAAGATAGTAAAATCCATTTATTGTGATATAAAAACATTATTATTATCGTTCTAAATAAATGCCGCACGCCTATGATACGTCATGAAATTACAAAGGACGCGCCGACCAAAGGTTTTTATGCTATTTCAAGTGACTTCAGATACACCATACGTGCCATCTCTTTGGATCCGTATACGTTCTCCCGCTCTCGCGTGCGCAATCCCAGCAAATCCTCGTATCTCTTCCTACGCTAGACGAGCTGCGTGCAAACAACAACTTGGCTCTAAAGTCTCGGATAAGTAAATATTATTATTATTTTCTTGTACTAGCAGTAGAAAATTAGTCAGCATTTAACAGTATTTCCGGAGTATATTCCTCCAAGTGTGTCTTTCGCTACTTGTCTTGTTACAAAAACAGTATGCGAAACTTTTACACGAAAACGAAGTATATAACATGCGGCTTTAAATACATCTGAGTATTCTATGAACCTATAAATCTTTAACGTTATCCTCTCTTTGAATCGCTTTTTGTAAGGCATGTAAGCTTAGTGTGCGGTCCCTTTAATACCAAAAAGATAAGAATCCCAACTTGGAGTCGACTCGCCATGATGTTGTGTACTGTGTTGTTATGTGTTGCCATATTTCGTAAAGATAAATATTTTATTTTATCCGTATATTTTTCAACAAGTTCCAGTACAAGTGATAATAAACAAATAGAGATATATACAAAAAATTGTATCATTTGTTGATGAAACTAAAAAAACCTTATGAGTGTGTATCAGAAATCCGACGCAAAGCCCCATCAGTGCAGTGGTGGCACATGCAACTTAGTATATTTCTGAACGTTGATTCAACTCTTAAAATGCATAAAGACGCATACTAAAAGGTTTGAAAAGTTTACAAAGGTTTACGTCACTGAACAGTTTTTAAATATGAGTGCCATTTAGCAGTGTTACGATGTTGTTGTATACAATAGATAAAATAAAATAAATAGCCCAGAACCTTTTTCCAGTCAGGAATAGGAAAAAATGGATCTTAAGTCTACCCAGACATGACTTTTTATAAAATGATTGACATCAAGGAAGTGCCAACATGATCCTGACATAACTTCTTACTCTATTCAGAAATTGAATATAAATCCTAAACTTGTCCGGAAATGACATTTAATCAATGATTGATATCTTAATCCAATCCAATCCAATATGGCCTTAGACCAAAATTTTTACTCAATTTGTAAATGTACCAATTCTTGTTATTTTGCCAGAAAAGGATATAAAACGTATGTCAACTGGTTCATCATCTTTTGTCATATCAAAAACAACGTTTGCCAATTTATGATCTAGAAATCCACACAAAATGTAAACAAACAGCACATTCTGCATTTTTGTGCTTCTTATAATGTAATTAATGTATGGCATGTAGATATTCTGGCAAATAAATAATCTGTCTATAAATTTGATGCATCGAACTCGCGGCAACAGCGTGCTCCTTTCCGCGAAAAATACAAAAAACGCAGCAAAGTCGAAGACGTTCGTATGCGAAGGCGGGGTTCTTTGAAGTCATGTTCAAAGGAAACCCGATGCAAGCGACGTATGCAGTCAAAGTGCTGCGAGGAATTCCAAAGGGTGTATGGTATCGGCATTTGGCGCGATATCGTTTGGTCAGTCGTAAAAGGACGTGTTAACTCTTATAAGTCGGGAGCTTGTATGCGTTTTATACATCATACGGGCTAAAATTAACTGCTGGATGTTCTTCTTCCTTTGTGAGGGAAAATTAAGAAAATATTAAGAATGTATACTAAGTGACATATAAATCCGAACGCTCAGTTTAAATGGTTTTATTTTAATAAAATTTTGTATAAGTACTTAATGAAGCATAATAAGTAAATGATAAAAATTTCAAAATGATTGCACTGCTTAAAAGCCCTTCGACCTTTAATAACGCGCCTAGGCATGCTTCTGATCAGGTGGTCAATGTCCTCCTGTGGTATCTCATTCCAGGCAACCACCAACTCCTCTCGAAGTGCTTCTAGAGTCTGAGGAGGACGTTGCAAATTGAGCAATCTCCTACCCATCATATCCCACACGTGCTCAATTGGGGATAAGTCGGGAGATCTTGGTGGCCATGGTAACAATGTGACATCATTATGTTGAAAGAAGTCTATTGTGACTCTTGCAACATGTGGTCGGGCATTATCTTGCTGGAAAGTTGGATCTGCCACGGTGTCAAGATAGGGTAAAAGATGGGGTTCTAGAACTTCGTGGATATAACGCTGCGCGTTCATGTTACCTCTGATGAAGATAAGATAAGCTATAGCACCCCAAACCATAACTCCAACAGTGTGATGAACATGTCTTTCAACAAAAAAACTGTGGATTCCTCCTTTCACCACGTCGCCTTCTAACCCTGGCACGACCATCGTGCATGCCTAAACAAAATCGAGACAACATCATTCCAAAAGAAATACAAAGAACAGCAAATCAAGATCACTTTAAGTATAGTTTGAAAGGTTTATCAGTGTGTTCATTATCTTGTTTGACTTACCGTTTTGTTATGTCTCTGTATATAGCTGCGATTCTTATACAAACTTCGTTTTTCAAAGGAAGATAAACTATTATTACGTATGCTACTCCTCTAATGGCGTTTTCGGGACGATGGGCGAGGGTGATGCGTCTAGTTCCAAAACAACAGTTAACCTCAATCTCACAAATATGTGCGAGGTTAGTTAGTTCTTGGGTACCTGTATATAAATTATGTTCCCCGAATGCGAATGCCAGCTTGTACGTTCATTTCCTGTCTGTAATTTACCGAACTAGCGGAAAGAATGAGTCTGTGGGAAAAATGTTATGGTCAGAGGCAAATTATACTATATGGAGAAACAACGGAGCGACGTTCGCTATACAGTCCGTGTTCCGTGGTTTATGTACAGGCACGTAATATTTAATTCATGTTCGGATATAGACGGACGAGTCTCGCGACGGAGAAATTGGAAATGATTGTTCCATACTCGTCTTGAGTCTTGAGGTACGGACACGCTGGCATAACATCGATTAGAAGAGAAATATGAAGTGGAACTGTAGCTAATGATGCGGGTTGGTATGCTTATTTAATTATTGGCTGAATTATTGACGTGATTCAACGTTAGTTAGCCTTCTTTTACTTGCCAAGCTATTCTTAAAAAGAGATCAGGCCATCTGGTAAGACCAGGAATCAAAAGCTCCGCATCCATGATAAAGTTTGTTCAAACCTCATTTACTCCACGTCAAAACATCGTCTATTCGCTTGACGTTGCCTGCCCAGGCATTTATGGCCCGCTGACCAATAGGAGCGTGCGAATTTGAACGCCTCGCATTAGTGGGGGACAGGTCTGTGATGGGTTACAATATACAGGGTGTCCCACAAGTCGACGTCAAGCCGAAACCAGGTGATAGGCAAAGTCATAACAGCTATCAGAAAAATATTTAAAAAAATGTTATGTATGTGTTTTGAAAATTATAGGTCTTTGAAAAAGATATAGAAATTTCACACCCTACGGCAGTCTGTCAACTCCTGTTACTACAAATATTAACTTTTTTTGGATTTTATTTTTACAATGTAATAATGAATAATGCATCTTCAAACTGGTGTCTCAACCTTACTGCCAACTTTTCTCATTCAGGAAAAATTGCCACTTATTTCCCAACCAAGTATTCCAAAGTAAAACTTTGCTCAACTTTAACTGGCTGTACTGGAAAAAATGTACTACGAGAGTTTGGCAAGTAACCTTAAAAGTTGGCGCATTTAGTAAGGATTCCAAAATGGTATAACACTTAGAAGATTACTCGTTAACTTATGCACAATTTTTATTTGAAGAAAAACTGATGAAAATTTTTCAAAATTTCCTAATTAAACAGCGATTATGAAAACGCACAAGGACCCTTAAGGATAACTGTTTGCACAACAGTGGGCATCAAAATGCTGCTGATGATGATTTACCTTTACAGCAAATGCTCAAACTGTTTTCCTTCAGCCGCAATACACGCTCGACATCTTCTTAAAAAAGATCGGTTTATTAAACGAGCGAATCCACGGTTATTAACAAACTCAGCTGCTTCCAATAGTCTTTGCCGTAGCTCAGCTACATTTTGAATCGGCTTGAAATACACTTTTTCTTTTACAGTTCCCCAGTAAAAAAATCTAAAGGATTCAAATCAGGTGATCAGGCTGGCCACGGTATTGTACCAGACCGCCTTATCCATCTGCCTGGAAAGTTTTGATCGAGATACTCTCTCACTGAGAGTGCATAGTGCGCTGGGCAGCCATCATGCTGAAACCACATGTCCCTGTAAATACTCAGTGGCACGTCCACCAATAAATTTTGTACATGATTTTTCAAAAAATCCAAATAAACGTCAGCAGTGAAATTTTCTGGGAACTCAAGCGGACCGATTATTTTACCATTTAAAATTCCTGTCCAATGGTTTATCTTGAAGCGATATTGAGATTTATCTTCTCTCATCAAATGTGGGTTTGCTACGTGCCACTCGTGTAAGTTATAAATGTAGTCTCATCCGACCATAAATTTTTTTCAAAGAACTGTAGATCTTTCCTGTGTCTTTCTAACATTGTGCGACAAAAAGCAACTTGGGGCTCATAATCCCGGGGCAGGAGAGGTTGAACACGCTGTTTGTGGTATGGATGAAGCACATCACTTACTTGCTGTTGCATACTTTGATACTCAGTACTCCTTCGTTTACTGCGCATCTTTACATGTTCGTGCTTGTTGATTTCGTACTGTTACTAATTTTGGATTCGTGAACTGGACTGTTGATCGCTTGTGATTTGGATTTGGACTGTTTAATTGCTCTTCAAAACAACATTTGCTTTCCTTAGACTATCTTTGACAGTGTGATTGTGCAGTGCCGCTATGTCCGTGTACACCGTACAAGAGTATGCTAACATGCACCTCATTTATGGGGAATGCAGATGCAACGCTAGTGCTGCAGCGAGACTTTACTGTGAGAGGTACCCGAATGCAGCTCGTCATCCAGATCATCGAGTGTTCACAAATGTGCACCGTTTACTGTTCTCAGAGGGCCAACTACCAAACCAATCACACGGTGAGGGAAGATCTTTCCTTCCTTACGAAGACGTGGTGCTAGGAGCTGTCGAAGAAGACCCGAGTACTTCAGTGCGTGCAATAGAACTAAAAACAGGTCTGCCCAAAACAGCCCATAGAATCTTGCAAAAAAACGTGCTCCATCCATACCACGTACAGCGTGTTCAAAGCTCTTCTGCCCCGGGATTATGAGCCCCGAGTTGCTTTTTGTCGCACAATGTTAGAAAGACACAGGGAAGATCCACGGTTCTTTGAAAAAAATTTATGGTCAGATGAGACCACATTTAAAAAAGATGGGTACATGAACCTGTACAACTCACACGAGTGGCACGTAGCAAACCCACAGTTGATGAGAGAAGATAAATCTCAATATCGCTTCAAGATAAACCATTGGACAGGAATTTTAAATGGCAAAATAATTGGTCCGTTTGAATTCCCAGAGACTTTGACTGCTGAGGTTTATTTAGGTTTTTTGCAAAATCATTTAGAAAATTTATTGGAGGACGTGCCACTGAGTATTTACAGGGACATGTGGTTTCAGCATGATGGCTGCCCAGCGCACTATGCACTCTCAGTGAGAGAGTATCTCGATCAAAACTTTCCAGGCAGATGGATAGGGCGGTCTGGTACAATACCGTGGCCAGCCCGGTCACCAGATTTGATTCCGTTAGATTTTTTTTACTGGGGAACTGTAAAAGAAAAAGTGTATTTCAAGCCGATTCAAAATGAAGCTGAGCTACGGCAAAGACTATTGGAAGCAGCTGAGTTTGTTAATAACCGTGGATTCGCTCGTTTAATAACCCGATCTTTTTTAAGATGTCGAGCGTGTATTGCGGCTGAAGGAAAACAGTTTGAGCATTTGCTGTAAAGGTAAATCATCATCAGCAGCATTTTGACGCCCACTGTTGTGCAAACAGTTATCCTTGTGCGTTTTCATAATCGCTGTTTAATTAGGAAATTTTGAAAAATTTTCAACAGTTTTTCTTCAAAAAAAAATTGTGCATAAGTTAACGAGTAATCTTCTAAGTGTTATACCATTTTGGAATCCTTATTAAATGTGCCAACTTTTAAGGTTACTTGCCAAACTCTCGTAGTACATTTTTTCCAGTACAGCCAGTTAAAGTTGAGCAAAGTTTTACTTTGGAATACTTGGTTGGGAAATAAGTGGCAATTTTTCCTGAACGAGAAAAGTTGGCAGTAAGGTTGAGACACCAGTTTGAAGATTCATTATTCATCATTACATTGTAAAAATAAAATCCAAAAAAAGTTAATATTTGTAGTAATAGGAGTTGACAGACTGCCGTAGGGTGTGAAATTTCTATATTTTTTTCAAAGACCTATAATTTTCAAAACACATGCATAACATTTTTTTAAATATTTTTCTGATAGCTGTTATGACTTTGCTTATCACCCGGTTTCGGCTTGACGTCGACTTCTGGGACACCCTGTATATGAAATGATATAGACTTATATAGACTTCCTCCAATATTTTTCGAATCACGATGCTTCAGGAATAATGAAAAATATACGCAGATGTTTTTCCTGATGCAAAAACGTAGGAGTTTGTGAAAAAAAACTTTAAAGACAGAATAGGAGCACAATGTTTCTTATTTACATCTAAATCAAAATTCGATATACCCTCCCCAATCTTTAATTTAGTCCGGTGAGTCGTTCAATTACCGAAGATAAAGATAAACTCGTAAACAGGAACGGCCAAGTTTGCCAAATAAAAATACCGCGTCGCAAGCACAAACTTACGAAGTTCCCTGCTGCGGCGGTTAGAAAGTTTTTAAGACTTTGCGCGTGTACGAAATCGGATCGAGGTGAACGTACGGAAATTCGACATTTCTACCATGTCTGTCGCCTTTTTTTAGATATCTGGCTTTGAACAGTAATCCTGTTTTTCAAACTTCTTAAGTTCACCACCCACCATACGGCCTAGAGGGTTAAAGTCTGAAACAGGGATTCATTCTGGCTTGTCAAGATGATGTAAAAATGGGTACGTTATGAGTGGACATTTTTCAATATTACACGAGGCAATGAGATTGACGATACCCTGTTTACATAGCTAAGGGCCGATTTCACCAACATTAATATTATGGGCCAATGGCAAAATACCTTATCGAAGCTGTCAAATGTCTCAGAATATCAGTGATTTCTATTAAAATGTTGAATAAAATCGTAAAAATTCGACTGTATTATAAACAAGACCACTTTTTGATTCCAACATAATGTTTTTTGTACAGAAAACACAGGACAATTTTCATGTATTTTGATATATGTTATAGGTTTACATTTAACAATCCGTTATCCCCTCAGCGAATGGGAATGGGAGAAATAATAGGTCGACTTTGTAGCTGTTAAATTTGGCAGCAGATTTGGACGTTTGTTAATTCATGGCAATCTCGAAATTTGTTAAGTTCAATATACTGTGTGTATATTATGAGATCATTATAGCTACACATACCTGTTGAATTGTGCGGATTTGCGAGAAAATAGAATATAAAATGTATTCCAACCAATTCCTCATCTCTCTTTACATCATAATAGTAATCATTTGTTATAAATGGGTTAATGAATTTCTTCAAAGCAATCAAAACAGTATGGTCGTCCCCATATGTGTAAAACATGTTAATCCCTACATCTCCGAGGTGCAGTTACTGTAGACATAGACGTAAAATTATTAGTAATTACTGAAAAATAAGAGCTAAAAAGAATTATAAATTGTGATAAAATATTGGTGGTTAAGGTTTTTGACTGGTGACTGGTGGGGATACAATATAGGGATCGTTTCGAAATATGAAATTCTGTATTCTGTATTCGATAACATATTTTTCTTTCTACCATGAATGCGTGGAAAAAACAAAATAAGGAGAGATCTAAAATAAGGAGTGTTGACGGATCCGACAGAATTATGTGTCACTCGTCGATATGGTTAGTTTTAAAATATCAGGAGACAATCAGCTGATATTCAAATCAGTGTATATGTTTTGCGATTCAAATAACGTCTAATATAAATATGTACTCAGTGCCGATTCGCCGAACCGAAATAACAGAGGCGCAAAGCGTTCGTTTCCCGATAAAAGGAATCGCCTTTCTTCGATTAAGCAGCAGCTTAAAAAACGCGATAGCGGTCGAGAGAAAAGAAAACAGGCTGCCGTTAAGATCTGAATGCTGCCGACGATTCAACGATTTTCCGGCCCTAGGTCCTACTTTCAATATAAATAGACCGACGGCGAGCTCGAACGCAATTTTCAACAGGCGGACGGAATCGGTCTTCTATCCGCATGGGTGCACCGTGTTCTCTGTTTGTCCTTGCTGCAATAAACGGCTGCAATAGATTAAACATCCAGTAGTATGTCACGCCAAAGAGTAGTTGTAGCAAGAGAAGACAGACAAGACGGACAAATTAGAAACAGAGAGAGAGATAAGAGATAGCCCTAAAGGTAGGGGTACGGTTTTGCCAGATGGATAATCCTTTTTGGATGAAGACATTTATTACTTGGAATGAAATTTATTAAAATTCTCTTTATTTATCAAAATTCTTCTTTGGAATTGTTTGGGTCTAAGGGACATTCGCAAAAAACGGGAATTTCATCAAGCTCTTGTGGACGAAAGTATAGATGTGGCCTTGCTGCAAGAAACATTACGTTTCGGCAGCTTTACCCATTATTATGTAAACGTTCAAAATTAAGTTTGATTAACAAGAGTTGACTCTACAGTGTGACTTCGAAGTTGAGTCATTTATTATAAATGTTTTTTTCCTTTACCATTTTTCTGGTAAAATTAAAGTAACAAAGTTATAGCTCTTTGGAAGTTTGAGTACCGCCCTGTCTCAATAATAATATTATGTGCTCGTGTTTGGCGACAACGGATATAATTCGCCTTATCGGTTCATCGCATCGGAAACAAAAAAGCGAAAGAATTTGGAACGATGTTTTTACAATTATTTCGTTCAATTGTATACAGTCAGTGTCAGTCGGTAGTGGATAGTGGTGTCTGTTGCGTCGCTCAAACGAAACAAAAAATGGCACATGTTTATGCGGATCGGTTTCCCAATCGAGTGCAACCAACCCCTCGTGCCTTTGTTAATGTAGTACAACGGGTTCGTGAATCATTTGACTTAAGACCTCACATATGGACGGCATGCCGGTGCTCCAAGACCTCACGATCAAATACAGGTCCGCAGTGAAATACTTGTCGGGAGGATACTTTATAAAACAAGGTGAACTTTTTTTTTAATTTTTTTTTATTTTTACACACATATTTTGGTTTATCTTCCTTCTACAATCATTATCTGAAAATTAATGACTCAACTTCAAAGTCACCCTGTATAAGGTGGTCATAAGACCAGCAATCACTTACGCATGTGCGGCTTGGTGTTTTATTGCCAAAACACACATGCGCAATCTGCAGGTTCTGCGACCAACGATGACTTGACTTGGAATGAAATCATTTTTCGTTGAAATTTGAAACGAGAAGCCGCTCGCGAATTTCGCCCTGCTTCTCCGTACGCTAAAACAATGTCCACTATATCGTAATTAGTGTACATTTTTATTAATAAATGACTAAAAACATAAACTCACAAAATACTTTCTTATTTAACACAAAAATCGAACATTCCTCATTTAGATCACCGACGATACAGATGAAAAAACTAAAAATTTCTGGTATTTTATTGTTTGGTACAACATTATTTGCTACAATAAATTATTAATGCGTGTTCTATAACACGACGATGGACACAAAATAAAGATATTTATTTTTCAATTTATTATTTAAACTCGGGTTCATAACTTAATTTCTGTAGAACTTTTATTACATTTTTTTTGATAAAACTTTTTCGTAGCAATCCATATGAGGTTAAAATTTATCGGATAAGTTGTGACACACACTCTATGTTGAAATGATGGCAGGTTGAGCTGATAAAAAGCATAGTTGAATATATTAAACATATACCAAATTTCAGAAACATCTCTTTTTTTCATAAATATTCAGAAATTGGAAATTAATAGTGTTGAGAACCAGAAGACATCCGAAGAACGGAACAACGTGGCAACGTCGAGCCAGGCCGACCGGCCTCCTCTTTCCTTCGCCGTCCGTGTAACAATGCACACATAAAAATTGTAATTAAATACAGGGTGTCCGCATAGTTGGGGTTTTCCTTTACACGACGTGTAGATCTTGAAAACATAAGCAATTTTTCTTAGTACCATATACACCAATGTCTTAAGGGAACCGAGATAAAGGGCTCTGCAACATCAAAAATATCTGAATACCGTCCTGTAGCCGCGACCCGCCGCGATATCCCCGACTGGTACAAGGTTTCAACCAGACGGCAGAACTGGGTCGGGGTCAGTGTGTCAGGTCAGTATGCAGCCTTCAACCGACGGTTACGGTCACGCGTCTAGAGGTAATCGCGTAGACGAGAATCCCTCAACAAGCACTAGAGACGTGGCTAGAGAAGTGCAAGTATCAAAAACTAAAGTGTGGCAAACGCTGCGTGAAGAGGGGCTGTATCCGTTTCACGTCCAACGTGTACAAGCCCTTCAACCTGACTTTTTTCCAGCAAGAGTGCGGTTTTGTGAGTGGTTGTTGCATCAACATGACAATAATACACGGACTTTTTGAAGTGCATATTGGTGACAAACGAATCTACGTTCACGCGTAACTTTCGCAACACTCATGTTTGGTCAGTAGAAAATCCGCACGCTGTCCGTCGGGCACATTTTCAACAAACATTTTCGGTGAATGTTTGGGCTGGCATGGTGAACGGTATGCTCAATGGACCATTTATTCTCCCAAATCGATTGGACGGGATGCAATACCTAAACTTTTTACGCAACATTCTGCCTTCCTTGTTTGCCTGCGTCTGCTCGGTAGCGCATCAGCTGATTTCATTTTCTGTTGGAGCGGTATGATTTCCGGCAGAGACGTGCTTAGCCCTTCTCGTCAACTGGAGAGTGAGTACTTTTTCCTTTATTTTTTTTTTACTTGGTCGCCCTCGTTTCACTACACATTGCCTTTGTTATTTCAAGGGTAGTTACAGTCCACCCTTACATCCATCGTTACAAATAGAGTATCAGGTACAAAATACCTTCTTGGATCATATTTTCATCATATATCAGTTGTTTTTTTTTTTTCGTGCGGTGTAAAAATGATTCCACCGTTTTTAATCATCCTGAATCATGTCTAGGACCTGCCCGAAGAACAAGCCTGCGTGTAATCGCCGATATCAGAAGCGATAAAACTCGAGACACACGAACCAACTCGAGAACAATAGAGTGTCAAGGCGCAAAAAACTCAACGATATAACTTTAGACCGGAAGTAGTGCGGAAAGCAAAACAAAAAATGTCGGTTGACGTCGGGCTTCGTTCCAGAGAGGAAGTTTTCCTTGCCGAGAGCCATTGTCGTTGGAAAGTGTGTCAATA
The DNA here is from genome assembly GCA_963669975.1 of Acanthoscelides obtectus. Taxonomy (NCBI): domain Eukaryota; kingdom Metazoa; phylum Arthropoda; class Insecta; order Coleoptera; family Chrysomelidae; genus Acanthoscelides; species Acanthoscelides obtectus. The sequence continues at coordinate 5,098,729 of CAVLJG010000010.1, forward strand.
GAAAAAGTTGCGGAGTACAGCCGATGCCACGTTGACAAAGGTGCCGAAGTATAATGGATGTTACCGGCTATATTTCACAAATATTGTGAGCCGACATGTCGGGAGTTTTGTTATAAATTGCCACCTGATAATTTATCAAAGGCAAGGGTGCTAATAGAATCTAGACTTTTTGCCTCTACGAGTTTTTCTCTGTGTTTTCGGGGATACGGTATAATAGTATAGTAGGGTATCACTACACGTAAAAACACTAAAATGGATTTTTAAGACTTTTAAAGTCACCTATTGTTTTTTGCGTATTTCATTTTCTATGTATACCATTATTGAGGTTAACGTAAACTTATGCGGTTTACGGTGTTGTTATTGATATACAGCTTCATTTCTTTCAATTCGTATATTTTTTCTTTCTCTTAAATGATATTCTGTGTATCGACAGTATCACTTGTACTCAACCCTTGAGGGCTGAATGCCAATTGAAGTTGGTTTCGGTATTTTGTAAATGTGAAATGTTGAAAATGTCGAAAATCTTCAGTTTTCAAAAACGTTTTTAGAATTTTTAATGTTGAAAAAATCAGAAAGTTTGATAATTTGCTGTTTTGAGAAAAGGTTTAAAATTTTCTAAATTTTCAAAATTGACTAAATCTTGAATATTTTCAGAGTTATCGATATTCAAAATTCAATTCAATTTTTAAAATATTGAAAACATTCAAAAGATTCAAAATATCAAAAAATTTTAATATACAAAGAATTTTAAAATATACAATTGTCAAACTTTTCAAAATACCTATACTCAATTTTCAAAATATTCAAAAGTTTCAAAATATCCAAGATTACAAAAGTATTTTTAAAATTTTCCAAAGTTTCACAATTGTCAAGATTTTCAAATTTTCAAAATTTCCAAAATTTCTACAGTTATCGAATTTACAAAATTTTCAAGCTTTTCAATTTCCAAAATTATTATTGTGAAAAATGGCACATTTTAAGGTAGAAATCATAAATGTGACATGGAAAGAAGACTTGATTTTCAATATTGAAAATTCTGGACAAGTCGAAAAAGGAGATTTTGAAAATTTTTAACACTTTCAGAATTTTCAAAATTTTCAAGGTTATCAAAATATTGAATATTATCAGAATTTTGAAATCCTCATCTTGTTCAAAAGTTTCAATATATCCAAAATTTTCAAAATTTGCGATATTCCCAGAATTTTCAAAATTCTCAAATCTTCCTAATGTTCCAAATTCAAAATTTTGAATATTTGTTTGTGTGTTTTGTTTGAAAATTTTCCGAATATCCGAATTCTCGAAATACTCAAAATGTTCAAAGGTTTCAAAATATTCAAAATTTCCAAAATGTTCAGTTTCAAAATGTCCAAAATTTTCAAAATTTGAAATTTTTCCAGAGTTTTCAAAATTTTCACAATTCTAAAAATTCTCAACATTTTCATCTTCTCAAAATTTTCAAAATGGTCAAAATTGCGACATAGAAAGACGACTACAAAATTTTCATTATTGCAAATTTTAAAAATTCTGGACAAGTTGAAAATGGAAATCTTCAAGGTTACCAAAATATTGACTATTTTCAGAATTTTGAAAATTTCCAATAAACATTTACAGTTTATCCGAAATTTGCAAAATACTCATTTTGTTCAAAATATCCAAAATATTCAAGATTTTAAAAATTTCCGAAAGTTTCAAAATACCCAAAACATCCAAAATTTAAAAAATTTGCGATATTCCCAGAGTTTTCAAAATTCTCATATCTTCTTAATAGTCTTAGAATCCTCCAAATGCCCAAAATTTTGAATATTTTTAGAATTTTAAAAATTTTCCGAATACCCAAAATTCTCGAAATATTCGAAATGTTCAAAGGTTCCGTAATTTTCAAAATATTCTAAATTTCCAAAATGCTCATAAATTTCAAAATATCTAAAATTTTCAAAATTTTAAATGTTTCCAGTTTTCAAAATTCTCACAATTTTAAAAAGTTTCAAAACTTCTAAAATTATTAGATTTCAAAAATTTTGAGAATTTTCAAAATTGCTAGTGGGAAAAATGTAAGTAGAAGTCTTAGTTGTGATATAGAAATACTACTATAAAGTTTTGTTTTTTACTATTTCTTTACTCCTTATTTGACGTATAATACTCGTATGTCGATGGTTCCATATATCAGATTTCTGATTAAATGTAAGAAACTACCGATATCTAAATGAAAACACTGTCTATCCAATACTGTTTCTCATCACGAACCTGCAACCAGCGACCCGTGGACTTGCGAGCGTATCTTCGCGCTTCAGAAAAAGAACACAACAAACATAGTGAGAAAGCTATTTATAGAATAAATCTCGGTCTGTTGTTCTTCGTTTGAGTTATCTTCCCACACGCACCCACCTGTGCAGAAACGAAGAAAAAATGAAGAAAGCCGAAGAACAGCACATCTCTTACCATAATCTGCGGCGTAGCCACAATTATATGGGTGGATGCATCTTCGGATCGGAACATGCCCTCTAACTATACACAGTGGCGCACCTAAGTACCAAGTGCATATTCGACCTTCAACTTAAGGCCTCCTTAGTCCCCGACAAAGCTTGATATATATATATATATTGAGACGTGGTCATTGTCGTCTAGACCAGTTAGGTGAAAAGTTAAGCTTCCGCCTTTTGTTGGGTACTTCGACAAAATTTAAGCAAAGAGGACTCTTTATACTTTTTTAATTCTCTCTAGCTTTCAATGGACTTTGCCATCATCATCAGGAGCTGCAATTACAATGATAACAGTAGCAACAATAGTGTAAAATGAATTTAGAATGATTTAACTTACAGTAGTATGTGAGGATATATATATATCTCCGATGATAAAATGTAACTAACATATTTCAAATAACTCGGAAAGTGAGGGGGAGGTTGACCTCGAGGATAAACGGATTATTCTGTATTCATGCTCGTGGAAATTTTCTGGGAGAATCGATCCACATACGAGCGTTTTTCGGTGTTCATTCAATTTGGCTAATCATCATCGATCGCCATTTCATGGAAAGGTCATGGCGTTTTAACGTCGTCAGCGAACTGTTGGGGGTAAATGATTCATTAGAGGCTATTTCGGTAAACAGGATCACCCCTACCTCGCAACAGTTTGGATGTTGTCTGTACTGTGTCATCAGGGAGCCCAATTCCCAAATTCGCAAAGTTGCTATTTTGATACCATGATTCAAATAGTATTACCATTAGATAAGTTGTCAAATTTGAAGTACCCAACTTTTAGGCACTGGTTACTAGAATTAGTCATCATCCCACTTCTGAGTTGAAAACGGACTCTTCAACTCTCATTTCTGGTAATGTCGATGGCAATAGAACCGCCTTTTTAAAGCTGTAGCATTGACGTTTGAGCTAAACTAAAAGGGTTTTTTAAAAATTGACTCAAAAAATATTTCACTACCAACCCTAATTAGTAAGCAAATATTATAATAAACAGAAATGACGAAATCGAGATGCTCTCCGATAATGTTTTCAAACCTCCTTTTTAGAAGTCTCAGATGTTTTTAGAGCTGTACCAAAACATTTTGAAGGCATCAGAATAAGAAAGACGAAAAAAAAGAACCTTTCAACCTAACTTTCACCAATTTCAATTGGATTGAGTTGATCGTGCAGGAAAGGAGGTAGTTGATAGCCAAGACCGCTCCCTGGGGAACACCCGCGTTGACGTTGCGGGATGAAGAGGAGAACCCGTCAATTACGAGGGATATCTTGCGGCCGGAGATGAAGTCAGCCACCCATCTGCAAAGCTTTTCTGGGAGGCCATAGCATGGAAGTGTGCTTAAGAGGGCAACGGACAGCTGATCGAACGCTTTCGTGATATCAAGATCAACGACATGATCCTCTCCATAAGACTGGAGTTTACTCCACAATTGTATGACGTAAGCTAGGAGGACCGTTGTGGCTCGGTGGTGCCGGAAACCATACTGCCTGTTGCTAATCAAGCTGTGACGTTCGAGGTAGTCCAGAACCTCGCGATTTATGCACCTCTCCATCACCTTACTTACAGATAGCAGAGCTATAGGCCTATAGTTGTAAGGTCGGTCTTAGATCCTTATATTGGGATGGGCAAGTTTCCAGTTTTCGGGGAAGGTACCGGATTCATAAGATATCTGGAAGAGACGCGAAAGAACTGGAGCAAGCTCCGCTGCTCACCTCTTCGGTACAATGGAAGGAATCACACACACAACCTCCTACCCTGTGCGGTCCCTCCACCATCCCTGTTCCAGGCAACCTCAAACCCTTGAGGAGTGGGGGGAAGAGCAATCTGATCCTCCCTCCTCTCCCGCCCGAAGGCCTGGCGTGGCGCTGCGTGGTTCAGGCCGCTGCGCATTCCCCGAGTGTGTGCTGCCGAACGAGCTAACCCCCCTCCCCAATTTTTCCTCTTTTTCCCGAAATTTGACTCGATCGCGCACGCGTCGCGGAAGCACGTGGTGGACGTTTCTTCCAACTGTCGGTTCTGGACTTTATGGACGGCCTCTTTCTTGGAGGTCCTGCGCTCGGGGCTTTGACCTAAGCCCCGCATTAAGGTTGGTGAGCCTTCGTTCTTTCCTCGTCGACTGGAGTCAGTCAGTCGTCGTCAGTCGGTCATTTGCTGTTAGTCGTTCGTCTCCTAAAGTTAGCCCCGAGTCCGTGCTTGACTCTGGCCACCGCAATCGACAGGCTTCTTTTTGTCCACCCGTTGTACACGGGCTGTTCTTTCCCCTGTTGGGTGTACAACTAGTCGGTCTTCTCCTCTTTTCTTTGGCCTCATCACCTGCTACGGCCAAATTTCTTCTTGTTGCAGCTGGCTTTTCGGTCTCGGCAGGAATCAAGTCAGGACCAGAAGCTTTATTTATGTCGAGCGACAAGAGCACTCGGCTAGCGGCCTTATGCCTGAATGTTACCTCCCGCATAGTGTAGGGAACCCTTTGAATTGACAGGACTTGGGCGTTGGGGGGGACGTCCATGGTGGAGTTGGCAGCAAAGAACTTGCATAGCCATGCCCTTGGAGACTAATACAATCGTTCCATCCTGACACGCAAGTGGTGGAAGGCTACTGTGTGAGAAGTTCTTTTCAATCTGCTTGGCCAGCGTCCATTACCCGGTGCCTGACTTGAATATCGTGCTGGTTTTTGGCATTGCGAACCGCTTCGTTATATTTGTTTCTGGACTCGACGTCGGCCAGTCTATTTTCCACAGTGGGGTTCTGCAACAAAGTTCCGTGTGTCCTGATCTTCTGCTGGCGAGCAGTGCCACACGATTTGTTAAACCAGCCGTTGGACCCTGGTTTAGGCACTTAGACTGTATGAGGGATGTACTCCTCCATTCCGACGTGGATAATTTCGGATATCGAAGATCAGGTAGCCGACGCGTCCGCGTCAGTGAAGCGGACATCCCTCCAAGGAAAGGTAGATAAGAAGTCTCCGAGTCCCTCCCAGTCGGCTTGTCCGTAATGCCACATTTTGCGGCCTGGGCGAGTTTCTGCTGCTGACCGGAACCTAACCTCCGCAACACCGTGGTCTGAGTTACCCAGGGGGCGCAGGACAGCAGTGCTGTAAGGGACAGGTTGCATGGTCCGAAAGAGATGCAGCAGGCTACTGGCATGTGACGAGACGCGGTGGAAAAAGTATGGCTCGTCACCAGCTGGGTCGGCGCTTGAGTAAGAGCGAACGCTTCGACTGCACGACCTGTCGCATGGTCGTAAAATCTACGATTTGTATTGGTGAGTCCGACAAAACAGAGCGTAAACGATGATCGTACTGGTCGACCAATCCCCATAAGGGACAACTCTGTTTACTGATACGAGCGTTCGCACTAATCTTTCCTGTTTTTTGCGCTATGCGCGGAGAAATAGAATCATCTTTATTCCTATTGGTTGACCTAGAAAAGACGATCGTATTGGTTGACGAATCAGCGTCAGGCATTTTTTGTGAGACTATTTCTGCTTGCTGATAAGAGCATTTGAACGAGAGAGTTGTTTTTTTTGTGGGAGATGTGAATGATTGAAATCTATGAAAATTTGCACAGGGCTCAATACAATAATCTTTGAAATTGAGAATTTCTTTAAAAATTTAAATTCTGTGATTTGGAAGAAAATTGGATTTGAGGATTTGTATTTGCATTAAAAAATCCGGAAATTTGGAAAATAAGATTTCTAAGTTTTGCAAATTTTTTGGAAATTTGAATAAATTTGGAAGTAATGTAGGTTCTTTGTAAAATATATAAGAAACCAAAAAGCGAAGCTCTGGGTTATAAATAATTTTGTTGTTGCTTTGAGACTAGAAATTCAAAAAATAAATTACAATTGAAGAAAAACTAAAAAACACGCTTTAATAGCAAATCGGACGATAAAGTAGAAAATAATTTTCAAGCATAGAAGAGTTTGTTACCGTAATAGAAAGTTCAACAATTAAGTATGAATAATGAATTTTGAAATAAGATCAATATAAAAATTAAGATATCAATTTTAGTAAAAAATCATATGGTACAATTAAATATATTTTCATAATAAATCTAATTTTGCAAATAGCAACCAAAAATCTAATTTTAACGTCTAATATCAAGCATCCCGTGGTTTTTTATTATAGATGAATTATTTGTTTGTATCTTAATTTTTATATTAATCTTATTCAAAATTCATTAGGCATATACATATACAGGGTGTTTCAGTTTATTGTTGCATAACTTTAAGATTCGATAGAACTTTTAAAATTAATGCATTAAGTCTATATAAACATCCGTCGAAAAATGCGTGGCTTCCGAAATACAGGGTGTTTAAATTTACTTTCTAAAATAGTTTTTTCTAAATATTTCGAACAATATTTGATGTATAACAGTGAAAATTGGTATACAAGGGTTTTTTGGTACGACAAAACGAACCATGGGCATAGTTTTACTGTAGCCGCTAGAGGGCGCTCTCTACTGTACCTGTAGTGTATTAAAATGACCGAAAATTTTTCCTTAGTGCAATTTTTTGATTTTTGAATAAAGAAACTGATTCCTCGCACTTTTCAACATAAAAAAGCTCTCTTGTGAATTTTCGTTATAGTTAGCCGTTTTTGAGATATTTCGATTTTTAAGGTTCGATGCATTTTTAATTATTTATGATAAAATAACGTTAAAAAGTCAGTATCTCGATAATTTTTAGAAGTAGGCTGTGCCTGCAAATATTTTTGAAATTGAAAGCAGAATAAGGTTAAACGTCAATTAGTTGACAGTTAGTTTTGTTGTCTGTTGAAACCCTGTATTTCGGAAGCCACGCATTTTTCGACCCATGTTTATATAGACTTTATGCATTAATTTTAAAAGTTCTATCGAATCTTAAAGTTATGCAACAATAAACTGAAACACCCTGTATACTAGAAAATTATTTTCTACTTTTCAGCCCGATTTGCTATTAAGTCGTGTTTTTTAGTTTTTTAAATCATAATTTAATCTTCCTATATTCGTAAGTGGGGGCTACGGTACCGCCCTAAGGGAAATATGTTTTCATAATCAGCTTGTAAAGAAATTTTCAAATTCGTTTTTTATTATTTCCAGGAGCATTCAACCCTTATAGGCCACGATGAACACCTAGGACCGGTGCTGTTGTCGATAAAGACAGAAAATGTCGCGAATCAGGAACACACACGGATCCTTTTACGTCTAAGAACAGGAACCATGCATGAAATAGTACCTTCATCTTGTCTAGGTAAGAAATCTTGAAAATTGAATTTTCAATAGCTAAAATATCAATGAGACAATCATAAAAATGTTATTTATCTTACTTACTTAACATTACAGAGTTATTTTATTTATCAAAAAAAATGTATACGATCTGCGATCTCATTGTGTTTGAAAGGGTCGAATTTGAATCACCCGGTATACACTACTGCGGATATTAAAGGCCGACCTTTTCTTCAGAGATTGAAGCCGCGTTTAAGAATGAAGAATTTTTGTTTCTATTCAGGGCCAAACCCGAGCCCAGCAAAGATGGCCAAGCTATTGAACGAACAGTTGAACGTAGACAACTTCTCACCGGTTCTCCACCCCAAAGCCTCCCAGCTCATAGCCAACTATGACGAACACGTGCTGGTGTCCTACTTCAAATTCGGAGTCTTGCATCAGAGAATCGGGCAGACGGATGAGGAGGAGCTGTTCTGCAACAACGTTACCACTCCCGCTTTCGACGAATTTTTGAATTTGCTGGGCCGGAGGATACAACTCAGAGACCACAAAGGGTGAGTTGATAAGATTTGTTGGTTGTTGTACGGAATACGAGGGTTGTTTGTTTTTTTTTTTCAGTTACCGAGGAGGTTTGGACATCCAAAACGGCCATACGGGCGACACGGCGGTGTACGAGGTGTTCAAAGAACGCGAAATCATGTTCCACGTGTCCACGTTGCTGCCGTACACTGAAAACGACCCCCAACAGTTGCAGAGGAAGAGGCATATCGGAAACGATATCGTCGCTATAGTGTTCCAAGAGGAGAACACGCCGTTTACGCCTGACATGATCGCGTCGCATTTTTTGCATACGTTCATTGTGGTGCAACCGATTGAACCCAACACACCAAACACAAGGTAAGTGAAAATGATCTCTACGGGGTTGTTATGTTGTAGTATGAAGTACCTAAATTTATGTTTATTGTTAAATATAAATGCGACATATCTTGATCATAAGAAGATTTGGAAATTTTGAAATTTGAGAATACAAAATATAACAACAATCGGAGCTCTTTATCTTGATTTGAAAATTGTTTAAATAAATTGGGAATTTGAAAAATTTTTGAAAATTTGAAAATTTGAGAAAAGGAAGTAATTTAGATTAATTGTCAAGTATAAAATATAATAAAAATCGGATCTCTTGTTTATAAGAGGATGTAGAAATTTTGAAAATAAATTTAAAATTTTTAAGATTTTTTGAAAATTTTCAAATTTGAGAATAGAAAGTTAATTTAGATTTATGGTCAAATCTGAAATATAACAAAAATCGGAGCTCTTGATCATAAGAAGATTTGGAAATTTTGATAATAAACTGGAAATTTTGAAAAAATTTTGAAAATTTTGAAAATCGGAACTCTTGATTATAAGAAGATTTGGAAATTAAGAAAATAAATTGAAAATTTTCGAAAAATTTGGAAAATTTTGAAATTTGAGAAAAGGAAGTTAGATTTAATAAAAAATAACAAAACCCGGATCACGTGATTAAATATTTGGAAATTTTGAAAATTCATTGGAAATTTTGGAAAAATTTTGAAAATTTTGAAATTTGAGAAAAGGAAGTAAATTTAGATTTATGCTCAAATATAAAATATGACAAAAATCGGACCTTTTGATCATAAGATTTGGAAGTTTTGAAAAAATTTTGGAAATTTTGAAATTTGAGAAAAGGGAGTAAATTTAGATCTATTGTCAAGTATAGAATATAACAAAAATCGAATCGCTTGATCATAAGAAGATTTGGAAGTTTTGAAAATAAATTGGGAATTTTGAAAATTTTGAAATTTGAGAAAAGGAAGTAAATTTGGATTTTATAGTCAAATATAAAATATTGATCATAAAATTTGTACATTTCAAAACGTAAAAAAAAGGAAGCAAATTTACATTTATTGACAAGTACAAAATATAACAAAAATCGGATGTATTGACTGAAAGATTTGGAAATTTTGAAAATTCATTGGAAATATTGGAAAATTTTTGAAATTTAAGGAAATAAATTCAGATTGATGGTCAAGTTTATAAAATATGGAATTTTTGGAAATTTTGAAATTTCAGAAGAGGAAGAAAATTTGGATTTATTGTCAAGTATAAAACATATAACAAAAATCGGATCTCTTGATTATAAGAAGATTTGGAAATTATGAAAATAAATTGGAAATTTTCGAAAAATTTGGAAAATTTTGAAATTTCAGAAAAGGAAGTTAGATTTAATAAAATATAACAAAAACCGGATCTCTTGATTAGAATATTTGGAAATTTTGAAAATTCATTGGAAAATTTTGGAAAAATTTTGAAATTTCTGAAATTTGAGAAAAGGAAATAAATTTAGATTTATGCTCAAATACAAAATATGACAAAACTCGGAGCTTTTGATCATAAGAAGATTTGGAAGTTTTGAAAAATTTTTGGAAATTTTGAAATTCGAGAAAAGGAAGTAAATTTAGATTTTATAGTAAAATATAAAATATTGATCATAAGATTTGTAAATTTCAAAAACGTAAAAAAAAGGAAGCAAATTTACATTTATTGACAAGTACAAAATATAACAAAATCGGATGTCTTGATTGAAAGATTTGGAAATTTTGAAAATTCTTTGGAAATATTGGAAAATTTTTGAAATTTAAGGAAATAAATTCAGATTTATGCTCAAGTTTATAAAATATGGAATTTTTGGAAATTTTGAAATTTCAGAAGAGGAAGAAAATTTGGATTTATTGTCAAGTATAAAACATAACAAAAATCGGATCTGTTGATTATAAGAAGATTTGGAAATTATGAAAATAAATTGGAAATTTTCGAAAAATTTGGAAAATTTTGAAATTTCAGAAAAGGAAGTTAGATTTAATAAAATATAACAAAAATCGGATCTCTTGATTAGAATATTTGGAAATTTTGAAAATTCATTGGAAAATTTTGGAAAAATTTTGAAATTTCTGAAATTTGAGAAAAGGAAGTAAATTTAGATTTATGCTCAAATACAAAATATGACAAAACTCGGAGCTTTTGATCATAAGAAGATTTGGAAGTTTTGAAAAATTTTTGGAAATTTTGAAATTCGAGAAAAAGGAGTAAATTTAGATCTATTGTCAAGTATAGAATATAACAAAAATCGGATCTCTTGATCATAAGAAGATTTGGAAGTTTTGAAAATAAATTGGAAATTTTCGAAAAATTTGGAAAATCTTGAAATTTGAGAAAAGGAAGTTAGATTTAATAAAATATAACAAAAACCGGATCTCTTGATTAAAATATTTGGAAATTTTGAAAATTCATTGGAAAATTTTGGAAAAATGTTGAAATTTTTGACATTTGAGAAAAGGAAGTAAATTTAGATTTATGCTCAAATATAAAATATGACAAAAATCGGAGCTTTTGATCATAAGAAGATTTGGAAGTTTTGAAAAAATTTTGGAAATCTTGAAATTCGAGAAAAGGAAGTAAATTTAAATCTATTGCCAAGTATAAAATATAACAAAAATTGGATCTCTTGATCATAAGAAGATTTGGAAGTTTTGAAAATTCATTGGAAATTTTGGAAAAATTTTTAAATTTTTGAAATTTGAGAAAATGGAGTAAATTTTGAAAATTTAGAAATTTGAGAAAAGGAAGTAAATTTAGATTTATGGTCAAGTATAAAATATAACAAAAATCGGATTTCTTGATTATAAGATTAGAAAATTTTGAAAATAAATTGGAAATTTTGGAAAAATTTTGAAAATTTTGCAATTTGAGAAAAGGAAGTGAATTTAGATTTATAGTCAAATATAAAATATTGATCATAAGATTTGTAAATTTCAAAAACGTAAAAAAGGAAGCAAATTTAGATTTATTGTCAAGTACAAAATATAACAAAAATCGGATCTCTTGATTGAAAGAAGATTTGGAAATTTTGAAAATTCATTGGAAATTTTGGAAAAATTTTTAAATTTTTGAAATTTGAGAAAATGGAGTAAATTTAGATCTATTGTGAAGTATAAAATATAACAAAAATCGGATCTCTTGATTATAAAAAGATTTGTAAATTTTGATAAATAAATTGGAAATTTTGGAAAATTTTTGAAAATTTTGAAATTTGAAAAATGAAGTGAATCTAGATTTATGTCCAAATATAAAATATGACAAAAATCGGAGCTCTTGATCATAAGAAGATTTGGAAGTTTTGAAAAAATTTTGGAAATTTTGTAATTTGAGAAAAGGAAGTAAATTTAAATCTATTGCCAAGTATAAAATATAACAAAAATCGGATCTCTTCATTATAAGAAGATTTGAAAATAAATTGGAAATTTTGAAAATAAATTGGAAAATTTGAAAAAATTTTGAAAATTTTGAAATTTGAGAAAATGAAGTAAATTTAGATTTATGGTCAAGTATAAAATATAACAAAAATCGGATTTCTTGATTATGAGATTTGAAAATTTTTAAAATAAATTGGAAATTTTGGAAAAATTTTGAAATTTAAGAAAAGGAAGTAAATTTTGATTTATGGTCAAATATAAAAAATGACACAAATCGGAGCTTTTGATCATAAAAAGATTTGGAAGTTTTGAAAATTTCTTGAAAATTTTGAAATTTGAGAAAAGGGAGTAAATTTAGATCTATTTTCAAGTATAAAATATATTGGAAATTTTGATAAATAAATTGGAAATTTTGGAAAAATTTTGAAAATTTTGAAATTTGATTAAATCAAGTGAATTTAGATTTATGTTCAAATATAAAATATGACAAAAATCGGATCTCTTCATTATAACAAGATTTGAAAATAAATTGGAAATTTTGAAAATAAATTGGAAATTTTGAAAAAATTTGGAAAATTTTGAAATTTGAGAAAATGAAGTAAATTTAGAGTTAAGGTCAAGTATAAAATATAACAAAAATCGGATTTCTTGATTATGAGATTTGAAAATTTTTAAAATAAATTGGAAATTTTGGAAAAATTTTGAAATTTAAGAAAAGGAAGTAAATTTTGATTTATGGTCAAATATAAAAAATGACACAAATCGGAGCTTTTGATCATAAAAAGATTTGGAAGTTTTGAAAATTTCTTGAAAATTTTGAAATTTGAGAAAAGGGAGTAAATTTAGATCTATTTTCAAGTATAAAATATATTGGAAATTTTGATAAATAAATTGGAAATTTTGGAAAAATTTTGAAAATTTTGAAATTTGATTAAATCAAGTGAATTTAGATTTATGTTCAAATATAAAATATGACAAAAATCGGATCTCTTCATTATAACAAGATTTGAAAATAAATTGGAAATTTTGAAAATAAATTGGAAATTTTGTAAAAATTTGGAAAATTTTGAAATTTGAGAAAATGAAGTAAATTTAGAGTTAAGGTCAAGTATAAAATATAACAAAAATCGGATTTCTTGATTATAAGATTTGAAAATTTTGAAAATAAATTGGAAATGTTGGAAAAATTTTGGAAATTTTGAAATTTGAGAAAAGGAAGTGAATTTAGATTTATGGTCAAATATAAAATATGACAAAAATCGGAGCTCTTGATCATAGGATTTGGAAATTAAGTATAAAATGTAACAAAAATCGGATCTCTTGATTATAAGATTTAGAAATTTTGAAAATAATAGAAAATTTTGAAAAATTTTTGGAAATTTTGAAATTTGTAATAGTTGTTTTTTGTATAGAGAGGACTGAAAAACAATGTTACCTGTTCCTTTTTGTCAAAAATTCATTTCGAATTGCATTTTTAGTAGCTAAAATAAAACGTGCAAACATACTCTTTGGGGACAAAATTTCAATTTGAAATAAACAGTGTAGTGCTTTTTGGACTGTTGTAAGACTACTTGTGCTGTAGGAACTCTGATTAAATCCTTTTAAGGATACGCTTCGAAAAAGTAAATAAATAATTCTGGGTGTTGCATTTTACATTTTACATTTTAATAATAATAATTTCTTAGTGACAAATACTTGAAAATGTTTGCGATAGTGCCGTGAGATAAGTACTTATCGAACCTCCCTCGTACTAAAATGATAACAGACCCAAAACGATATATTTTTTCAGTGTGATTTTTCTATAAACATTTTCATGCAAAATTTCCTCTTGACCGACATACAGAAAATATCCCAAGTAATAACTTTCATTTCGTATTCATAACTTTTGTGCAGCGCATAATTATCAACGAGCCAGCAGTAGTGTGTACAAAGAGCACTGAGAACAAAAGTTATTCACTTTTCACGTTTGAATTACGGTCTGAATGTAAATTTTCCGCGCGATAACACGCTAGAAAGTTCGTGCATATTCGTTTTCATGTTACTCGTTTGTGCTATAATGCATGTACAGAAATATTTAGTGGTATCGCGGACGAGCGTGTCCGACCGAGTTCTCCGTTTCACAAAAAGGCAAAGATAAATATTCACGAATCCGGTTGGACCTCGAAATGTGCATACTTAGCATGACTTTGTGAACAATCTTAGGGATTCTAAGGATTTGACTTGACTTTCACAAAAAATTATCTCTTACCGATGCCCCACCCTGAAAAAAATTCTTGCCGGCGCCCATGTGTTTTTTATAAAACATTAACAAAAGTTTTGAAATGTTGGTATGAAGCTTCAAGTCAAATTTAAAAAAAATATGTAACCTGTAATATTCTATATATCTCATTTGCTTTTATTTTTATTCCACGGAGTCATTCTACTTGACAGTAGATCCGAGGCTGAACTCGGATGCTATCTTGTAGTCTTTCGCGACTTGATAAAGCTCGGGAATTAAATTAGCAAACACAAAACAAACAACTCGTTGCTTCCGGCCTCTAACTCTAATTTTCTACTGTCTGTTTCGCCTCTATCTTTAGTTAATTGTTCCAGAAATAATGTTTGCCGCCGAAGTTTTTGGAGAGCGAAAGAGCACAGATGGTCCTTCGCGCCTTTCAAAGTTAAATAAGAAAGGTCTGCGCTCTCTATCTACTCTCATCTCGAGCGTTCCACTCGTCTTTCGCTTCCTGACTGACGGCCAAAGAAAGCAAAACGTTTACAACGCGCGAAAACCGATGCAAATTTTACTAAGAGCGTGTTTATACCAACGCTGGTGCTGCAGTTAAAGGAGTCCGTAGACGAAATTCATTACTTGTGCATTGAGAAGGTTACCCAAGGGCACACGTGAGAATTTTACTGAGATCATCGAATGAGACAACTTTTTATAAAATTGCCCCTGACTTTACTACTTTTTAAAGAGAAAAAGTACGTCTGCTGTTGTTTTGGACCCTTCGATCCTGAAACCCTTTTTATAATTGATTCGTAATCGTTTGAAGTAAATACATATGCCAATGCCACAAGCATAACCGAATCTTTGAGTTGGCGGTATCGCTGGAGCAGAAGCTGCCGATCTGGAGGTCCCGGGTTCGTGTCCAAGGTCGGACCAAACATTTTTTTGTTTTTTTTTCATTTTTTCAATGGTATCTTCTTTTTTCCAGGTACAAAGTGAGCGTGACAGCTAGAGACGACGTCCCGTTCTTCGGTCCGACGTTGCCTACACCAGCGATCTTCAGAAAGGGGGCGGATTTCAAGGAGTTCCTCCTGACCAAGTTGATCAACGCCGAGAACGCGTGTTACAAGGCGGACAAGTTCGCGAAGCTCGAGTTGAGGACGAGGAGTAGCTTGTTGCAGACGCTGGTGGATGATCTCAAAGTGAAGACGGCGGAGTTTTTGGGAGGAAACGGGAATTTGCCGACGCCTGGGACGCCGAAGAGTGATTCGGGACCTGGGAGCAGGTAAAAAGATTATTTTGAATAAAATATTGATAGGGTACCGTTATCGGTAAATGAAAAACGTTTCCCACTATTTGACAGCTGTCAAACACATTGAATGAAAATTCGTAATATTGAGGCATTGTGAAAAAATGTTTGAATCGTATATATTAAGGATTTATCGGTTATGATTTTTGAGTTAATTTTTTTTCTTCTTAAAATCTGGGCATAAACTTTGACCAAGATTAATTTTGTGTTTTTTTTTCAGGTTTATAGATACGGTGAAGAAAGCCTGGAGTGCACGTGTGAAGACGAGCCAGAGTGTGGATAACAATTTAGGAGTGAATAACCATGATAGGTTATCGAAGAAAGGAAGTCAACCTACGATATCGGAATCGACACCATCGGTATGTATAAAGCATACTGTAAAAAAAATATATCGGGTTTTCGGATACATCGAGCACAAAAAAATTATATCAGTAAGGTCGTGTTTACATTGTAGTTCATCCTCAAAAAGTTTGACAAAATCCAAAAACTTGTCGAAGTGATCTGAAAAATGATTTTTCCCGGCTATATGACTGTTGATCTGAATTTGACCTTAACATCGATCTTCAAGGTCATTTTTTATACATATCTTCAGATCAAATCGATAAAATAATCTCGCTAAAAGAAATTCTGCTTAAGTTTAAGCTAAGGATTTTTCTGACGGTGACTTTGAACCTTGCCGTTCAAGGTCATTTTTTAAATGAATTAATTTTTTTTGCGCTAATGGTTTTAGAGGTTGTTTTATTGATTAGATATTTGAGCTTGACGATAACCTACAAATGTTATTTTTTTTTTGTAGTCAAGGACTCGTCTGAATGCAAAATTATCATTTGTAATAAATTATGATTTATAAATATTCTTTAATGAAAAGCGTGAGGTGCAATTAACTATATTTCCATTACTCCGATTTTGTGAATAGCAACTAAAAAGTAATTCTAACATTTGATATCACCCCACGCTTTTTACTATAGTTAAATTTTTGTTAATATCTTAATTTTTATATTGATATTATTCCAAATTAATTAGTCATACTTGATTTTTTGAATTTCTATTGCAGTAACACAAACCCTCGTATACTTGATTTTTTTTTAATTTTTAGTTCGATTTGCTATTGATGCGTTTTTAGTTCCTTTTGTATATACTTCATTTTTTAAATTTTTAGACTCAAAACGGCAACAAAAGTACTCATGATCAAGACCTTAGATTTTGGGTATATTTTAGACATTTCGAAATTTTCTAAATTCTTTTCAAAATTTCTAAATCCTCAAATTATTTTCCAATTTTTTAGCAAATGTCCAAAAATCTTTTTTCAAAAATTCCATTTTTTTTTAAAATTCCATCTTTTTTTCCCAATTTTCCAAATTTTCAAATTAATTTTTTTCCGAATTTTAGAATCCATTTTTTTAATATTAGGTACTTTTTACTATAATTGAATTTCCGTTAATATCTTAATTTTTATATTGATATTTATTCCAAATAAATTAATTAGTAATACTTGATATTTTAATTTCTATGCTGTAATACAAACTCTTCTGTACTTGAAAATTGTTTTTTACTTTTTAGTTCGATTTGCTATTAATGCGATTTTTAGTTTTTTTTAATATACTTCATTTTCTGAATTTTAGATTCAAAACGGCAACAAAAGTACTCATGATCAAGACCTTAGATTTTTGGTATATTTTAGAAATTTCGAAATTTTCTAAACTCTTTTCAAAATTTCTAAATCCTCAAATTATTTTCCAATTTTTTAGCAAATGTCCAAAAATCTTTTGATCTCATGATCAAGACCTTAGATTTTTTGTATATTTTTCAAATTTCGGAATTTCCAAAACTTTTTCAATTTTTCAAAATTTCTAAATCCTCAAATTATTTTCCAATGGTTTAGCAAATTTTCAAAACCAAAATTCCGAATTTTCCAAATTTTCAAATCTAATTTTTACCGGATTTTAGAATTCATTTTTTTAATATTAGGTGCTTTTTACTATAATTGAATTTTCGTTAATATATTAATTTTTATATTGATTGATTTTTTGATTTTCTAATGAAGTAACAAACTCTTCTAAACTTGAAAATTGTTTTTTACTTTTTAGATCGATTTGTTATTAAGGCGTTTTTTAGTTCTTTTTAATTATAATTTATATTCAGAATTTTTAGACTCAAAACAACAACAAAGTACTTATAATCAAAACCTTCGATTTTTGGTGTATTTATAAATTTTGAAATTTCCAAAAAATTTTCAAATTTTCTAATTTTTTTCGAAATTTATAAATCCTCAAAATATTTTCCAATTATTTGGCAAATTCTCAAAAGCAATCTTTCTTAATATTTCTATTTAAATTTTTATATCTTCAAATTATTTTCCGAATTTTCAAATCCAATTTTTTCGAATTTTAGAATTCATTTTTTTTTTATTTTCAAATTTCGCAAGATTATTATATTGTGATCGGCTCTTGACCCTTCCGCAAATTTTCAAGTTAATCAGACTTCTTGATTGCTGAAAATTATGTTGAAAAATTCTGTTATGTAAGCGTGTTAAAAATAGTCAAATTCAAAGCCACAGCCAGAAACCTGCATGAGCAAAATTATTCACGGCTTTCGATATTATTTTCCGACTGTATTATCCTCTTTCCATTTCCAGAGCGGCCGTTCGACCTCGAAGAGCTCAATCCACACCCTGTCCTCCGCCTCAGCCGCCTCGAAGAAGAGCGTCGGCAATGCGAGCGTGTGCAGCAGCAACAGCGGCACCGGAGGCGCCATCAACTGCGCCGGGGTCGGCGACCGCAGTCTGGGCGGCAACAGCAGCAACGGGGGCGGCGACTCGTCGACCGCCTCCTCGTCGCCCGATCTCACAGCGCACGCGCACAGGTCGCCGAGGCCCGCGCTGTCCGAGGCGGGCAGCGATGACAGTTCGCTGACTAGCGAGGATCTGGAGGAGCATCTGGCCGGAGGGTAAGTTTTTATACAGTCCCAATATTCAATAAGTTCAACAGAATTTCGTTGTATCAAAGTTAATAATTATATTACTATCAACTTTTAGATTCAAAATGAAAGTAGATGTCAGTAATTTGAAATTCGCGCGCTTATGTTCGCCGAATGGCATGTTCTTTGACGTTTGATCGTTGACAGTCGACAGGTTAAGAACTTCCGGTTTAATCACTCATTAAAGTGTCTTTATTCCTGACATTATTAAGAATACACTGCCCACTGCCTACGATAAGTAGAGAGTCAATCTACTTGACGCCTTTTTTATCCACAGGTTGTGCCCATATTCCATGGACATGGAATTGCCACGCATTTTTAGCGACATCTGTTGTAATGTCATGTAAATACCAGTAAACGCAGGGCTGTTTTCAGTGTTTACGATGTTTAGTCGTAGTGTACTCGATGTAACTTCGAGTACTGCGGGGTCCGAGAAAAGTTTGAAAGATTGACAATATGAGTTTTGTTGTTACTGCTGAGAAAGAATAAAGTTCACTGAGGGTGGATTTCACCAATAAATTTAACGGGAAATTAGGAAATTTGACGGAAGCTGTCAAAGCTGTCCTAATATCAGTAATTTCTATTGAAATATTGAATAAATTCGTAAAAAAGTGGTTGTTTTATAAATAAAGGTACATTCTGGATGTCCATTGTCTTTGAACTTTAAAATTATGACATCTTTCGTAGAATTGCCAATTTCTATTATTTCATAAAAGACGGGGTTTTATTTGAATGGACCAATCAAAATGCGAGAAATAATAGGTAGATTTTATAGCTAGTAGTTTTTCTTGCAAAAACAGTACAATTAAAAGTAAAAACCAGAACATGATTTACTCATAACAAGACGTTGCAAAGAACACATAAATCAAATCCAAGCGAATAACCAAAATTTCTGTGTTATGTGCCGCGGTTATAATATGGTTCAAGATGACACAGGGGTTGATGACGTCAGTTACACGAATCGCTTGAACGCGTTGGTTTTAACCGCGGTTTTGTTGCAAGTTGTTTATTTTAGAAAAGCGCGTATATAATCTCTGATTATTTTTATTATCACTTAATAATCGGTGCTTTTTCGTCTACAACTGTATATGGAAAGTTTAAATAAGAAACCTTTCATAATATTCATGGGAGAAATGTTTTTTCAGATTTTTTTTTTTAATGATGGAACCATGGCTTTGTAGCTATGATAACTTTCAATTCTCTAAATTTTTCCGCATGTCAAACATTTATTGATTCAGCAGAAATGATGAAAAAAGAAATTAGCAAAACCATATACAGGTGGATATCATCTAGTGAGTTTATATGGCCATATTTTAATATTCTTGTGGTATATGGCTACACAGGATACTTTGTTAAGCATAGGAACTACATTTAAAGTGTCCCCAACAACTGTAATGAGTATAACTAATAAGGTGCTCCACTTTATGGTAAAACTGAAGTCAGCCTGTATCATTTTTCTCAAAAATGAAGCTGAAGTACAATAACAATATCCAATTCCCGGCAAAATTCTAACTTGTCACGTTTCAAATAATAACCAGAAATATAAAACTACTCTTGAGTTGGGTAAATACCACAATTTTGCGGTGATAACTATGACATATAACAGCTGATTCGTGACGTCACGGATCTTATAACCAAACTGATAACTACACTCGCTTGAACGGATTGGTAAATACCAACCCAAAATGGTAAATACCACGTCTATTTGGTTATCCGCTTGAATTTGATTTTAATGTAATGAGAAAATTGTTAGAAGCAAGCTCCAAAAATATTTTTTTATCGAAAACTATGCGAGATTGCATGTTTTTATAAGAGACTCAAAATGAAATAAGTAAAAGGATCTTTAAAATGAAAAAAATCACCATCTGCATCTTTTATACGCAAATTTTATATTATAAATTATAAGAATGACAACAAAGAAGTTTTGATTGAGATACTAGACAAATCATTAAACATAAAAGCAGATAGCAGCAGAGCAGTTCGGTACAACTGGTTGCCTATATGCAGTTTTTTAGTTCTCTGTAATTGCGCTGTAATTCGAGGCAGCGTTTATTGACATTTACAAATAAACCAAATCCTCCCAATTTTATCATCAAAATGCTAAATTGATACGGTCAGCAAAGAAAAGTCTTTCTGACATCGATGACAGCTTGTGATGACTACTCTTACAACCTACTGTGAAATGAAAATTTAAATCAACTTTTGAATATTCCTCAAGGAAGTATCATTGTTTCACAAAGAGAGTTCCATTGTTCCCAAGGAAGGTCTATAGGGTCTGACTCTAGGGGCTTTCTTGATTTTCACAGTATTTTCGCTCCATCAGAATGGCTGGGGTATTTCTAGATTTCTACCATTCCATGTCAGCGGCAGCGCTCTCACATTGTGAGGTTATGTTTTCTTTTCCAACTTTATGAAATTTCAGGCTGATGAAACTGATGATATAAATCAAAAGCATAGATATTTTGATGCAAATAGATATTTGTGACATAACCTCAAAATACAGCGCTGACTCGGAACAGTACAAAACTATGAAAATCAAGAAGGCCATATAGGCGTTCTTGATTTTCATAGTATTTTCTCTTCTTCAGAATGGTTGGGGTATTTCTATATTTCTACTGTTCCATGTCAGCATCAGCGCTCTCACTTTGTGAGGTTATGTTTTCTTTTTGAACTGTAGGAAATTCCGGGCTGATAAAACAGATGATATAAATCAAAATCGTGAACAATTTGATGCAAATAGATATTTGTAACATAACCTCAAACAGAGCGCTGACACGTAAGAATAGAAAACTACGAAAATCAAGCAGGCCATAAAGGCGTCCTACCATTGTTGGACGCCTTTATGGCCTGCTTGATTTTCATAGTATTTTCTCTCCTCCAAAAAGGCCTATTTCGGAATGACTACTGTTCCGTTTCAGTGTCAGCGCCGTCACATTGTGAGGTTATGTTTTCTTTTTAAACTTTACGAAATTTCGGGCTGATGAAACTGATGATATAAATCAAAAGCATAGATATTTTGATGCAAATAGATATTTGTGACATAACCTCAAAATACAGCGCTGACACGGATCAGTACAAAACTATGAAAATCGAGAAGGCCATCTGGCGTCCTTGATTTTCATAGTATTTTCTCTTCTTCGGAAAGGCTGGGGTATTTCTAGATTTCTGCTGTTCCATGTCAGCAGCAGCGCTCTCACATTGTGAGGTTATGTTTTCTTTTTGAACTGTAGGAAATTTCAGGCTGATGAAACAGATGATATAAATCAAAATCGTGAACAATTTGATGCAAATAGATATTTGTAACATAACCTCAAAATAGAGCGCTGACACGGAACAGCAGAAAACTGTGAAAATCAAGCATGCCACAAAGGCATCCTACAATAATTGTAGGAACAACTGAGGATACCGCCCTGAGGTTTCTCTCAACCTAGGTGGTTCAACCTCCATCATATATCTTTTTCTTTTTTACAGATACATCGACAGTGACACCGGCCTAGAGAGCATGAGCAGCGCAGAAACGGCTGCTAACGTCAACAAGGCATCCTGCACGGTCTGTCAACAGCAGCAGCAACAGGTGTCTGTCGCGACAGTGGCGCAGCAAGAAAGGCCTTGCAGCAGGGAGAACGGCCCGACTCCGGAACAGCTGATGCACGAGGTCACCAGGTTGAAGTGCGATAAGTTGGATCTGCTCAGGCAGAATGTGGTAAGTGTTTATCTAACTTTAGCTCTTCCCTCCGTTCCTCCGCGTAACTATCCAAAAATTAACCATCGGCGTCTCGAAGCGTTTATCGATCTGCAATTTTTTATTTCAGAACTGTCAACGTGACATAAAAAGGCTAAGGGAAAAGGAACTCGGTCTGCAAAGCGACCTGGCTGTCGCTACGAAGGAAATCATCAGGCTAAGGGAACTGTTAAAAGATTATACCCCCACTGGTGACAGATCTCCAGTTTAGAATGCACACATGTAAAATTAAAATTCAGTAGGTGAAATCGGTTATAAAAAGCTTATTTCTAAATCTATCTCTCCGATTCACTTTGTAACGCAAAGGGCTACAAAACGTTCATTTCATGCATCCATAACGGTAATAATTATGAAAAGCCAGTCACTAATTTAAGCTTCGTTTCAAATCGCCCGTAAATATCAAATCTACTAGATTCCCTTAAGAGTGCGTTGTGTTTGAGTTTCAAAAAGTGTTTAGTTACGAAACATTCTTTGTCTAGAATAAACGATTTTGTTTATTAGTTTGACGTTAGTAATTATCGTTTTGATATTTAAAACTCATAATTGCTATTTTGTGGAACTATCACTTGAGAAATCTGACACATCAACGTTTACCTTTTTTTAATTAATTCGGACAAAAATCCTCGTTCTGTAAAATCAAAATAGCCTGTTGCACGAGTTATGAAAATTCAAAATTAAATACAAATCTTAATAGATATTATTATTGTCATGGAATTAAAATTGAGTCTCAATCATGAATGATTTATGATCTTATTTTTATGTGGAAAATAATACCTTATTAGATTTGGTTAAACAGTTCAAGTGATTTTTCCAGACATTCACGTTTTCTTTTATAAGCGCCTTTTCTGAATCTGAAAAATGTCGATTATCAACATCACATGATATGTCTCAAAAAGTGGACACGTTTTTCGTTTTCTTGTGATATTGTTTCTTAAAGAATATATAAACATTGCGAGAATTATATGTTTTAGTTGCTTAGATATTTATTGATAGTACAGGAATCTTCTAAATTATGGCTAAGAGTAAAAAAAATGCGGAGCTTCTCACAAGTTTCATGCTCTTGGTATAATTTTGGTACTTCCTGTATACATTTCTCTGTATTATATTAGATGTATGGTTAGAAAACACAAAACCTTTACCAACATAATTATACCAAAGGTAACATTCCCCAAAAATGTCTGTTTTTTTTTCAATGAATATATGAATTTATTTACTCTGTATGTGTACATAACAAACAAAAAAGTATTTAATAGCCTTTAAGTTTATTATTGCGATTTTTTCTCATTGTATTTATATATACGTATATAGGCGATTACCTATATATATAGTTGTGCAGATATTTAGTATTATCGGTAAGAGATTGTTATTTTTTACTTTTGTTCGTGTACAGGGTGAGTCACTTATCAAAAGTTTTCTACTGTTTCTCCTAAAAAAAGCTTTTTCTTCAAATGTCTCTTGAGGTGTACATACATCTATGTATATCAGTCATTTGACAAACTATTGCTTCTTATAATATTGAAGTATAAATATATACAGGGTGGTGTTCAATAACTTTCCGACACCTCCCCTTTTTACCGAAAATTCTACTCAAATACAAGAAAAAGGTCAAGACAAACGTTACAGGGTTTTAGGAAAACAATCTAATGGTGACCTTGACACCGACCTTGAAAATAACCTTCAGTATCATTTAATAATAATTTTGAAAATATCGTTTTCGTGGACTTTCCTCTAGAGTTGATAGTTTTCAGAATATAACCAATTCAATATTTGACAAGGGAAAAAAAACGTAATTTTCTATCCGAAAAACAATATGAAAAACGATAATTTTAATGTTGCCTAAATATTCTTCAAACATTCGTTAACAAACTCCCGAAACATTTAAGTTTTTTTCTGTTAATGAAGTCTTTGTTTTTTAATTGTTAATCAAGCGCACGAGTAATTTGCGTACCTTACTGCTTAAGTTCCAATTAAAAAACAAAGGTTTGCGTTGAAAATTCCTCCTAAATTGTTTTGAAGGATCTCTAGGAACTTCGGCAACATTAAAATTTTCGTTTTTTATAGTGTTTTTTCGGGGTCGAAAGTACCGCAAGCATTCCGCAAATATTGAATTCTTATGTCTTAAAAATTCTAAACCTTTAAAAAGTTTATAAGAACGTTTTTTATTCGGAATGGCACAACAAATTACAGAAAACTTTGCCCGGAGCGAAAAAAACAATTTTGGAAATTTATTTAAAAATATCGTTTTTGTGGACTTTTTTCTAATGATGATGATGATTCCAAAACAGTATCGAAAAACGATAATTTAGTGTTGCCAAAGTTCCTTAATATTCCTCAAACATTCGTTAACAGAATCCCGAAGTATTTTAGGGAGTATTGTTATTGCAAACTTTTGTTTTTTATTATTCGTATCTTGTTGCTTAATTAACGATTAAAAAACCAAGATTTGCATTAAATATTCCTCCTAAATTGTATTCGAAGAATATTTAGAAACTTCGGCAACATTAAAATTTTCGTTTTTTATAGTGTTTTTTCGGGGTCGAAAGTACCGCATTTTGCATTCCGCAAATATATTGAATTCTTATGTCTTAAAAATTCTAAACCTTTAAAAAGTTTATAAGAACGTTTTTTATTCGGAATGGCACAACAAATTAAAGAAAACTTTGCCCGGAGCGAAAACAACAATTTTGGAAATTTATTTAAAAATATCGTTTTTGTGGACTTTTTTCTAATGATGATGATGATTCCAAAAACAGTATCGAAAAACGATTATGTAGTGTTGCCAAAGTTCCTTAATATTCTTCAAACATTCGTTAACAGAATCCGGAAGTATTTTAGGGAGTATTGTTATTGCAAACTTTTGTTTTTTATTATTCGTATCTTGTTGCTTAATTAACGATTAAAAAAACAAGATTTGTATTAAATATTCCTCCTAAATTGTATTCGAAGAATATTTAGAAACTTCGGCAACATTAAAATTTTCGTTTTTTATAGTGTTTTTTCGGGGTTGAAAGTACCGCATTTTGCATTCTGCAAATATTGAATTCTTATGTCTCAAAAATTATAAACCTTTAAAAAGTTTATAAGAACGTTTTTTATTCGGAATGGCACAACAAATTAAAGAAAACTTTGCCCGGAGCGAAAAAAACAATTTTGGAAATTTATTTAAAAATATCGTTTTTGTGGACTTTTTCTAATGATGATGATGATTCCAAAAACAGTATCGAAAAACGATAATTTAGTGTTGCCAAAGTTCCTTAATATTCTTCAAACATTCGTTAACAGAATCCCGAAGTATTTTAGGGAGTATTGTTACTGCAAACTTTTATTTTTTATTATTCGTATCTTGTTGCTTAATTAACGATTAAAAAACCAAGATTTGCATTAAATATTCCTCCTAAATTGTATTCGAAGAATATTTAGAAACTTCGGCAACATTAAAATTTTCGTTTTTTATAGTGTTTTTTCGGGGTCGAAAGTACCACATTTTGCATTCTGCAAATATTGAATTCTTATGTATTAAAAATTATAAACCTTTAAAAAGTTTATAAGAACGTTTTTTATTCGGAATGGCACAGCAAATTAAAGAAAACTTTGCCCGGAGCGAAAAAAACAATTTTGGAAATTTATTTAAAAATATCGTTTTTGTGGACTTTTTTCTAATGATGATGATGATTCCAAAAACAGTATCGAAAAACGATAATTTAGTGTTGCCAAAGTTCCTTAATATTCTTCAAACATTCGTTAACAGAATCCCGAAGTATTTTGGGGAGTATTGTTACTGCAAACTTTTATTTTTTATTATTCGTATCTTGTTGCTTAATTAACGATTAAAAAACCAAGATTTGCATTAAATATTCCTCCTAAATTGTATTCGAAGAATATTTAGAAACTTCGGCAACATTAAAATTTTCGTTTTTTATAGTGTTTTTTCGGGGTCGAAAGTACCACATTTTGCATTCTGCAAATATTGAATTCTTATGTATTAAAAATTATAAACCTTTAAAAAGTTTATAAGAACGTTTTTTATTCGGAATGGCACAACAAATTAAAGAAAACTTTGCCCGGAGCGAAAAAAACAATTTTGGAAATTTATTTAAAAATATCGTTTTTGTGGACTTTTTTCTAATGATGATGATGATTCCAAAAACAGTATCGAAAAACGATAATTTAGTGTTGCCAAAGTTCCTTAATATTCTTCAAACATTCGTTAACAGAATCCCGAAGTATTTTGGGGAGTATTGTTACTGCAAACTTTTATTTTTTATTATTCGTATCTTGTTGCTTAATTAACGATTAAAAAACCAAGATTTGCATTAAATATTCCTCCTAAATTGTATTCGAAGAATAATTAGAAACTTTGGCCACATTAAAATTTTTTTATATATTGTTTTTTCGTCATATCTTGAGTACAGAAAATAAAAAAATGATTAAGAAAAACGTTACACTTTTTTAGGAAAACAATCTAATGATGACCTTCAAAATAACGTTCAAGATCATTTAAAGGTCGAGATGAAATGTTTAAATGGAATCATACTTTTTTGACCTCACCAAGGAAGAGCGAAAATGATATTGAAATTGACCTTGACCTTGAAAGGTTATCTTGGAAACTTAACATGAAATCGTAATTTAGAGGCGGTATTTCCGCCATTAAAAATTTTAAAGCTGACCTTCAATGTGTTTGAAGTTCATAGTTACGGTCAAGATTCTAAATTGTTCTCTCAAAGTCCTGAAACTTTTGTCGTGATAATTTTTTTGTTGAAGCAGTATTTTCGGAGATGGAGGGGGGTCGTTAAATTTTTAAACATCCTGTATAATGTGATTGATAAGTGATTCATCTTGTACGTTTAAGTTTGTACAACTGCAATATGTATTAACAAAAACGTAGTAACATAGTTGTTCGTGTAAATATCTAAGACTCACACTATTTCTCAATTTTCTACTTTCCATATAAACGGTGGTCCAAAAATTGAGACTTAAAAGCTCCCAATTAGTGATTACTTCGCATTTAAATGAAACGGAAAACTAATAATGAAACAGTTTTTGGATCATACGTTTTTTTCAGTGTATATCATCGTTACAAGCACAAATCATGACATATTGAACAGAAAACACATGTTATTATCAGGGAGATCCTACACATATTTCCGAAAAATACCACGATCTTTGCAGCTGTTTGAAAAAAATATTCTGATTTTTTTTGCATCTGCCTTTAACGAATCTGCCTGGCTCAAAATTACATCAGAAATTTGTAGGATTTGAAAAAAAAATTTCGCTTCGGGCGTTTGTTTAGGTACCTTGCGTCATTTTAAACAAAAAAGGGCCTTATGGACGTTGATAATTTTCAAGACACAAGCGACTTAGTATTTGACAAAGTTTCAGTCCCAAAAACAATATAAAAAAATGATAATTTTGATGTCGCCAAAGTACCTAGTAGGTATTCTTCAAACATTCCTTAACCAAATCCCGAAATATTTAAGGGGGTATTGTTATTGCAAACTTTTGTTTCTTAATTATTCTTCGTATCTTAGCGATTAAAGGTTTGTATTAAAAATTCCTCCCAAGTTTGTTGCGGGGTATTTGACGAACATTTAGGAATTTTGACATTAAAATTTTTCGAGGTCGAAAGTACCACATTTTGCATTTTTTAAATATTGAATTCTGATATCTTAAAAACCATAAACCTCAAAAAAGTCCATAAGAACTTTTCTTGTTCCGAATGCCACAAAAAAACAACGAAAACTTTGCCTGGGGCAAATTTTGAAAATTTGTTTAAAAATATCGTTTTCGTGGAGTTTTCTCTAGAGTTGATAGTTTTCAAGATATAACCAATTTAATATGTGACAAAGTAAAAAACGTAATTTCGGTTCCCAAAAACAGTATGAAAAATGATAATTTTAATGCTGCCAAATTCCTAAATATCGTTTAACAAAGTCCCGAAACATTTCAGTTTTCTTTAGAAACAATTAAAAAACAAGCATTTGCCTTAAAAATTCTTCCTAAATTGTTTTGAGAGTTTATTGACGGGCATTTGAAGAATATTTAGGATCTTTGGCAACATTAAAATTTTCGTTTTTTATATTGTTTTGGGGTCAAAACTACCACATTTTGCATTTTTCAAATATTGGGTTCTTATATCTTGAAAACTATAAACCTTAAAAAAATTTCATAAGAACCTTTTTTGTTCGTAATGACCAAAAACAAAGAAAACTTGTCCCGGCGCGAAAGAAACAATTTTGAAAATTTGTTTAAAAAATCGTTTATACAATTTTTTTGGGCCATGATTTTTCAATCAGAATATTTTTCCATGTTTGCGATGATACTGAAAACTTCTTTTCTGACATCAGTCTCTCCCTGATGTCAAGTTTCTCCCAGATCAAAAATGGTGGATGTAAATTTATATACAGGGTGTGCCGTACAGCACGGAACATTAGATAAACTAGTCAGCCCAATTTATGCGTCGTATGTCATAATTCGGTTATAAAATGCACGTTGCTCGTGTTGGATTCGGCTTGCTCTGTAATCAATCAAAACGAAAAGATGTAGCTTGGTTAAATTCAAGCACTATCTGACCATATGGAAGGTTTGTCACGTCATATCCACTTATTACTTTCTAGAACTCGCATGTTTGTAATCAGTTTCATAGTTTTTATCAATGGGACAGTCGTGCTGATTTTTCAAGGGCCAATTTGATCACGGTTGATTATTTCCTGAAGTACTGAAAATTTCACCTCTCTTTTTTCACTAGCACAAAAAAACAGGCATCCCAAATTGAAGAAAACTCCGTAATATTTTAAAAAATCAACAGTGAAAAAAATGGTTATTTATTTATTAAACCTATTTCGGCCGACGTTTTGACACCATTACTGATTTTGTTGATCACTGTCTTTTGCATTTATTTCTCTGACAAACTAAAAGCAAAACACTTATTTTTAAGTACCTTTAGATTACATTAAGAACTTGTACAAGTTATGTATTTAACTGTTTTTATGTACCTTGATTTGTCTATGACAATATTTTGCTGCAAATTCTAATAAAATATAGAATATATAAATCGTATTTTATTTCATATTAACGTCCTTCTCATAAGCAAAAAAAGGTTTACCGAAGTTGAAAGAAATGTCCTGGGTAGTCATTGAAATTTGTGCAACGTATAATCGCAAGCGGTCGACAGCGCCATCTATCGGACGGTAGACGAACTATTTTATATCACTTTTATTGGGCACATTTAATCTTTTCCATTTGGAATTAAGTCATATCGGTAACCCAATTACGCCAACGAAAATATATTTGTAACTCTCCAATAGATGGCGCTGCATATCGGTAGCTACCATAAGGTCCACCATTTTGAATGACTACCTTGAGCTGCTGAAATCCGTTCAGTAATCCCCAATGCAAGCAAGGAGGAGGACGCTTTGTTTTTCAACAAAGCCAAATCTAACACGTAATATTAGAATATATTAAAATAATCTTTTCATCAAAAAATGGGGGGATTTTAACCCCCCTCACGGAAATTTAAGATCCTTGATCATTGAAGATTCGTTGCCATAGACCCGTCCCGAACCCCGACCAACCGCCCCTAAAGGATCTTTTTGACTAGTTAAATTTTGTGAGGTCTGTGATAGCACTTTACCAAGAAGCGCCATCTATCGGATGGTAGCCCAACTGAACGATTTTTTTTTTGTGGCGGCTACTCTCCAATAGATGGCGCTGCATATCGGTAGCTACCATAAGGTCCACCATTTTGAATGACTACCTTGAGCTGCTGAAATCCGTTCAGTAATCCCCAATGCAAGCAAGGAGGAGGACGCTTTGTTTTTCAACAAAGCCAAATCTAATACGTAATATTAGAATATAATAAACAAATCTTTAACATAGTTTCATCAAAAAATGGGGGGATTTTAACCCCCCTCACGGAAATTTAAGATCCTTGATCATTGAAGATTCGTTGCCATAGACCCGTCCCGAACCCCGACCAACCGCCCCTAAAGGATCTTTTTGACTAGTTAAATTTTGTGAGGTCTGTGATAGCACTTTACCAAGAAGCGCCATCTATCGGATGGTAGCCCAACTGAACGATTTTTTTTTTGTGGCGGCTACTCTCCAATAGATGGCGCTGCATATCGGTAGCTACCATAAGGTCCACCATTTTGAATGACTACCTCGAGCTGCTGAAATCCGTTCAGTAATCCCCAATGCAAGCAAGGAGGAGGACGCTTTGTTTTTCAACAAAGCCAAATCTAATACGTAATATTAGAATATAATAAACAAATCTTTAACATAGTTTCATCAAAAAATGGGGGGATTTTAACCCCCCTCACGGAAATTTAAGATCCTTGATCATTGAAGATTCGTTGCCATAGACCCGTCCCGAACCCCGACCAACCGCCCCTAAAGGATCTTTTTGACTAGTTAAATTTTGTGAGGTCTGTGATAGCACTTTACCAAGAAGCGCCATCTATCGGATGGTAGCCCAACTGAACGATTTTTTTTTTGTGGCGGCTACTCTCCAATAGATGGCGCTGCATATCGGTAGCTACCATAAGGTCCACCATTTTGAATGACTACCTCGAGCTGCTGAAATCCGTTCAGTAATCCCCAATACAAGCAAGGAGGAGGACGCTTTGTTTTTCAACAAAGCCAAATCCAATACGTAATATTAGAATATAATAAACTAATAAAATCAAAAAATGGGGGGATTTTAACTCCCCATCACGGAAATTTAAGATCCTTGATCATTGAACATTCGTTGCCATAGACCCATCCCGAACCCCGACCAACCACCCCTAAAGGATCTTTTTGACTAGTAAAATTTTGTGAGGTCTGTGATAGCACTTTACCAAGAAGCGCCATCTATCGGATGGTAGCCCAACTGAACGATTTTTTTTTTGTGGCGGCTACTCTCCAATAGATGGCGCTGCATATCGGTAGCTACCATAAGGTCCACCATTTTGAATGACTACCTTGAGCTGCTGAAATCCGTTCAGTAATCCCCAAAGCAAGCAAGGAAGAGGACGCTTTGTTTTTCAACAAAGCCAAATCTAACACGTAATATTAGAATATAATAAACTAATAAAATCAAAAAATGGGGGGATTTTAACTCCCCTCACGGAAATTTAAGATCCTTGATCATTGAACATTCGTTGCCATAACACCCGTCCCGAACCCCGACCAACCACCCCTAAAGGATCTTTTTGACTAGTTAAATTTTGTGAGGTCTGTGATAGCACTTTACAAAGAAGCGCCATCTATCGGCCGGTAGACGAACTACTTTATCACTTTTATTAGGTAAATTTAATCAATTCCACCTGGAAGTTGACAAGTTGTGCAGCTAGAATTGTGCGCCGAAAGCAATGCTCGGGGAATGGGGAATAGAAAAAGCAAGCAAAGTGGGTTTTATAAAATTTTATTCATCAGTTAAGTATGATGAACCCCTAACCCAGATACACATTAGAATATTTACAAAATGCAGGAAATTGTCTTTATAATACAAAAACGTGCATATCAAAAACGGTTTCAGACTAAAATATAGTTGATTTTTACAAAATATATATTTCTACAAAATATGTATCAAAAGGTTAATAGCTACAGCTAGTTCATTTTATTTTTTAATAGCGTTGCTTAGTATAAAAGTTATATGTACCCGATTAGCACGATTTCCGCTGAACCATCGATCAGAAATGCAACAAAAAAATTTTATTTGAAAAAAATCTGACCGATCATATGGCGAACTCGATTAGGAAAAAGAAGTGATACTAAATAAATTATACATAAGTTTATCACTTAATTAATGTAATAAAAGTACCGAGGGTAAATGAAAATCAACGTACTACAAATTCATGTGTGTATATAAATAAAATGCGAAAATAAAGAATAAAAAAGTAAAGTAGGTAAATGCTGCTCTCAACGTTATATAACAAAACAAAGCGAGTGTGTGTATATATATTAAATGCGGACAGTGGCGTCCTCTAAGTACTATATAAAATATACAAATAAGCATATTTTTCATATACAGATACCAAACCAGTCGTTCAGATGCGATAAGAATTAAATTACTACCACCTTCGTCCAGTCAATCGAAAATCAACAAAATTTATATCAAAGGCACACATTAAATTTAGTCCAAAAATAAATTTCAGCACGTATACAGAGTGTTTCGTACTCGAATTGGCACAGTGAAAAACATATCTGAACATAAAAAAGTTACACCCTGTTTATCCTTAAAAACAACGTAGAATGTTTAGTGTCAGATAAGAAAGGTCTCGGTATAATTTACTATGCTCATTCTAGCTCGAAACACCCTGTATAAAAAAATTAAGGCCTGTTCATTTTAGCGTATCGTACTAGAATCGTGTCATAATTTAGAGTGATTTTGATGGTGACATACGCGTTTGGATCGAGGCATTCCAAATGTAGGTAAACATGATCGATACATTTTGGAGGTGAAAGATGGGAAATGAGGTTCTTTTCCTCAAGTTCCATCCAAAATATGATAGCAATTAGTGCTTAAGGTGGTACGTCCACTTTTTTAGATTTTTTCAACTTTCTGTTTGCAGCAATCTTCTAAATCCTTTTCATCTGATAATTTCATGGCCCGTACAGAGATGGCTAAAAAACAATGTTTTCATTTTTTGTGTCAAAAAATGCATTCTTTGTGCATTTTTTCTGCTATCGGAACGTGTTAGCAAATATAAGTACAGCTCTGAAATTCTGTGTGAATATTCCTATTTTATGCAAGAATGAAACGAGTGATTACTTTTGCTCTTTTTGCTTCAAGAAAATCAAAGATTTTTTGAAAAGGAAAAGTGATAAGAACAAAAGTAATCACTCGATTCATTCTTGCATAAAAGAGGAATATTCACACACAATTTCAGAGCTGTACTTATATTTGTTAACAAGTTCCGATTGAAAAATGCATTTTTTGACAAAATACTGTTGCAAATAGGAAATTGAAAAGATATCTAAAAAAAGGGACGTTTGAGGTGCCGTTTCGAACATCTGGAAACCAAATTGATATCATTTTCAAAACATAAATTGCCTCCTTTATATCATAAAAAATAGCAAACTCTTTTATTTACATTGTTTTCAAAAGTGAATTTTACTATGGCCAACCCTGTATATGAGACAGAGAGACATAGAATCACGTATGCTAGAGCGAGTACACATTAAAAACGGTACCCCAATTTTCAGGAGACGTTTTTTTCACACCAAAGCAGCCTCGCACGCAGAAGCCTGAATGCAGGGGCTGTTTTGCGGTTCCCACAGAATTTTTTTTAATCCTCGGTGCACGTGCTCGATACGACATTGTGAGCAGACCTCAAAGCTTTCGCTTAAACACCAGGACAACATAATCTTACTGCAATAAATGTAATTTAGACCCAAACATATAAAGTTTCAAAATGAAAAAAAAGTAACTCAACCGTTTCACGCTTTTCCTTTTAAAGGAGAACGTTTAAATGCAGTACGTAGTGAATCATAATAAAATTGCAACAACGTGGGCCACTCGAAAAAATCCTTATTTTTGCATGTATAAATTTTGCTTCAAATTTCTTCGTGGGTACAATTTTAAGCTTTAAACTTCAAAATCTTGGAAACAGACCACGTAATATATAGTCAATTGCACCCTTGAAAAGTTACTGAACCTTTAAACCAAATGTCAAATTCATATGGTCAACGTTGTCTCTATATCCTTAAATTGCATGTGAAACTCAAAATTGATCGAAAAGTATGTTTAATTTTTGACATTTCCATAGAAACAATTCACCGCAGTCTCTTTCGCGAGAAAATACGCACGATACACTCTGTGAGT
Organism: Acanthoscelides obtectus; assembly: GCA_963669975.1. Classification (NCBI taxonomy): domain Eukaryota; kingdom Metazoa; phylum Arthropoda; class Insecta; order Coleoptera; family Chrysomelidae; genus Acanthoscelides; species Acanthoscelides obtectus. Next base: position 5,132,718 of record CAVLJG010000010.1, read on the forward strand.
CCAGCGCCGCTTCGAGAGTGACCCACATTCAATTTTCGAAAGCAGTTTTCCAAGCTGGCGTCTAGTACATCGTGGTCTATTAAATGCATAGCGACTGAGTTGGTTTCCAATTTGAATTCTAATTCGGAGCGTCGTCGCCGTCCATGGCCTCATCCTGAGTGGTGGAGTCGTCTCCACTTCCGTTTCCGCTTCCTGTGGTCGATGAGGTTTGAACGGAACCACGTTTGGTGCTCGAGCTCAGCCGAGAGGAGGAAATGCCCATGGTACCTCGTCTGAAAATGGCATACATCCAACATGGTCAAATTCATCGTGTTTGACAAAACTAACAATCAGTAAGGACTTAGTAATGTTTTGCGAAAACTGCAACCGCGAAAAATTTCGAAATTATGATTTTGGATGTTACATTTCCTGTCGGTTTGACAGCTAATTTTATAATTTGAGAAGTATCGCTCAGATTTTGATGAAATTTTCACACAAGCTTGCTACTTTGCCAAGGATGAAAGAGGTGTGCCGGTCCAGTGGTGGCGGAGCTAGGGCAGCAACACGAACAAAAATAAAAATCGCTAAAAGTTTGCGTTTTACATTTAAAATTTTTGGAATTTTTTTTGTAGGGGTAGAGCTTTGTTATTGTAACATCTTTAGTACTAGTCTGGTCTGCGGCGATGTCGTCACTGACACGCCGCTACAGGAGAATACGGATACAGGGTGACCTAACGAAAAGGTCGCACCCCTATTTGTGATGTTTTGGGAAAAACTCTCGGACACGTCAATTTTGATTTCTAGGGGGACGTCTTTTCATCTATAGCCATGATGCAAAAATAAGATATTGCGTTATAGTTTAGATTTTTAAATGGAAGCCCTAGTTTTTTTAATTTTTTGAAGTTTTTTTTAGCTTTTGCATAAGAAAGTTTATACCTATAGATGAAAAGACGTCCGCTAGAAATAAAAATTAAGCATTTTTACCAAAACATACCAAGAGAGTCACAAAAGAGGGTGCGACCTGCTCGTTGGGCCTCCCTTTACATTTTAGCAACTTTTGAATACTAGGAATACCTACCACTTTGGCGTTCTGTGATGCTTTTTTAAATGTTATATCTACACATATATTTTTCTGAATTTCATGATAAAAGGAGCATTTTTACCAATTTGTTATAAGACCTCAGTGTAGCAACTTACCTAAAAGCCTCACACTTTACAGTTATTTGCAAAAATCTTTAGTCAAGTTCTCGAAATCAGCATAGCTAAAAATATACAGTGATGGCCAAAATCGTTTTTCTTTTTAGATTTCCAATGTGTACGAAAGAAAGGGAGAGAGAGAGAGAGAGAAGCGTGTATATCCCTTTAATTTTCTTGCAGCTGAATTGGATTTTTCACACAAGTTTGCGATTCTGATTGAATAGTTAATAATTAAATTAAATAAATTAGAAATTATATACGGTCCGGTCCGTCCGGTGGTTTACAGATATATATTGTTTTCTTTTAGCGACTAACCACGCTACTGTTTTGGTCACGTCTAGATAGCAATGTGGTATCGTTTGCAAATAGGATATATGATCCGTTATCAACACGCGAGGACAGGTCATTGATATATATTATAAACAGCAGGGGCCCAAGTACTGATCCCTGCGGTACCCCGTTGCAAATGGGCAAAGGGTCAAAGGCGGTACCCTCGGAGCGTACATAACGTTTCCGATTTGACAAAAACAAACGGAATAGCAAGTGTCTTGCGGTCTGTAAAACGGCATATACTGCATATAAGCTGCACTCTTCCTAACGCGATTCTCTCTCTCGTACACGTGGAGACCTAAAAGGGACAGCGACTTCGGTCAGCACTGTACGAACACGCCATTCAAATTGTTAGTTCAACATCAAAATAAAAACTTCGCTGGTTAGAACGGAGGGATAGATGCACAAATCGGGGATATGAACTCCAACGTGAACTTACTTCATGTCGAACGTTACCCCCCACAACTTTCTGATGGTTTCTGGCAGACTAGTCTGAATCTGCTCGTTTGTTGTAAACGCAGGGGTTGTTGTTAACTGAGAAACGCTTAAAAAACAAAGCACATCTCAATTACGTTCCATCGAAATCACTTTGCAAGTGGTGGTTACAGAACAAAACAAATTTTGTGTGAATTTTAAACAACGACAACACTATTCAGCAGCATTGAAGCAGTAGTTTCAATTGACTCTTTTAACAAATGAAAAGAACGATTTTCTACGTTCGTAGCCTTGTTCAAGGTAGACAAAATATTCGTTTTTATGTCCGACTTTTATACAATTTTTCTGCAGTCAGTGTGCGTTAAGCCAAAAACTGAGAATGCACACAAATTTTCGTAAGTCTTGTAAAAAAACGCGCATATTGCCATTTTTCATTTAGATATTACAATAATTGAAACGAAATGAGGAGCGGTTAAGTATATGATTTATTAAAATAACGTATAAAATGTAAAATGAATGTATACTTAACGCCGAGTTATCACAGATACTTAAAGAGCAGCCAATCAAAATTGCGTTAGAAGTAGTAAGCCAATTATACAGCCAGAACATAAATCATCTGCTTTTTGAGAATTTTGCAGCACACGTTTGTACACCAACAATCACATACCAATCTCTATTTCTATCCGAGTACTATATTTTAAGGCTGGAAAATAATTATTCAGATATTTAAAATACGATAACTTTTGTGATTCAGCAATAGGGTATATCTTACAAGACATTAACAGTTTCAAGATTCGAAACAACCTTTGTGGAAAGTCCGATTTGACACTTTCTATGACTGTGGAGGGTGCCTAAATACTTCGGAAACGTTTCAAACAAAAGTTGTAGGGTTTGAAAGGGGTAAAATGTAGGTAACCCTGGCCATGACCTTGACAGCGACTTTCAAGGTTATATCGATATAAGAGAACTCCCCCTTTTTCCACAGGAATTGGGAAGAGTAAATTTGACCTCCAAATATGTACTTGACTTTAAGGCCTTTTCAAGGTTAAATCGAAACGTTGGACATAAAAAATACTCGACAAAACAGTTGTGAGCTTTGTGTGGATCACCCAAATGTGACTCAAGGTCATGTCAAAAACTTATACGTTTTATTGTACCCAACCAAACGAAATCATGACCATGACAGCAAGTTTCAAGGTCATTTAAAGGTCACGCGAATATTTTTGCACCGAAATTGGTTAGATTGAATTTTACATCCTAATATGACCTTGACTATGACCTATTTCAAGGTCAAACTGAACCGTTGAAACATGTCTGCTGTAGCAAAAATGTTCGCCAGCACAATGTTGAGTTTTGTGGGGAACAAACAAATGTCACCTTGACCTTGACCATCACCCTCAAGGTCATGTCAAAAATGTTAACGTTTTCTTATATGCAACAAAACGAAACTATGACCTTGACAACAACTTTCAAGGTCATTTAGAACTCAAGCGAATATTTTCAAATAGAGGTCCATTTTCCCACCGAAATTGGTAAGAGGGAATTTTACATACTAATATGACCTTAATTATGACCCCAATGACCTTCAAGGCCATTTCAAAGTAGAATCGAGTCATTGAAACATAGCAAAAATGGTCGCCAGCACAGAGGCCAGTTTTGTGGGGATCACCCAAATGTGACCTTGACCATCACCCTCAAGGTCATGCCAAAAGTGTAAATGTTTTATTATCTGCAACCAAAGAATTTTGGGTCGAGCGAATATTTTCAAATAGAACTCGCTTTTTTTCACCGAAATTCCTAATATGACCTTGATTATGACCACAATGACCTTCAAGGCCATTTCAAGATCAAACCGAGTCGTTGAAACATATTTGTTGTTTCAAAAATGTTCGCCAGCACAGTGGTGAGTCTTGGATCACCCAAAGGTGACCCTAACCATGACCTTGACCCTCAAGGTCATGCCAAAAATGTAAATGTTTCATGATAAATTCCTTCATCTGCAATTTTAGAATAAGAGCCTAGGGGTTGCCTTAAAATTTTTAAGATTTGCATGACCTTGACTTTGGGGTCAAGGTCACATTCGGACGTAGCACTTCTTCTTTTTCCAGTTGCGGAATAAAAATGAAGGATCTTCTTTGAACACTGTGTGTGTGTTTATTTGAGCTTGAAATGGGCTTCAAGATCGTTGTCAAGATCATGCTCAAGGTCACCATAATTTCAATCCCCAAAACCCTAAAACTTCTCTTTCAAGCTTTTTCTGGGCTGCGTAGTTTTCGAAATATTGAATTTTACATCCTAATATGACCTTGACTATGACCTTCAAGGCCATTTCAAGGTCAAAATGAACCGTTGAAACATGTCTGCTGTAGCCAAAAAGGTTCGCCAGCACAATGTTGAGTTTTGTGGGCAACATACAAATGTCACCTTGACCATCACCCTCAAGGTCATGTCAAAAATTTTAACGTTTTGTTATATGCAACAAAACGAAACTATGACCTTGACAACAACCTTCAAGGTCATTTAGAGGTCAAGCGAATATTTTCAAATAGAGGTCCATTTTCCCACCGAAATTGGTAAGAGGGAATTTTACATACTAATATGACCACAATGACCTTCAAGGCCATTTCAAAGTCAAATCGAGTCATTGAAACATATCTGCTGTAGCAAAAATGGTCGCCAGCACAGAGGCGAGTTTTGTGGGGATCACCCAAATGTGACCTTGACCATCACCCTCAAGGTCATGCCAAAAGTGTAAATGTTTTATTATCTGCAACCAAAGAATTTTGGGTCGAGCGAATATTTTCAAATAGAACTCGCTTTTTTTCACCGAAATTGGTAATAGGAAATTCTGTATCCTAACATGAGCTTGATTATGACCACAATGACCTTCAAGGCCATTTCAAAGTCAAATCGAGTAATTGAAACATATCTGCTGTAGCAAAACAGGTCGCCAGCACAGAGGCGAGCTTTGTGGGGATCACCCAAATGTGACCTTGACCTTCACCCTCAAGGTCATGCCAAAAGTGTAAATGTTTTATTATCTGCAACCAAAGAATTTTGGGTCGAGCGAATATTTTCAAATAGAACTCGCTTTTTTCACCGAAATTGGTAATAGGGAAGTCTGTATACTAATATGACCTTGATTATGACCACAATGACCTTCAAAGCCATTTCAAGATCAAACCGAATCGTTGAAACATATTTGTTGTTTCAAAAATGTTCGCCAGCACAGTGGTGAGTCTTGTGATCACCTAAAGGTGAAACTAACCATGACCTTGACCCTCAAGTTCATGTCAAAAATGTAAATGTTTCATAAATTCCTTGATCTGCAATTTTAGAATAAGAGCCTAGGGGTTGCCTTAAAAATTTTAAGATTTGCATGACCTTGACTTTGGGGTCAAGGTCACATTCGGACGTAGCACTTCCTTCTTTTTCCAGTTGCGGAATAAAAATGAAGGATCTTCTTTGAACACTGTGTGTGTGTTTATTTGAGCTTGAAATGGGCTTCAAGATCGTTGTCAAGATCATGCTCAAGGTCACCATAATTTCAACCCCCAAAACCCTAAAACTTCTCTTTCAAGCTTTTTCTGGACTGCGTAGTTTTCGAAATATTTAAGTGGTGAGATTAAAAAGTGACACGGAATAAATTTAATATACCCTATTACTGAAACAATTAGTTGAAACTTTCACGATCTACCCTACCAAAAACAGTAAAACCATGTATTCACAGTGGCCAAAGTGGGCCTGACGCACATAGCCCTAAATTAGCCCAAAATTTAGAGATCAAAGTGCATGAAGAAAATATACTAAAATTGTTCAATCACAGTTGGTTTGTTTATCGTTTCTGACATACAATTACGAACCTTTAAAATGCCAAATATAGCAAGCAGTTATTAAGTAAATGTTGTGTCCTTAATTCAGCAATTTATCTAACGTACATTTGTTATCTTTACCTAAATAAATACTAATAAAAGTGAAGAATAATTTACATACAGTGCTTTTCAAAAGCTGCAGCCTGCCACTTTTGAACAGGCCAAGTTAGCAAGCCAAAATTTGGAGTGGTGAAATTTAGTTTTAGTCTAGTTCATCTTGGTATGACTTCGTTCAAAATGTCCAACCGTAGCTCGAGAAAAACCAAAACCTTCCTGTCCGTGAAATATTCCGTCAACTTTGTTTCAAGTATCTTCAAATTACAAGTAAACTTTATATCATTATTTAGTTTATTAATTTTTGGAGTAATGTTACTTTGTTAACCGTTTTTACTGTTCTAGCAGGGAGGATAGTTAATCGATGCTTCATCTCACCTGAGTTTGCTCTTGAGGTTGTTGATCTCCCTCGTCATGCTCTCGTGGCTCTCCAGCATATCCTCGCATTCCCTCTGAGCCTTCCTCTTCTGCGCTTTCTCTCTCGCAATTTCCTCCTCGGCTTCGTCCAATTGCCTCTTCAACGTCTTCACCCTCGTGTTGCTCTTCTCCACTTGCTCTTTGTACTGGTCTGCGTGTCTGCGTTCGTCCTCCAGCTGCATCAGCAGTTCTTTTATTTTCTTGTCCAGTTTTCGGTTCGTCTTTTGGCCGGCGAGGCGCTCTTTCGCTTCCACCTGAGAAGGAAACGATCGATGAAAATCCCAGAAAATGCCATTCTAAATCCACTAGAAATCCCAACAGGAATAAAATTTATTCACATCAATTACGAATTGCGAACAAATTTCTCTTGGACGGAAATTCTCTTGAACGAACGCGGACACGAGAAAATGTTCTCCTAACCGGACAAAAAACAAAATAAAAAGAAACGCCTTGTCTTATTTTTTTCTGTTGATCTTCGCTGGGACTTCCGAGAGTAAACCTTGGATTCACCGACTTTAATCTTTCCTGAACGAACTTATTTCACAGTTCAAATAGAAGAAAAAGATATTTACAAGTTTTGATATCACTTTGGAATCGCATACCTCGAGCTGTTCCTCCAAATTGCTAATCTTGCTTTCGAGAGCTGCAATCGTTGCCTTGGTCTTGGTACGTTGCGCTGTTTCAAGCTCCGCAAGTTTTGCCTTAAGTTCCTTGTTCTGTCTTTCTAGCAGCAACCGTTGAGATTCCTGCTTCTGGAAGGCGGAACGTTCTGCGGCGAGGTCTGCCTGAGCCTAGGAAAGAAAAAAAATCAATATAAAACGCAAAATATAACTTCAACAATTGCAATTTCTCTACAGTGTTTCTCTTCAGCAACAATGATATCCATATTTAAGGTGGCACGTCCTTTTTTAGATTTATTTTCAACTTCCTGTTTGGTAGCAGTGTTCTAAATACTTTTAATCTGATACTTTCATGGTGTTCGTCGTTTTCTTTTTTTTTTGTCAAAAAATGCATTTTTTGTGCATTTTTTCTGCAATCGGAACTTGTTAACAGATATAAGTACAGCTCTGAAATTGTGTGTGAATATTTCTCTTTTATGCAAGAATGAAACGAGTGATTACTTTTGTTCTTACCACTTTTCCTTTTCGAAAAATATTTGCTTTTCTTGAAAACTCAACTAGCTGCGAGACGAGGCTTCAAGAAAATCGGAGATTTTTCGAAAAGGAAAAGTGATAACAACAAAAGTAATCACTCGTTGCATTCTTCCATAAAAGAGGAATATTCACACACAATTTCAGAGCTGTACTTGTATTTGCTAACAAGTTCCGATTGCAGAAAAAATGCAAAAAAAATCATTTTTGAGAAAAAATGAAAACATTGTTTTTTAGTTATCTCTATACACACCATGAAATTATCAGATGAAAAGGATTCAGAATGCCGCTGCAGAGTTGGAAAAAAATCTAAAAAAAAGGACGTTAATGGAAGAAGAAGCTTTACCGACGTTTTGGCTGTCTTGTCACGAAGTAGTCCGAGGTAGTGGCTGCTGAAACGTTACTAAAGTTTCTTTTCTCCTTGAATATGGTTTTAAATATTAGTCCACAGGACGTTGATGAAAAGCCTCGTTGGTACTTCGTTAAAGAAAAAAATACTGTTTCGTTTCCTTGAAAGAAAAGAAATGCCCTATTCGAAAAACGTTATAGATTACCTGCTCAGCAGCGAGCTGTGCTTTCCTTGCTCTATCTTGCAGCAGTTCATTGGTGCTTTGTTCTTCCTCAATTTCTTCTTCTAATGTGGCGATGCGTGCTTCTAACCGCCGTTTTTCATCGATTAGGAGACTACCTGCAAAATTATTCGCCATAATTAGCTCCCCAAATTCGATTTATGGATTAGATGATCTTAAAAGTGGGAGTGATCAGAAAAGCAATTTTATCGCTAAAGATCCTTTTTTTTTCAAAATAACTGCTATTGCTAGGTTTAGTGTTCAGTTCGATAGGTAGTGAACAAAATGATTGTCATACAGAAGTACACTACCGTTCAACACCATTTAAAATAGTAAACAATTTTTGGAAGCAAAAGAAGAACAATGCAATAGCCTCCCTAATCACCGGATTTGAATCCGATCGAGCTGGAGTACGGAAATGTCCTACATCTCAAGAACACTTATGGAAAATATTACAAGACGACTGGCCAAAAATAAGACCATCCACTTTAAAAAATGAGTTGCGCATTTACCCATCATTTGCCAGGCTGTAATTAAAAGTAAAGGAGTCATATTGATGAGTTAAAATATGATTATTTTGATTATAAATAGTTGTATGTTGTTAAGAATTAATTATAACATCGTTAATATAAAATATAATTTTAAATGATTATAAGAATAAATTTGGATCAAATTGGAATTAACAATCTTTAAATTAGATAGAAGATAAATAAGATAGAAGAAGTTGTCATAGCAGTTTTTATGGATTTGAAGAGGGCATTTGAAACGATTGATAGAGACATTTTGTTAGGTAAATTGAAGGCGTATGGTATATCAGGAAGTGTTTTAGATTGGTTTAGAAATTATTCGTCTAAAAGGATGCAAGCTACAAAAGTTAATGACAATATTTTATCAAAAATTGGAAATATGCTGGGTGTTCCACAGGGCAGTATCCTGCTACCACTTCTTTTTATTTTATAGATAAATGATTTACCTCCCATAGTCAAAAAATGCAAAATTCAGATTTTCGCCGATGACAGGGTGTTTCAGTTTTGTCCTAACTATCCAATAGCATTTTAGTTGTAAAAAATTAAATTAATTTGTTAAAAATAATATTGGAAAATTAAACAAATTAATATTCTGTTTTTTTGTGTTTATTTGGAGTTAGGAATTATTGCTGTGTTTAAAAACACAATCTAAACGATCATCTTATTTACTTGTAATGCCCAAATAGAAAATAGAAAAAAAATATTATTTTCCCATAAATAATTAAAAATGCATCGACCCTTAAAAATCGAAATATCTCAAACACGGTTAACTATAACGAAAACTCACAGGAGAGCTTTTTTATGTTGAAAAGTGCGAAGAATCAGTTTTTTTATTCAAAAAGCAAAAAATTGCCCTCTAGCGGCTACAGTAAAAATATGCCCATGGTTCGTTTTGTGGTACCAAAAAAACCCTCGTATAATAAGTTTCACTGTTATACATCAAATATTGTTCGAAATATTCAAAAAAAAACTATTTTAAAACGTAAATTTAAACACCCTGTATTTCGGAAGCCACGCATTTTTCGACCCATGTTTATATGGACTTTATGCATTAATTTTAAAAGTTCTATCGCATCTTAAAGTTATGTATAAAATACGTTGCAAAGTACAATAATAAAGACTCACCTTTGCTATTACTGCTATTGACCTCCTCTAACAATTCGTCTCTCTCCGCTTCGGCGGCCCTTCTGGCCCTTTCGGCAGCCGCCACCTCTTCGGCCAGTTGAAGTACTTCCGCTTCCATAGCCTTCGCTTTCCTTTCCGCCTCTTTACATCCCGCCGCCAATTCGTCTCTGGACGCCCGGCATTCCTCCGCTTCTCTGACCGCCTCTTTGCACTGTTGCTGCGACTTTTTCAGCTGTTTCAGCGCGTCTTCTTTCACCTGAAACCAAGCGAAGAACGTCCGATGACCGAGAAAGCCATTGCATAATGTTCACCTGCCAAAATCACGAATCAAGCAAAATCGAGGAAGGCAGATATAAATACCCTAGAAGTGTGGGAAAGAACGGTATTAAGGAAAATTTTTGGAGGGAAACAGAACAATGGGGTATGGGAAAGAAGGACAAACCAAGACCTTGCAGATATGTATAAAGAATCAAGTATCACAGGATATATAAGAGCACAAAAGTTGAAATCGTTAGGGCATGTAGAAAGGATGGCAGAAGATAGGATTTCAAAAATGATTGTTAGCAGAAGCATAGGAGGCAAGAAGAGGAGAGGGAGATCCAAGGATAGATGGAAGAGCGAAGTAGAAGCTGATCTGAGAAGCTTAGGTGTACAACACTGGAAATTCATGTCAAAATAAGAAGAGATGGAAAGAAATTACAAATAAAGCCTTGGGTCTTCAGGCCTGTAGAGCTATATATATAACGGGTGATTTTTTAAGATGTATAGGATTTGATTTTCAAAAAAACACAAAAAATTTGAAAAAACGATTAAATCTTTATTCGAGTCGATAGAACGGTCGATATAATTTAATGTTTAAAGATTATTTCATGTAAATGTTGGCCGCAGCTCCGCTTTAGATGGCCCATGCGCAAGGTCCAATTTTGGCACACTCTCTCCAACATATCGGCCGGTATCTCACGAATAAATGCTTCAATATTGTCTTCCAGTGCGTCAATCGTTGCTGGGTTATCCTTTAACATGGCCCCACAAGAAATAGTCCAACGGCGTTAAATCACACGATCTAGGAGGCCAATTGACGGGCCCAAACGTGAGATAAACTGTTCACCGAGCTCGACTCTCAATTGAAACCACATGTCAGCCAAGTCCAGCTCTTCCATTTTGGGCAAAAAAAGTTTGTTATCATCGCACGGTAGCGCTCGCCATTCACAGTTACGTTCCGGCCATTGTCGTCTTTGAAGAAGTACGGCCCGATGATGCCACAGGCCCATAATCCACACCAAACAGTGATTTTTTCGGGATGCATTGGTAGCTCTTGCAATGCTTCTGGCTGGTCTTCACTCCAGATGCGGCAATTTTGCTTGTTAACGTACCCATTCAACCAGAAATGAGCTTCGCCGCTGAACACAATTTTTCGATAAAAATGTGGATCTTCCTCCAACTTTGCCAGCGCCCATTCACCAACTTGGAAACGTTGTGGAAGGTCGTGTGGCTTCAATTCTTGCACCAGCTGTATCTTATAAGGTTTTACACCCAAATCCTGTCGCAAAATTTTCCTCGTAGTGGAGTAACAGAGGCCCAATTGCTGCGAACGTCGGCGAATCGACATTTCAAGGTCATCACTAACACTGCCGGATACAGCCGCAATATTTTCTTCAGTCCTCACTCTACGTTTACGTGTTGGTGGTTTAATGTCCAATAATGTAAACTGGGTTCGAAATTTAGTCACAAGCTCCCTCAGTAGGCCAACCAAATTGCCCATAAATTGGAAGCAGTGCTCGATGCACTCTCTTAAACGAGCATGAATTTTGATAGTAGATTCAATAATTTGCAAGCGTTGTTCGTTCGTAAGTCGATTCATGGTTAAATTATAGACCAAACTGAACAAGTTTGACAATGACACAAGACACGATTCACGCGTCATCTGTCAAAAACAGTGTTGCCAAAAAGATACTAGCAAAAAAATCACCCATTACATATAACAGAAAAAAGGAAGTCGGAAGTACATTGTATGGATATAGGGAAAACATGACATTGCTTCTGATGTGAGTCGTAGAGGAAAAGCAACACGTTTGATTTCTTCAATGCATCATCGGATTGCTAGTGATACAAATAAACCAGGGGCTACCGCATTTTATAATTCTACCAAAGGTGGGGTCGATTCGCTGGACGAGAAATGCGCTAGAAGCTCTACAATTCGGCGAACGCGTAGATGGCTCATGGCCATATTTCTACGAATGGTAGATATATCTACATATTGATGTCAAAATACAAGAGAAATCGATATTTGCAAAGCAGTTAACCAAAAAACTAGTAGAAGAACATATGGAGAGAGGAGCCGCTAACAAACATTTGCCTCGGGAAATAAGAGACAATATTCGTCGTATTCTAGTCATAGAAACCGTACAAACGCATCATCGCCAAGATGATTTGGAAAAAAGGAAAGTATGTCATTTATGCCCAAGAAAAAAAAAACGCATGACAAAGTATCTATGTTGCACCGAAAAACTCTAAGCTTTGAGATGTACTGGAACACAGTTTTCACGTGCTATTTTTTCTATGGTTTTTATTACCTTTTTCAACATGAACCGGATAATAAAAGCATTAAAATGAAACCAGTTTTTGTTTATAAATACCGAGTACACTGCTAAAATTGGAGCACACTTGTAAGCAAAATCTAAGTACAAAGTATCTTAAGATACCATTTGCTACTTTTTTGATATTCCAAATAATACTCAGGAACATAGGTTACAAATTTGTTAAAAGTGCCAACAATTAAGCACGGTGGAGGCAACATCATGGTTTGGGGCTGCTTTTCTAGTTCTGGAACGGGGCCAATTGTTAAAATTGTTGGGTAAAACTTTACAAAGATATTCTTATTGAACACATGCTCCCTTTTGCTGAAATACTATGGATATTAAAACAAGACAATGACCCCAAGCATACCTCAAAGTTCGGAAAAGACTGGTTAAGACTAAAAAATGTTAATGTTCTTACATGGCCTTCGCAATCCCGGACCTAAACCCTATAGAACATATCTGGAAGCATGTTAAAAGACAGCTGACAAAAAAATGTCAAAATAGAAACGATTTGATTATGTAAAAAATATTTGGTAAAATATCCCAACAGACGTCTGTAAAAAATTGGTGTCTTCTATGAGGAGCAGATGAATGCTAAAGGCTATCATACAAAATAGTAGCTAAGCAGTATTTTTTTTTTTAAATATGTTTGGTCATAAGTCATAAAATAATATGAAGGTATTTTAATGCTAGTCTGTAGTACCACAGCGAACACAAATTGTCATTTGTATCCTCATGACTGTAAACAAACTATACGAGAAAAAAAGTTCTTAAAAATAAAGAATAACAAATTTAAAATTAACACATTTTTTAAAAATTACTAAGAATGTTTCCAACTTCTGTCCGCTACTGGCTCATTCCGATCTATTCAAATTCGTTGACAAATAAGCAATTCCTTTATTCATAAAAAAAAAGACGAATAACAACTGTAAACAAAATTTACCTTGATGTGTAACTCAGTCTGACTTTCCAATTCCTTTATGTCCCCCTCCAGCTTCTTTCTAGCGCTGACAGCTGCGGCTCTTTGTTTCCTTTCTTCGTCCAGCTCCGCTTCCAAATCACGCAGTTGCTTCAATATACCTCTTCGTTTTTCTTCGGCTTGTTCTTCTTTTGCCTGAAATATAAAAGGATAAAAATATAATTTAAGCCATATTCTTTTCAGTCTACTCAGTTATCCAAGTAGATGCTCATTTCACTCAATTTTGATGATTCAGCTTTATTTAAAGGGGTGGGGTTTCTCAAAGTCTTAGTATTGGGTTGTCCAATAGGGACGCAGGAAAGTAAACGTCAATTTGACATAGACGCCATCTTTGTTTTCTGTCACCGACATGTCATTTTGTTAGTTGAATGTTTACCATTGATCGCTATGGAGTCGTATTCGATTGAAGACCGTATTAAAGTTATTCAAGAGCACTACAAAAATGGTGCAAAAATAAAAAACACGTTTCGCGAACATTTCGGTCGCAACAACCGCCCAAACGAAACAACCGTCGGTCGTCTGGTGCGTAAATTCGAGGCAACAGTTTCTGTGGCAAATCTGCCAGGCTCTGGCCGGCCAAGGAGCGTTCGCACACCGGAAAATATTGCTGTTGTGAAGGAGAGTGTGAGAGACGATCCGAAACAATCAACAACGCGTCGATCCCAAGAATTGGGCATTTCGAGAACCAGTTTGCTCCGCATTCTCCACAAGGATTTGAATGTACACGCCTACAAGATCCAATTGACGCAAGAGCCGACCATTTTTCGCGCCGAACGTTCTCAGATTGGCTCCTTGAACACCGCCAAATTGATGCCAATTTTTCATCAAAAATCATGTTCAGCGACGAAGCACATTTCACTTTGAATGGGACGGTAAACAAGCAAAACTGCCGCATCTGGGCGAACGAAAATATCAAGAGCAGCCGATGCTTCCTCAAAAAGTGACTGTGTGGTGTGCATTGTGGTCAAAAGGCATCATCGGACCTTACTTTTTCGAAAATGCGGCCGGGGACGCCGTTACCGTCAATCCTGAGCGAAAGCACGTGATGATAGAGGACTATTTTTTGCCGCAACTTGAAGGAATGGATATGGGCGATGTTTATTTCCAACAAGACGGTGCAACATGCCACACAACCAACGTCAATATCCTTCAATTGCAGTCCTTCTTCGGTGATCGTGCGATTTGACTCCCTTGGACTTCTTTGTATGGGGATATTTGAAAAGCAAAGTCTACGTCAACAAACCAGCCACCCTCCAAGAACTTAAAAACAACATCATTGCCGCGATAAATGCCATAGAACCGACCATGTTGCAAAGTGTCATTGAAAATTTCGACCGTCGCGTGGACGTCTGTAAATTCAGTCGTGGCGAACATTTGAGCGATATTATTTTTCATACATAAATGGTACAAATGAACCTTCAAAATAAAGTACCCAACTTGATTTGAATATCAATCTTTCTTGTTTTAATATGCGTTTACGGACAAACTACCAATAAAAAAGTTCGCTGAAACCTAGCCTTCTTTTACTTTTCAAGAAATAAGCAAATACTTTTTTTATTGTATAACGGAATTTGAGAGGTTTTATAGTTGATTTTGTAGGCGCCAAAATTAGTAGTAAAAAATACACGGAAATATTTACAATCCATGTTTCTACGTTGTTTCGTGTTTTTGGATCGCCGTCTACATTTAAACATATCGAAACAGTATTTAAAAAATTAGACTATCGTTTAATTTGACAACACTGCAAATTTTCGGTTGTACGTGGACTATTTTCACAGTCAGGAAATTTATATATCATTTTCCAAGAAAGCTTTCTGCGCCTAGAGTATTTATTTCCTGAAACAAAAATTGATTATTTGAATTAACTTTTTTTTACCTGAATATCTCTCTCGAACTGCGCTCTCAACGCCTGCATGTTAACCTCCAGCCTCAACTTGGCGTCCTCGGTCAGCTGCAGCTCGTCTTCCAGCTCTTCATTCTGAGCCTTCAGCTCTGCAAGTTGGCTCTCCAACGATCTCTTCGCCTTTTCTAGCTCGTGCACATTCTTATCCGCGGTACCCTGGTTATTCACCAACTCGTCCAACTCCGATTGCAACTGTCTCCTGACCCTCTCCAACTCTTCGATTTTCACGTTGGAATCGTCCAGTTCGCGTTTCAGAGACAGGACGAGAGTTTCCTTGTCCCTGGCTTCCTTTTCGGCCGCTTCCTTTTCGGTGCCGAGCTGTTCGCTAACTGCCTTTTCTTCGGCGAGGATCTTGTCGAAGTTCTTCTGTTTCTTTTCCAGCTCGGAGACTTTCTGGCGTTGAGTCTCCAGATCGATGTTCGCGTCCTGGGAAAGGAAAACAGTGATGAAGTTAAACACCTTCAATGTCAAAATTCTGCTTTCTCACGTACCTCGAGTTCGGCGGCGATCTTCTTCTTGCTCCTCTCCAGCTTATCGTTGGCGGCTGTCAAGTCTTCAACTTGCCTCTGCAGCGCTTCCAAATCCTTGGCGAGTTTCTTCTTGCTCTCTTCCAATATGGCGGCCTGTTCTGCTTCGTCTTCGGCCTTTTTCTTCGCTTCGGCCAGCTGGGCGGTCATCGCCGCCATCTGTTGAGGAAAAACATTATAAACTTTTGCTCAAAACGAAACCAAGTAAGATCACAAAATTTATAAAATCACCCTCCATCTGTTTTTTTTTTAATAAAATAAATTATTCATGGCAACAACTACAAGATATACAAGTTCATTATGACTAGATTCGAAGTTGAGTCATTTATTTTAACAGCGAGTAGATCTGATCAAAAGAAATGTTTTTTTCCTTTAACATTTTTCTGGTAAAATTAAATTAACAAAGTTATAGACCTTTAGAAGTTTGAGTACCGCCCTGTCTCAATAATAATATTATGTGCTCGTGTTTGGCGACAACGGATATAATCCGCCTTATCGGTTAATCGCATCGGAAACAAAAAAGCGAAAGAATTTGGAACGATGTTTTTACAACTATTTTATTCAGTTGTATACAGTCAGTGTCAGTCGGTAACGCGTGAGTGAATAGTGGTGTCTGTTGCGTGTCTCAAAGAAATAAAAAATGGCACATGTTTACGAAAATGCTGAACTTGGGGGGGGGTTTCCCAATCGAGTGCAACCAACCCCTCGTGCCTTTGTTAATGTAGTACAACGGGTTCGTGAATCGTTTGACTTAAGACCTCACATATGGACGGCATGCCGGTGCTCCAAGACCGCACGATCAAATACAGGTCCGCACTGAAATACTTGTCGGGAGGATACTTTATAAAACAAGGTAACATTTTTTTATTTTTTTTTATTTTTACACACATATTTTGGTTTATCTTCCTTCTACGATCATTATCTGAAAATTAATGACTCAACTTCAAAGTCACCCTATATAGGTAATAAGCTAAATAGTGTTTTTGGTATAGTAGTGGTAGTAGAGTAAAATAAAAATACAATCCTTTCTTGAATTGGATAAGTCATTGTTCAATATTTATCACAACTGGGTAGGTGACTTAACAATTTGAAACGAAAGGCAAAGATTTTCTATGACATACGATGACACTGACTGATGCTGAATGTTCTTGCTTCAATATCAAATTAAGTTAGTCGAATTTTATTATAAACTCAAATGGCTTCACAACGATTGAATATAGGTATAAATGTTATTATACAAACGCTACTAAAAGTACAAATTTATGTCCCTTCAACAACGATGATTATAGTTAAAGAAGCTCCGATAAAATTGTGTTTCCCTACATCAGAAGTCCAACTAAACAAGTTCATACCTTCAAATAAATCTCGCATATCCCTTGAATCCTGGGTGTCACGTGTGGAAAACATGGTTTAAAATCACTTCGACTGATACTATTTATATTACGAAGAGATTCACTATGACAGCAATTTAAAAACACTCGAAGGTCATTCTTTGAGCCGTGTATAACAAGCATCACACAGACCTCGCGAAATGCGATAGAATTAAAAAAAAAATAGCAATTTTAAATTACATATCTAACCGCGTATTCTGCAAAGACGGTGTATTATTTCAAATTGAACGTATTGTGAAGTCTAGCGAACAGAAAGTGTTGAGATACACAGCCGAGTGTAAGAAATATTTTAAATTCAATTAATTCTTCTGAAGATCCGACAAATGCATTCAAGCGCGAAAAGCAGTAGAACTGTGCAGAACAAAAAATAATGATATTCCTTCGCTAATATATTATTCAAACAAAAACAGTATTATGCAGAAAAAGTCTTGCTCTGGTCTGGATATTTCTACGGGGTATATCCGAAAAATACCCATTCGGCTTAGAATAGATGCACATCCAAAGTGTCACAGTCTCTTAAGCGTTGTTCAAGTCTTATTTTTTTGAATGTAACAAGTGATTACTTTTATTCTTACCACTTCTTCTCTTTGAAAAATCAAAGATTTTTCGAAACGAAACAGTGACAAGAACAAAAGTAATCGCTTGTTTCATTCTTCCATAAAAGAGGAATGTTCACACACAATTTCAGAGCTGTAATTATATTTGTTAACAAACTCCGATTGAATAAACAATGCACAAAAATTAATTTTTTGCCAAAAAAATGAAAACATTGTTTTTTAGTCATCTCTATAGACACCATGGAATTATCAGATGAAAAGGATTTAGAATAGTGCTGCAAACACGTAGTTGAAAAAAGAATCTAAAAAATGACTTGCCACCTTAAGACGACATTTAGGAATATTTTTGTGATTATAATTCCAATTCGGCTATGAAAACTTACCTGACTCTATTCATAAATTTAAATAATGAATTGATACACAAAACAGACGCCATAAAAATTAAGGTCTGATCATTGACCATAAATTAGATTTCACTAATCATGAGGACAAATTGCTTACTCATTAGCAAACACTTCCGTTATTATAAGAAAAAAATAGTTACTTTACATTTTTTTTAAACAAAATTGAAATACAGCATTTCTATTGTGTCTCTTCCCAAAATTGTTTAAAATAGTGCTTATTTAACAAAAATTAATTATATAATATGTAACTAAAAGCAATCTTTAAAATAATGACTGCCGTATCATTGATTTTTTGTGGACACAGCAACTCTTATTTTTGAAAGTAAATCTGAATATGAAACATTAAATATAAGTTTATGATATTAGACGAAAAGAAGATCTTCAATTAGTAAAAACGATACCGTAAGAACTGTCGAGGTAAGAGGAAGAAACGCGATCTAAAACGGCGGTCAAAGTCGAAAAAATGGTAGATTTTCGCGAAGTACGAAGACTTTTTTAACTAAAGTTTCGCCGTTTATAAAAATATCGACACAACATCGGTCTCGTTTGACAGCTGAATGATGAGCGTTCCGTATAGGCCGGCACTTTTTTGTATTCGCAACTTAGTTTTTTTTCTAGCAGTTTTCATAGAAAAAGCGAAAAAATGGCGAACTTCCGTAAAAACTTCGATATCTCCTGTATGCCACCGAGAAAAGGAATTTCGCCGGGCATATTTTGTTCATCTCGACGAGTACTATAAATTATCTAGAGAGAGTTTTTTTCGTTTAGGACACCCGTTTCGAATAAACGAACTTGACAAGTGACGTATTTGCGTATAAAGCGCGCTTTTCGCTGTCCACGATCTATCTTCTCCGAAGATAACTGAGATACGGACCTGGCGACTTTTGCATAAGAATGCCCATACTCCGGACTGCAAGATAAAAGTATTTTTATCTCTTTATTCGTTTCCGTTGAAAAGTTCCGATTTTTCAAAATTCCTCGCGTACTTTTCGATAAATGACAGAGTCACCATGTTTCCGGCTTTAACCTGGCCTATTGCATATGCATGATAAAAATTATACAGCGATTGAAAAATGAACATTTTGAGCGTAAGAAACGAGCCTGACTGTTAGAATTTCCGACACATTTCGAAAAAGCATACTTTTAGGCTTTCAAACTTACCTTTGTCTTATTCGATACACACCTTCGAGATAGTCACGATATTTTTTTTTGCAAAACGAAAGACCAAAGTCTTCTGATTAATCCGATATACCCTTCACCGAACGCATTTTTTAAACTTTGCAGATTATCAAATTGCTGGTATATTTTGAATAATTTCTCCTCAAACCACATTATACCTTGAGTGAGCTCCACAACTTGCCTTCTTAAGAACCACTTATGTATTCTAGCTTAATGTTAGTTTTGTCATTAAGAATGATTAATAAAGCACTTTCATCTATCTTCCTAAAAAATCGATTTTTTGGTTTATGAAAACAGAATGGAAATACATTTTTGAACTAACACATTACCTGTTTCTCAAGGTTCTTCTTAGCTTCTTCCTCCTCTTCTATCTGTTCCTGGAGCGTCTCCTTCTCCGACTCCAATTGCCTCAATTTTGAGCTTAGAGACAGCTTTTGCTTGGTCTCCTCCTCTAACGCCGCTTGAGCTTCAGCGAATTGAGACTCTATCGTGGCTTGGTTCTTCATTGCTGTAGAGGCTCTGAGAAACAAGCAAGAAGAAAAATTAAGATTCCAGGATGACATCGCTCTTATAGTTAAAAACTGACACTCATATCCATAGACTACAGAAATATAATAATAAACGCTTTATTATTATTTGTCTTATAGATAATCAAATCAAAATTTATTGCAACATGCTGTACAGTTGCCATAAATAAATAAAAAGAGCAAAGGAAAGCAAGATGGACAGAGGGAGACATTAATTCGATATTTGGAATAATTTTGATATAAAACAAAACTCACTTGAGTTCGGCTTGTTCCAATTGTTGAGCAGCGTTCTCGACCTCCTGTTGAAGCTTGATCGTCTTCTCCTGCAATTCTGCCCTTGATCTGTCTACTTCTGCTAATTTGGCGGAAAGTTCTGCGAGCTGACTTTCGGCTTGCTTCCTGCGTCTTTCGCCTGCGAAAAATGCATACCTTAAAATTTCGAATATAAAACTAACAAAAAAAAACTGAAGATGAAATATTGAAGAGTCAATTAGAAGTGATCTAGGATCTGAGAAAAAAGACTGTTTTCTATATAGTTCAAAGTGCTGCAGATTATTCAAATTTCAAGACAAAGAAACTGGCAACCATCCAGTGTATTTAAGAAATCAAACAACGGAAGTAATTAACGTTTACTCAAAGGCAAAAAAATAAAATCCAAAGACTATTAAAAAAGTAGATGTTAGTTTTGCCTGCAAAAATACAAAAAAATTCTTTTGATTTGCTTATTTATTCGTCCAAAAAGGGATCTGGAAGAAGAAAGAAACTTTGGAAAAGCAGTGATTGGATCTGCTATTGTTTCATAGATGGCGTTGCGATCATCAATCCTTTTTTGGTACCTTTCTGTTCCCTATTTTAATTGGGCACTTTCGGGCATTGATTAACGTATTCCACCTGAAGAAACCCACTTAAAATACCATTGATGATCCTAGAAGCATCTATGAGAGGACACTATTTCATCAAAAATTGAAAATACGTTAGGTGTTCCGCAGGACAGTATCCTGTGACCAATTTTTTTTCTTTTATAATAAACGATTTACCTGCCATGGTCAAAAAATGCAAAATTGAAATTTTCGCCGTTTGATTCATATAAGTAGGTACTCGGAATAATATACAGACTGGTAGCTATTATATAAATAAAGACTTGAAACTTGTTTCAAAATGGTTAGCATCTAACAAACTCAAATTCAATACAAGTAAAACGAAAAAATGTACAAATGTTAAACTAAATATTGACATAGAAAATTTTAAATACCTTGCGGTTTTTGTTGACTCTCAATTAAATTTTCCATTTAATGTCCAAAAATTAATATATTCTACTATTCCTACTATTCCAGCAAGAGTTGATTGAAAATAATAAATTAAATACAGAGATATAAATATGAATAAATTATACTTGAAAAAATCAAAAAAATACGCTTTGAGGAATGATTTTAAAAAAAATTAATAATATTACATAAACGTGGGGGTGCTTGACATTGAATAATTTTATTAAATGCTATTTACAAAATTGAAGTTTTATGAGAATGTTATTGTATCACTATATTTTTTAAATCATTTTCTGTTTTTAATTGCATGTTTTTTAAACTATAATTTATTTTCTGAATATACAGTTTCAAAGCGACAACGAACTTATAATTTTCTTCAAAATTTCCGTTTCTTTCCTAAATTTGAAATTCATTTTTTAAATTCACAATTTATTACTAATTTTCAAAATTTCCAAAATTTTAAAAACTTTTCAAATTTTTTCGATTCCGAAAACTAAAGTTTTTAAAAAATTCCAGATGCTCAAATTATTTTCCAAATTTCCAATTATTTGCCAATTGTCGAAAACGAATTGTTTTCCAAACGTCAAAATTCATTTTTTTTTTATTTTCAAATTCGATTTTCTTTCAAAACTTCCAATTTTTTTCCAAATTGAAAGTTGATTTTTTTCAATATTACCAAAAATTGTTCCCCATTTTCAAATATTTTTTACCAAATATCAAAATTTCCAAAATTTTTAAAAATTTTCAAATTTTATCGATTTCGAAATTAAACTTTTTAAAAAATTCCAGATCCCCAAATTATTTTCCAAATTTCCAATTATGTTCTAATTATCGTAACCGAATTTTTTCCAAACGTCAAAATTCAATTTTTTTTTTATTTTCAAATTCGATTTTTTTTCGAAACTTCCAAATTTTTTCCAAATTGAAAGTTGATTTTTTTCAATATTACCAAAAATTGTTCCCCATTTTCAAATATTTTCTTCAAAATTTTCGTTTTTTTTCAGAAATTTAAAATTCATTTTTTAAATTCACAATTCTTTACCAAATATCAAAATTTCCAAAATTTTTAAAAATTTTCAAATTTTATCGATTTCGAAATTAAACTTTTTAAAAAATTCCAGATCCAGAAATTACTTTCCAAATTTCCAATTATTTTCTAATTATCGTAACCGAATTTTTTTCCAAATGTCATAATTCAATTTTTTTTATTTTCAAATTCATTTTTTTTTTTCGATACTTCCAAATTTTATCCAAATTGAAAGTTGATTTTTTCAATATTACCAAAAAATATTCCCCATTTTCAAATAGTTTCTTCAAAATTTTCGTTTTTTTTTTCAGAAATTTAAAATTCATTTTTTAAATTCACAATTTTTTACCAAATATCAAAATTTCCAAAATTTTTAAAAATTTTCAAATTTTATCGATTTCGAAATTAAACTTTTTAAAAAATTCCAGATCCCCAAATTATTTTCCAAATTTCCAATTATTTTCTAATTATCGTAACCGAATTTTTTCCAAACGTCAAAATTCAATTTTTTTTTTATTTTCAAATTCGATTTTTTTTCGAAACTTCCAAATTTTTTCCAAATTGAAAGTTGATTTTATCAATATTACCAAAAATTGTTCCCCATTTTCAAATATTTTCTTCAAAATTTTCGTTTTTTTTTTTCAGAAATTTAAAATTCATTTTTTGAATTCACAATTTTTTACCAAATATCAAAATTTTCAAATTTTATCGATTTCGAAATTAAACTTTTGAAAAAATTCCAGATCCCCAAATTATTTTCCAAATTTCCAATTATTTTCTAATTATCGTAACCGAATTTTTTTCCAAACGTCAAAATTCATTTTTTTTTATTTTCAAATTGGATTTTTTTAAAACTTGAAAGTTGATTTTTTTCAATATTACCAAAATCTTCCCAATTTTCAAATACAAATTTTACAAAACATTTAAATAAATGATCAGCAAATTAAAATGGATCAATGTGAAAAAAAATTCAAATATCTTGTAATGATATTTATTTCTAAAGTAAAACATAGTGTATTACCGTGTCTAAATTAACGTCATCAAATGCCGAACATCGTTTACCTAATACCAGAAATAAACAAATCTGTATTCCATCAAGGGTTGATGATGGTTAATAAATTAAATAAGGAGATAAAAGACCAGAATTCTTTACAAATTTTTAGACAAAACTGAGGAATCACTTGTTGAATCTATGGCTTGAATTTACTAATTCTACGTTGTTTATAATTATTCTGTTTATGTAGGGAAAGGTGCTAAATAAATCATTCTATATCTAACTTCTTTTAAAAGTTGATTTCTAAATTCAGGTACAGTTTCCTTTTTTTGACTCTGGAATACAATTCAACACGAAAAAACAACAATCAGACCCTTACATGCCTTCCGCTATGCATAAATTAAACACGAATTAGTTGAAAACGACGAGATGAAAGATCATCTTACCTTCCTGCCTGCTCGCGTTGATATTCCTCAACTCCGTCGCCAAATCGGCATTCTCAGCCTCCAAAGTCTGCTTGGTCTTCTCCAACGTCGCTTTCAGCTTCTTCAGGTTCTCCAGCTGTTCGTTGACGGCCGTCAGCTCTTGGGTATGCTTGTGCCTCATATCGGCCTGCACGACTTCGTGCACTTGCGTCTCTTCCTCCAGAGTTTTCTTCAACGTGGCGAGTTCTTGTTCCCGTTTGGAGCGCAGCTCTTGTTGCGCCGCTGTTGTGTCCAACGAGTCCAAAAGTTCGTTCTTCAGGGCTTCGAGTTCTTCGTTCAGGTCGCGCTTCATCTTCTCGGCTTTACTCCTGCAATGTACGATTAGTTAGAAGTTATTATTCAGTATAGCGGCAATAGATAGATGAATATGCTTTACGCCATTACCATTTACGATAAAAACTTGTGTATACCTGGCAGCTTTTTCCGCTTCCAGATCCTCCTGCAGTTCGGTCAGCTGGCTCTCCAATTCTCTGAGCGCCTTTTGGGATTGAGCCTTTTGAGCACTTTCTTCGTCCACTTTGACCATAGCTTGAGCCAGTTCTTCTTCTCTCTTGCCCAGTTGCAACTGCAACTCTTCGATTTGCATCCTCTTTTCGTTGAGCTGTTCTTTCAGGTCGTTTACCTCAGTTTCGACTTTTCGTTTAGACCTGCAACAGAAAAAGAATAGTCACTTCAAAAATTAATATACAAGAATACAGTATAGAACTTTTAGCGATGCCTGAGTGGAATGAAATGTAAGTGTTATAGTGTCTTTCAGGTCCTTCCAGACCCTGCAAGTTGTGTCTGAATCTACTAGTTTTTTTTGGAAGTGTGAATCATATTTGAATAAATTAATCTTTAAAACCTAAAAAAAAACACGCAGTAATCGCAAAACGAACTAGAAAGTAGAAAATGATTTTCAAAAAATTCAATTATATTAGAAAAAGCGTCGAGTGCTTGACATTAATAGTTTTTTAGTTGCTATTCACAAAATTGGAGTTATGAAAATATAGTTTTTTTACTATAATTATTTTTTTAAAATCATTTTCTGTTTTTAGTTGCGGGTTTTTTAAAATAATTTACTTTCTGAATTTTTAGTTTCAAAGCGACAACGTACTTATAATTTTTTCCCCAACAACATAAAATTCATTTTTTTAAAATTCACAATTGTTTACCAATTTTTAAATCCGAACTTCGAAATTTTAAATTTTTTCAATTTCGAAACTTTTTCAAAATTTCAGATCCTCAGATTACTTTCCAAATTTTACATTTTCCAATTTTCGAAACCAATTTTTTGCAATTCTTTTTTTAATTTTCAAAATCGTGTTTTTTTCAAAACTACGAATTTTTTTCCAAATTTATAATTCATTTTTTTCAATATTATCAAATTTTCTTCCCAATTTTCAAATCCAAATTGGTTTCCAAATTTCCGAATTTTTTAAATTTTAGGCTATTTATTTCAAAATTCCCAAATTTCAAAATATCCCATCTTATTCTCCAAATTCACGATTTTCCAATTATTTTACAAATTCAATTTTTAAAAAAAATTTACTTGACTTAATCAAACATCTTCAAATTAGTGATTGCTACTGTGTTTTTTGAACTTTTATTTTCCAAATTCCAAAAAACGACAACAAACGTACTTTTTTTAAGCTTAAAATTCTTTTTTTTTTTTTGATTCCCAAAATTTTTTCCTAATTATTTTCAAATCCAAATTTCAAAATTTCCAAACCCTCTAATCTTCAAATTACTTTCCAAATTTCCGAATTTTCCAATTATTTTCTATATTTCCGAAACCAAAGTTTTTCAAATTTCAATTTTTTTAAAAATTTTCAAAACAACACGTACTTATAATTTTCTTCAAAATTTCCTTTTTTTTTCTGATTTGAAATCAATTTTTTTTAATATTCTCAATTTTTTCCACAATTTGTAAATCCAAATTTCAAAATTTCCAATTTTTAATTTTTTAATTTTAAAATTCTTTTTTTTTAAACTTTCAAATCCGATTTTTTTCAAAATTAAGGTATTGTCTGCAATTTTTAGGATTAATCAAACTGATTGAATTTGGTGATTGCTATTAAGTCGTGTTTTTTAAAGTATGATTTATTTTCCAAATTTTTTGTTTCAAAACGGCAACAATATACTTATAATTTTCTTCAAATTTCCCATTTTCGTTTTTTCAAATTCAAAATTCATTGTATTCAATATTCTCAATTTTCAATTCAAAATTTCTCTTAAAATTCAGTTTCTTTTATTATTTTTTCAAAATTTCGATTTTTTAAATTTCCTATTGCTAAAATCATTTTACAAATTTTCGAAACCGATTTTTTCCAGATGTCAAAATTCTTATTTTTTTCAATTTTCAAACTCACTTATTTTCAAATCCAAATTTCTTTCCAAATTTCAAAATATCCAAACTTCCTAATCTTCAAATTACTTTCAAAATTTCCGAATTTTCCAATTATTTTCTATATTTCCGAAACCAAAGTTTTTCAAATTTCAAAATTCAAATTTTTAAAAAATTTTCAAAACAACAACATACGTACTTATAATTTTATTCAAAATTTCATCAATCTCAGAATCTCCTAATTTTTTCAAAGTTTTCCAATTTTTTTTTATTTCTTGATCCTCAAATTATCGAAACCGATTTTTTTTAATTTTAAAATTCATTTTTTTTCAACTTTCAAATCCGATTTTTTTCAAAATTAAGGTATTGTCTGCAATTTTTAAGGTTAATCAAACTTCTTGAATTTGCTGATTGCTATTAAGTCGTGTTTTTTAAAGTATGATTTATTTTCCAAATTTTTTGTTTCAAAACGGCAACAATATACTTATAATTTTCATCAAAATTTCCATTTTGGTTTTTTCAAATTCAAAATTCATTGTTTTCAATATTCTCAATTTTCAATTCAAAATTTCTCTTGAAATTCAGTTTTTTTATTATTTTTATCAAAATTTCGATTTTTTAAATTTCCTATTCCTAAAATCATTTTACAAATTTTCGCAACCGATTTTTTTCCAGATGTCAAAATTAATTTTTTTTATTTTCAAATTCAATTTTTTTTCAAGAAATCGTATAGTCATCGGCCTTGACCCCTATGCAAATTTTCAAGTTAATCCGACTTCTTAAAATTGGTAAAAACTAGCTTGAAAGATTTCGTTACAAGCTTACAAACATACGTCGTAAAAAAACATATTTGACTCACCTATCAGTCTCTTGTCTCTGCTGATGATCTTTGAGCAACCTCTCCTCCAATTCAGCGATCGTGGACTCGTGCTTTGCCTTCAGCTTAGCCAAATGCTTCGCCTTCTCTTCCTCTTCAGCCAGAGCCTGACTCAGATCGTTAGCTCTTTCCTCAAGCACCTTCTTCTCTTTGAGCAGCTTCTGATTGGTATCATCGCTTAGAGCCAAGTCCTCTTCGAGCTTCTTCAACTTATTATCACACTGGACCTTCTCCAGTTGCAGTTTTTGCCTGGCAGCTTCTTCTTCCTCCAACTGCTCTTCCAAATCTTGAATGGTGAGCTGCAGTTTCTTCTTATCGTTAGCCATAGTATTAGCTCTTTCTTCCTCTTCCTCTATCCTGGCTTCGAGGTCGTGGAGGATCTCCTCCAGTTCTTGTTTCCGAGCCGTGAGCCTGGCGCGCATTTCTTCCGCTTCGGCGCACAGTTCGACTTCCGCTTGGAGCTGCTCCTGCAGGACCATCTTCTCTTCTTGGGCTTGCTGGTATTTCTTTTCGTACTCTTGCGCGGACTTTATGTGGTGATCCAGCTTGTCTTTCACCTAGAAACGAGCCAGAAAATAATAACCGAGTCAGTATCCCCACCATCAAGGTGCAGCATCTGTAGGGACAGAGGAAACGCGAAGTATTTGTTAAGATAATCCCTTCTTACCTGTTTCAATTCGTCTTCTTTCTGCATGAGTTTCTCCTCCTGTTTGGTAACCTCCAGCAACGGCTTAACTTTGGTGTATAGTCTCCACCATTGCCAGTTCCTCAACTTGAGGTACGCAGAGCAGTTCCTCTGGATGATGCGAATCGCGTTCAGTTGCTGCACGCGTTTCTGGTAGTTCCTGCGGATAAGGAAGGAAGGGTTTTGCTGGTAGCATATACACCAAAGTCTTAAGATATTAACCAAAATGGCACACTCGTACAGCAATACCCTGTACTTGTCGACATGGTTTTAATTTATGGTGAGCGTCTTCGAAATGCTACCGAGGTTTCGCGAGGTATACAGATCGCTCTCCTAGACGATATCATTCAGGGTCGTGTAGATTTGTTAACATTGTGGAAAGAGCTAGAGATACAGGTGGTTTTGCAGGAATGATCAGGTGTGCTCAGTGGGAGACCTGGAGAAACCCGCATTGTGCAAAATGAGTAAGGAGTATCGAATCTTGTAGAAAAAACAACTAGGGAAGTGGCTAGACAAGTCTATATTGAATATATTGTCATTGTACTGAAGAAGATCTCATTTGTAATTACACTAAAGAAGATTCTATCAAATCACACAATATACGTTTTATTGGCCATACAAGTATGTGGGAAAAAGATCCTTACCTTCGAGAGAGGAATCCTCTGCAGAACGCCTGGAAGTTAACTATGAGATCTGTGATTTTGTAGTCTCTCTCCTCCTCAAGGTGAGCCAACACACCGGCTCTGAAGAATATCTTGGACTGACCGATGCGGAACAGGTTTTTGTCCAGCTCCAGACTTTTGATCATCGCTTCGCACGCCTTCTTACCTGTAGGTAAATGGTTTTAATAATATAAAATTAATGACAATCCCTTAAAAATCGTTCATTTTCGCACTCACCATCCATGAATCCTTTGTTGATAACGTTGGGCGTGAGCAACTCGTAGCGTTGCCTGAATTCCTGGAACGGTATCCTGTTCGGGAAGCCTTGCCTGCAAATCCTGATGCCCTCGAGGACGCCATTACACCTCAGTTGGTCCAGCACCAAAGGAGCGTCGATCTTGCCTGCTTTCTTCTCGTGATTGGGGATGATGCAGCGGACAAAGTTGGGGTTCGTATTGCGAAGTGTTACCATCAGATTGGCCAGCTGTTCTTTGTATAGGTACGAAACGGTGCGGAACATGCCTTTGGCACGACCCAGACTCTCGGCGTCTTTCCAGATGTGGACCACGAATGGGTCAGCGGAACCTGGAAAAAACGTATAGTAGATTGATGCCGCATTTCCCGAAAGAGTATGTTGTGTTAGAAATTACTGGAGTACGTTAATCAGTACCTGAAGATACCCAATTGGGATAGTATTCCGAGTTCATTGTTATGTACTGCTACGAGGGAGGTCTTTTAAGTTTTGCATATAGAAACATAGTGGCCGCGCGGATCGAACGTCAGTACTGAATCTTAACCTCACTCTTTAGTAAACTTAAATTCAAAGTTTCACAACAACACGTGCAATGTTCTCTCTACGGTGAATTTTTAAGTCATTAGAAAAATGGAACACAACCGAGAACATTTTCACGCCATAATTTATTGCAACTTTCAGAGACAATTATCGCAACAAGAATGCCTTGCTGAGTTACTGTCCGTTTTCGGCAACGAAGCGCCACATCAGTCGACAATTTCCCGTTGGTATGGAGAATTCAAACGTGGACGGGTGAGTCTTAGCGACGATCCCAGGGTGGGTGCACCAAAGACGGCAGTCACCCAGGAAAACGTCGATGCTGTGCGCAAACTCATCTTGAAGATAGACATGTGACATATCGCGAGATTGAGGCGTCCTTGAAGATCTCAAAGACCTCAATTCAAAAAATTTTACATGAATTAGAAGTAAGAAAATTAGTTTCTCATTGGAATTTAAAAAAAATCAAAATTTTCAGATATTGACAATTCACTAATTTTAAAAGATGCCAAAATTTCCAAAACTTTGGTAATTTCCAAATTTTTCGAAATTATCGGAATCATCAGAATTTTCTGAATTATTGGTTTTAAATATTTTCAATAAGGTTCGGTATTTTCAAAATTTTCGAACTTATCACTAACGCCAAAATTTTTAAAATTATCATATTTTCAAATTTTTCAAAAAATTTCATCAACGAATTTATCAAGATTTTGAAAATGATTCCACAATTTCCAAATTTTAGATATCATTGTAATTCCCAAAATTTTTCAAAATTTTCAGAAAATTTTCCAAATTTTCAGAAAATTTAAAAAATTATCAAATTTAAAAAGATTTAAAAACTTTCAGAGACTGACAGTTGACTAGTTTCCAAAGATGCCAAAATTTTCAAAACTTCGGTGATTTCTAAAATTTTCGAAATTATCAGAATTTTCAAAATTATCGATTTTAAACATTTTCAATAAGGTTCGGTATTTTCAAAATTCTCGAACTTATCGGTATCACCAAAATTTTTAAAATCATCTTTCAAAATTTTCAATATACTTGAAATTCTCAAAATTTTAGAAATTTTCCAAATATTCATGAAATTTCAAAAATTATCAAATTTAAAAACATTTCAAAATTTTCAGATACTAACAATTTACTACTTTCCAAAGATGCCAAAATTTCCAAAACTTCAGTAATTTCCAAAACTTTCGAAATTATCGGTATTACCAAAATTTTCAAAATCAGATTTCAAAATTTTCTAAAACTTCAAATTTTTAAAAATTATCAGGATTTTTAAATTGATTCCAAGATTTAAATTTAAATATCTCATGCATCCAAAATTATCACATTTTGACAATTTATCAGTTTCCAAAGATTTGAAAATTTCCAAAACTTTAGAAATGTACAAAATTTTCGAAATAATCGGAATAATCAGAATTTTCAAAATTATCGGTTTTACATATTTTCAATAACGTTCCAAAATTTCCAAAACTTCAGTAATTTCCAAAATTTTCGAAATTATCGGTATTACCAAAATTTTCAAAAATATCAGTTTTCAAAAGTTTTCTAAAATCTTCAAAATTTTAAAAATTAATTAAAGTGATTCCAAGATTTACATTTAAATATTTCAAGTTTTTACAATTCTAAAAAATTTTCAATATTTTCATTAAAATTTAAAGATTTCAAATTTTTAGATTTTGGCAATTTATCAGTTTCCAAAGATTTAAAAAAATTTCCAAAAGTTTTGAAAATAATTCCACAATTTCAAAATTTTCAGATAATTGAAATTCTTAAAATTTTCAGAAATTTTCCAAATTTTCATGAAATTTCAAAAATTATCAAATTTAAAAACATTTAAAAATTTTCAGATACTAACAATTTACTACTTTCCAAAGATGCCAAAATCTCCAAAACTTCGGTAATTTCCAAAATTTTCGAAAATATCGGTATTACCAAAATTTTTAAAATCAGATTTCAAAATTTTCTAAAACTTCAAATTTTTAAAAATTATCAGGATTTTTAAATTGATTCCAAGATTTAAATTTAAATATCTCATGCTTCCAAAATTATCAGATTTTGACAATTTATCAGTTTCCAAAGATTTTCAAATTTCCAAAACTTTAGAAATGTACAAAATTTTCGAAATCATTGGAATAATCAGAATTTTCAAAATTATCGGTTTTACATATTTTCAATAACGTCCCAACATTTCCAAAACTTCAGTAATTTCCAAAATTTTCGAAATTATCGGTATTATCAAAATTTTCAAAAATATCAGTTGTCAAAATTTTCTAAAATCTTCAAAATTTTAAAAATTAATTAAATTGATTCCAAGATTTAAATTTAAATATTTCAAGTTTTCAAAATTCTAAAAAATTGTCATTAATTAATTGTCATTTTCATTAAAATTTAAAGATTTTAAAATTTTTAGAATTTGGCAATTTATCAGTTTCCAAAGATTTAAAAAAATTTCCAAAAGTTTTGAAATTTTCGAACTAATCGGGATCATCAGAATTTTCAAAATTATCGGTTTTAAAATTATCGATAACGTTCGGTATTTTCAAAATTTTCGAAATTATCGGTATAACAAAAAATTTCAAATGTATCAGTTATCAAAATGCTCAAATTTATTCGAGTTTTCAAAATTTTGATGAAAACATTTTTCAAAAACGTTCAATATTCACGATATTTTCAGGATTATCGAAATTATCAACATTTTAAAAGAATTCTAAATTTTCAGATTTCAAAGCTCTCGGTGTTCAAAACTTTCAAATTTTCAGTTTCAGCAGCAACTCACTAGATTGACGTGTAGGCTTTTAGAACGAGGATACATCTTTACTAGTTTTGAGGGAGTTTAGTGCGGTTTTTTCAGGTTCTGCCCGTAGCTCGTCGATTTTAAAAAAATAAAAATCTTTTTCTACCTTGGCATATCGGCACCTTGTGTCAAAATTTCATCAAATACGTTTGTAGAAGTTCACTTTCATTAAACATTGAAATAACTAAACGATAAAAAAACCACCACTACTAACCTTGAAGCAACGAAACGACGTTCTCGTTCTGAGGATCCATGTTCTTCATCAGCCACTGATTGGCGCAATAATCCACTTTTCCAGCATAGTGGATGATTGAAAAGTCGGCAACGCCCCTAAAGTCGCTCTTCTTGAATTTGGGATGGGTCGTGTGAGCTGTCACCAATTTGTCAACAAAGGTCTTGTCTGTGGCCTTCGGGAAGAGGCACTCTTCGTCAAGCAACGCCATAATACCTGGAAAAAACAAAAACAGTAACAATATGTATAAAAAAGTGATTTTGGATAAATACAAATTTGCATCTTTAAAGCACAGAATTATAATGGAAGTCACGAGACTAACTAGAAAACAGTTTTTTAAAACTTTCAAAAGATTCATAGTGACCATAGGCAGCATTTCTTGGGTCACTTGAACTAAATATTTTTCAAACTCCACTGTATTAAAAACAAAAGATTCTCACCCATAGGTTTGTCTATGAGATCGATGGTGGGCTGCAAATCAAGCCCAAAATCGATAAACTTCCACTCGATGCCTTCCCGTTGGTATTCCTCCTGCTCCAAAATGAACATCGTGTGATTGAACAGCTGCTGAAGTTTCTCGTTGGTGTAGTTGATGCACAGTTGTTCGAACGAGTTCAAGTCGAATATTTCGAAACCGGCGATATCGAGGATGCCTATGAAGCTGGCTCCTTGTCTCTTCGTCCTGCCCAGCGATCTGCCAGAAATTAATGGTTAGAGAGAAAATCAAAAGATGAAAGTTTGGCCTGTGGCAAAGTCAACCCTGCATCTTGTCTTTGACGAACATTCAAAGAAAGGAAAGGAGGTGAATTTATGGACAGGTGAAATCAGTGAGATGTGTTACTCTAATCATACTGAACTGACACTCTTCGAGAGCAGAGATAAGGTAAATCTCATGCAGAATTCATTGAAACGCGATCTGTTTATTTTGTTATAAATAGTATGTATTAAATGTATTAAAAATTTTAGATATCATTGTAATTCTAAAAAATTTTCCAAATTTTCAGAAAATTTAAAAAATCATCGAATTTAAAAAGATTTAAAAATTTTCAGAGACGGACAGTTGACTAGTTTCCAAAGATGCCAAAATTTTCAAAACTTCAGTGATTTCTAAAATTTTCGAAATTATCGGAATTATCAGAATTTTAAAAATTATCGATTTTAAATATTCAATAAGGTTCGGTATTTTAAAATTGTTAATTATTTTTCTTCTAATTAAAAAAATACTTATCGCTGTTAGAATATTTGTTTATTTTGTTATAAATAGTATGTATTAAACGTTTCTTTTGAAAATGATTCCACAATTTCCAAATTTTAGATATCATTGTGATTCTCAAAAATTTTCCAAATTTTCAGAAAATTTAAAAAATCATCAAATTTAAAAAGGTTTAAAAATTTTCAGAGACGGACAGTTGACTAGTTTCCAAAGATGCCAAAATTTTCAAAACTTCAGTGATTTCTAAAATTTTCGAAATTATCGGAATTAACAGAATTTTAAAAATTATCGATTTTAAATATTCAATAAGGTTCGGTATTTTAAAATTGTTAATTATTTTTCTTCTAATTAAAAAAATACTTATCGCTGTTAGCATATTTGTTTATTTTGTTATAAATAGTATGTATTAAACGTTTCTTTTAATAAATCAAATATTATATAAATCACGTGCGCTAATGTAAACATTTCGATAATGTGAACCACACTTGGATTGAATAAGTTTACATTATCGAGCGTCTGCTGTATTATTATTAAATTCAAATATTCACTTTTGAAATACATATTTGCTAGTTATGCTATTACAATTTTGCAGATGAAAATATATACTGCCTCTAGTTTCGTAATATCTATTTAATTTTGTGAAGTTTTCTTAAATGTGGTGGTAATAAATGATTTTTTAATTTAAATATGAATCACATTCAGCCACTGCAGTAGTCTTAATAATCTTAGCGTATTTGTCTTTATCTAAAATGATTCTCATAGCTTTAGTTTGTAGAATTCGCAATTTTGAAAATATTTTTTTATTTGCTGTAAACAAAATAGATACAATATAAAAAAATGGGGACGAATTATGGCGTTATATACAATGTTTTTGGAATACAAAATAGTTTACTATCTACACATTTACCCAAATATATAATGTTTCACACTAACTAATTCAATTTTTTTATCATTAATCATGAGCCGAATTGTATGTAAGTGTTTAATTCAAGTTCATTATTATTTAACCTATCCATATATTTTTAATAACACTATTTAACCATCCCAAATAAGTGTCTAAATGTTGTGTTACATATTAATGTATCATCCGCGAATTTTTGAGTTTTGCAGCGTTTTAAAACGTCAGAGATATCATTTATATATATAATAAATAGTAACGGTCCTAGTTCAGTTCCCTGTGGCACCCCTACTAATATATTTAGAGCACGACAAAATATTTCAAATTTTTTGGCTTTTTTTTACTAAATAAGTTTGTAAATTGTTTAACACTGATCCTTTAAATCTAAAAATACCTAAATATACTGTTTGCAGTAGATTATTTCTCATCTATACTTCTCCAGCATTCCACCACCATTTGGATTGCTGTTTCATTAGAATATTTTTTTCTAAATACAGCTTGATTTTTTTTTCCAAAATTTTGTTTCCTTCAATGAATTCAATTCGTACATTATCGCTTCTAAAGAGTGACGTTTTGGGGATCAAGTGTTGTTGAAGATGAAGAAACTAAAAGGCAAAATGTCGGGGTCTTACAACGACAAGTTTGCGTTTTTGGGTGACGATAAACCTTTCAAGGAAGGTCGCAAGAATGGTAGAATGGATCGTATGAGCTAATAAAACCTAAGAGTGTTTAGAGAAAATTCACTAGTATTTATGGATCCTACCTATCTACGTCACACAGCATGCATTTTGGTACTGACCCTGTTCCAGTCTTTTTTATTGTATCCATGGTCCGTCTAGCAATGAAAGTGAACGACATATAAGGGACAGTTTGTCATTCCTGACCAGGAAGCTTAAATAACAACACAAACGTATAACGATTATCAATTTTTTCGATAAACCTTCCGATTAATCTCCATGTCTTACTAATAGTAATGTTTATTGGTCGAACTACGAAGTTTTCGTATAAATAATGACGTCAGTATTCAATAAACATAAAACACCTAAAAAATGCTTGGAATTTCCTATGTATACTATCAAACGTATAAAATTGCATTTTTTTATAACTTTCAATTTTTAGACGTCTTTCATATGTTATACGTTTAAATTTTGTAGGAATAGAATTACAAAACTTAAGAGTCTAGAAAGTAGGATGGTCTGTGGCTGATAGTTTTTTTTAAATCTGGGGATAAGTGCAGATGTTTCCTTAAACAATTTCGATTTTTTTGTTAAATATACTAAGTGACATATAAATCCGAACACCCAGTTTAAATGGTTTTATTTTAATAAAATTTTGTATAAGTACTTAATGAAGCATAATAAGTAAAAATTTCAAAATGATTGCACTGCTTTAAAGCCCTTCGACCTTTAATAATGTGTGGATGCACCCTGATGTGCTACGCATTCTCCAACGCGCCTAGGCATCTCATTCCAGGCAACCACCAACCCCTCTCGAAGTGCCTCTAGAGTCTGAGGAGGACGTTGCAAATTGAGCAATCTCCTACCCATCATATTAAACACGTGCTCAATTGGGGACAAGTCGGGAGATCTTGGTGGCCATGGTAACAATGTGACATCATTATGTTGAAAGAAGTCTATTGTGACTCTTGTAACATGTGGTCGGGCATTATCTTGTTGGAAAGTTGGATCTGCCAGGGTAAAAGATGGGGTTCTAGAACTTCGTGGATATAACGCTGCGCGTTCATGTTACCTCTGATAAAGATTAAAGGCGACCTGGAACCATATGCTATAGCACCCCAAACCATAACTCCAACAGTGTGATGAACATGTCTTTCAACAAAAAACTGTGGATTCCTTCTTTCACCACGTCGCCTTCTAACCCTGGCACGACCATCGTGCATGCCTAAGCAAAATCGAGACTCGTCACTAATTCCTGATCCCAGAGTGACCGTTGTCTGCACTACTCAAGGCGATTACGTCGGTGTTCTCGAGTTAAAGGGAGGACCCAGTGTGGCCGGTATGAAAACAAGCCAAAACTTCTCATTCGTCGGTAAACACTTCGCATGCCAATAGGTCTTCCGTGTTCTGCAAACCGTTCATTTGCAATGGACCTGGTAGTGGAGAAACGGTCCCTTAAGGCAAATAATCTTAAGCGGCGATCTTCACGGTCTGTTGTTCTACGGCGGCGTCCAGTGCTCCTTGCTCTTTGCGTACGGCCTTCTCGAAGCCATGCCTGACAACACCTAACCACAGTGTCTACACTTCTTTGCACTCTAACTGCAATTGCCCGAAAAGAAAGTCCAGCTTCCCGAAGTCCCACTATACGGCCCCTATCAATCACCAAGTTGACGAAATCGTACAGGTCTCCGTACTCTTGGCATCGTAACCGATCGTAAAGGATGTCAAGAACCAAAATCCGCCAACGTTGATTCTTTACTGCGGCTGAAATATTCATTTTTAGAGCGTTGGTGAATTAAAAAAAAGCAGTATAAAAAAAAAATTTCACTTGTTATTTACAGTAAGATAAATACATTCACCAACTTTTATTAAAATAAAACCATTTAAACTGGGTGTTCGGATTTATATGTCACTTAGTATATATTGTTCTGTGATAAGATCATCTATGCTGGCAGTCAAAAAGCTAAGATTCGCCGTAAAGATTTTCTGTAGGATAACATTTCTTTTTGTTCAACATAACCTTCAAAATCCACTTAAGCGTAATTTTAAGTTTTTATAACAATTATTCATGACTCTTCCCATGCGAAGATTCGATTTCATAAGCTAGTAATGATTGAACAAAAGCATGATATTTTGGGCTCAAAAGCCGCTGACACGGAATAAGATATCTTAATTTCCTTATTAAATTTTCAACGTGTATATTCCATCGTAGATGGTTATCTATGAATACCCGTAAATATTTGAAATTATCAACTGATTTTATGTTTTTGAAGTTATTCAGATAAAATTTGTTGTTGTGATCTGTTCTCGCAAGAAATTTGTTGACTGTTGAAATCCTTAAAATGTGTAACCTTTAAAAAACCCAATAAAATTTTGTCTTCTAAACAATCCCAATCTTTGTCTGAATAAATAAGCGCCGTGTCGTCTGCGAAACCAAAAATTTCCGATCGTTTTATCACATAAAAATGTCATTAATACACAAATTAAACAGGATGGGTCCTAATACGGTTCCTTGTGGAACTCCGCATCTGACTGCCATATTTCCACTTAGTGTATATGAAATCCTAAAAAGTTCAAGGTGTTTGATAATTTTTGATGCGTAATCGAATGCTTTAGCTGAGAAGTCTACAAAAAGGCATGCTGCACATTTTGGTTGTTAACTGAATAAGTGCATCCTGAGTTGACTTTTATCACAGCCGACGTCAACTACGAGCCGTGATGAAAGAACTAAATTTAATTTTGGAAAAGAGGACAGTTCGATTCGATACAAATCGTCTGAATATGAAAAAGCTCTAAAAAATTAAAAAATACGAAATAATCGTGATATATATGAGTCGCTAATGCAGTTAACCTAATTAAAAGTATTTAGTTTACGTTTTTTTGTGTCAGCCCACTGTGTTCCACCAGGCCCAGCTTGGAAATGTGGAGTTACCTGTTTGTTTTTAATACATTTACTTTCAGTTTTACTGTTATTTTTCAATTTTACATAATCATTCAAAATTATGTTTGAAAAAATAGACAAAAGCTTAGATAAAATATCTGCGGCCACAGATGCAAGTTAAAGAAAATTCACTGTATATAAAGTCAGCCTGAATGCTGAGCAAGGTTAACTGACACAAAATAAATTTTTGATTATTGCTTTTCAAGAAGAAAATTTCCAATCTATCTACATTAATAATAGATTCAAAAATGGCATACATATGGTAGAATATGATTGGTACATAACTGGTTGGAATTGACAGTCCTCCTCTTTGGAAATGATCAAAATAAAAATTTGTTGTTAATGAACCTTTTTCTTTAACTATTAGCGATTTGCATATCTCGCAGTTTAGGTTTTTAGAGATAGCGTGTGAAGCATATCCAGATAAATAAGTCTTAGTACTATCCTCTATGTCACAATTGGCTAAGTAATTTGTCTCAAATACTTCATTGAATATATCCAAAACTTCAGGATTTTGTTTGGTATCCAAGAAATCAAAATTTTCTTGAGTTTCCAAGCAGTTTTGGAACCTTGTTTTAATTTATAAAACGTGAAAGCCATTATTATTGAAAGTGATGCATATCTGTTTTTCCTGTTTTGAATTTGTCTCAGCTGATCAGCAATAATCTCTACATTTTTTGTATATGGAAACATAACCGAGTCATTATTAATTATGGAAATCGCTGTGTCAAGTTGTTAAAAAGCATTCATGATGCAAACTTCGACAGAGTTTTTATGTTGGTTCTCAGAAAAATAGAAAAAATACCTATTTAGCAGGTTTTCTAATTGGGACCAACTGGTAATTTTGAGATCATATGGCAAAACCCACTTCAAGTCACTAAAAGAAAGCTTACATCCTTTATGAACAACCCGAACTTCCATCTGACCATCAACTATAATCTGTGTATTCAAAGTTAAGATATCATTTTCAAAATCCAATTTATAAAAATATAGCTTTCCATCAGATAATTTATTATTCCATTTCTGTGAGGCTTTAATTTTTGAAAATGAAGAATGTAATTCTTGAAAGTCTTTGATCTTATCCATATCATCGAAATTCTGGATAGCTTTTTCATGTTTCTCAATTAATTTTTGTTTTCTTTGCATTGGGTCAGTTCTTTTGGGTGCTTCAGTTTTTGAAAGATATGATGGAAAGTTTGGGAAAATGGAGGGAACAGCATTTTCTTTCAATTTTGGATATTATTTTGGACTGTTCCATCCGCCAAAACTATGTTTTCTGTCCTGATGATATCCGATTCTCTAAAATGACGACTGCACACAGCTGAATATTTTGAAGGTGTCCAATTTTTTCTGGGAATTGCCATAAGCCATTTTTTTCAGACTTTCGGTACTTGGAAAGCGAAAAGTTGAAACATAGCTTTCTGTTTTCAAAGCAGAATTATAGTTTGCATTGCATAAAGGAACACAGCAACAACGAGGCATATTGTCTGCGTCAAATACTTGATAAATGAAAAAAGAAAAATACAACCTGAATTTGCACGTTTTCAATAGTTGAAATGCTTAGCGTCCTGAGGCGCGAACAGCCACAGTCACACTTCTTAGTTTATTTTTAAAGCACAGAAGCACTACAACTGGAGTCTATTTCTCATATATTATAGTCACCGATCACTTTGAACACATACACACACACTTTGAAGCTTAGAAAACAAGCTTATCTCTTAATTACAGCCTCTGGGATTCCAAAATCACAAATTGAAAAGGTTATGTTTTCTCAGCGTTTTGAGCACGAGTTGCGTCGATGCAGCAAGCAGCGGCGGGAGTAACACTACCACCTACGTTGCCAGATTTCTTTGTTCACGGCTCGTAGTTGACGTCGGCTGTGCTTTTATCAAAGCAAAATACATTGCCTCAAAGTATATCGTTTACAAAAAATATCTAAGAACCTATTTAAAATCCGAGAATCAGGTGATCTTCAAACCTTTCAACACTCACCTATTTATCCTGGTAACCAGCCATTTGAACATCCTTTCGTAACAAGCCTTCGAAACCGCCTCGACGGCAAACTCAACCTGCTCTTTCGTCTGACTTTTCGTGACGAAATCCCTGCCTACTTTAATCCTGGGTTTCAAGAACGCCCTGGTCATGTCGGTGACCGACAGACCCAAAAGGTGGGCTATCTTCTGAGCGACCGTGTTGTCCGGGAGGGTAGCTTGGTCGGAATTTCTATCCTGCGGAAGAAAAATGTTCTAGTGCAGTCTGCGAAACCGAAAAGTTCGTCAGTTATCGCGTGAGAACTAAGGTTGCAGTCGCCTTGAAACGAACTAACCTCAAAATACTGTTCAAGGTCTTGTCTTCACTTTGATTTGTATACCAGCTTTCTCACCTGTTTGAACTCCATCTTTCCGAACAGCATCACCGCCGAGACCACCCTGAAGATGGCGCTGAAGTCCTCGTTCGTCATGCCCATGATGTGCATGCTCTTCACCGTGTTCTGGAACTCTTGGGCGTCGTCGACGCCGGGCACTATGTGATTGTCCTCGCGGAGGAAACTGTACGAACGCGGGTCCTCAAGGATGAATTCCTCTGAAGAAAAAAATCGCGAAATTTTAAATCAATAATAATTTAGTTTTTGGACTTCAAAAGGGCGTTTGAAACTATTGACTTACAAAATCGCATCACTACGGATTTAAAGGATCTGTATTCAAAATTCTACAAAATTATTTAATTGACGGAAGTCAAAAAACCAAAATTGGATCTACATTATCAAGATCAAAAAATATTTCTGTTGGTATACCACAAGGTAGTAAACTAGGCCCACTACTATTTATTTTATACATTAATGACATTTGTAAGATTTTAGATTATTGTAAACTTCAGATATTTGCGGATGATACATTCATATACATATCAGATGAAAATATAGACACATGCTTAATTTTGACTTGGCAAAAAACGTAAATTGGTTAAATGTAAATAAACTAAAATTGAATACTTCTAAAACAAAATGTATGCTAATAGGGAAATACCTGAATGAAAATACTATCACAGTTAGGATAAATGGAGAAATAATTATTTAGATATATATATATACATATATATATATATTTTTTTTTTTGACTTGAGACGTGGTCATTGTCGTCTAGACCAGTTAGGTGAAAAATTAAAGCTTCCGCCTTTTGTTGGGTACTTCGACAAAATTTAAGCAAAGAGGACTCTTTATACTTTTTTAATTCTCTCTAGCTTTCAATGGACTTTGCCATCATCATCAGGAGCTGCAATTACAATGATAACAGTAGCACCAAACACGAGCACATAATATTATTATTGAGACAGGGCGGTACTCAAACTTCCAAAGGGCTATAACTTTGTTACTTTAATTTTACCAGAAAAAATGGTAAAGGAAAAAACATTTATTTTGATCAGATCTAGTCACTGTTAAAATAAACTTCGAAGTCACCCTGTATATTCGCTAGATAAAATAACGGTAGACCTTGCAAAATAAATGATAACATTTTACGTTGCTAAGAAGCTGATTTTTGACGTTCAATGAACTTGTCAACAATTAAAAAAAATATTTTATATGAGAAAACAGTATTTCAGTTTTAAAATGGACGTCGAGTATTCCAGATCTATCGCCTACTGAAACCTTGTGGCATATCATGAAGCTTCGATCGAATCTCGTTAGAACCGTTCCAGAATTGTGAACCCGTCGCCAAGAAATTTTCACACCAGATGACCGCCAAACATTAGTTGTCACTATGTCAAGACGTATCGAAACAGTAATCAGTCGAAAATTTGATGTAACGCAGTGGTGATCTGCTGCTATTTGGTTTCGTTGATCTTTAATAATTGATAATTATATTTGGAATTTGTAGGATATTTTTTGTCACAAAAAAATTTAGTATTTTAAATAAAAATATCGTATGTTATCAGAAATACATTTTAGTATTTAAATTTCATAAAAAAACGTAGTTTTGATAGTTGGGCCAGAGACAGCGCTCGTATAACGTACTACAAGTGTCCTCATTTTTTGAACGATTATGAGGTTACTTCGACCTGACGATTTCCGAAAAACTACTTGCATTAATAGTGAACAAAGCTTTAGAAAATAACGCGGCGCCATCTGTTAGCGGAAACAAGAACTATCCAACGGCAACCGGGATGCATTACGTGTTGCCTACCGCGCTGTCGCTGACAGACGCCATCTATCGGCGACCAGCGGAGCTGCATGACTAGAACATCGGGAACTGATCTCGATTACGACTCGAAGCTTCTAGAGCAGGACCAGACATTTGTATAAACGCAGCAGTGTGTAATTATTTTCTGATTTCTTCTCCCTACATCTTTCTTCCTGCTCAAGGCATTTTCTTGCATGCACCGACGAATTGAAATATAGATACGCTGACAAAAGTTCTCGATATAATGTGAACATTTTATAAAAAAAATCTGTCGTATGCAATTTTGAATAATCATCGTAATAAAAATTACAACGCAGCAATGTTCGTGCTCTAAATATGAAAAAAAAATAATGATGAACTCATTTAATCCAACCACGTTTATGATATTTAACCGCAAATTTTCTCTTGAAACTATGCGGCTCTCGTTATGAACTGACAATACCACAAAATGAATTTGACACGTGCATGAGAAACAACTGAGCATTCAATGCAGAAACACATTGCATTTATACAATGTATAACGACACACAGATATAAATCATAAATCGGATTAGTTTTTTTCGTGAAATGCTTTATCATGGATCATAAAATACTGAGTGTTATGCATGAAGTACTTTTGACGCAAAAAAGGGTAATGAATTGTTTTAGATAACTGGCAATGTCTATAATCAAATTAACTTTTGTTTGTCGTTTTTTGTGACCATTATAGTGGTATTGGTAGTCATATTAAATAATAGTATCATCTTTATTTAGGAGGAAGTTTAGCTAATAGCTATTCTCTTACCAAAAAATGAATAAATTCTCATCAAAAATATATAAATAAAATAATATGTGTGAATTATACTAGATAGTAGTATTTATTATATAAGTATTACATAATAAAGTTATGGTTAAGGACCTGCATAGTTTCATGTGAAATGAGGTGCGTGACTGTCTTTAAATTTGTTGTTCAAAAATGTTTTTCTTGACTTATTTCTTTAGGTCGGGTTGATGAACAGCATAAGCTGTGACCTTTTCGTCACGATTTTTTTTACTATTAAGTCTATTATTTTGTAATGCTGTGACGAATAAAGACCAATTATTATACAAATAAATCACAATATTTCACATGACTCGATTGGTCTTGAAATGGCAACGTATATTATAATGCCGACAAAACAACGAAATCACCTCAATTACTCTCAGCAAATGCTCCTAATAACGTAACGTGTCCCAAAATGGCGATTTTTTAATTAAAATCCAAGCTAACGATATTTTTTATTGTGCAACATTAGAACATTGTATAATTGGTGCGTGGGCGACCCATACAGGCACGACAACAATCCATTTATATACAGGGTCGAGTCATTAATTTTCAGATAATGATTGTAGAAGGAAGATAAACCAAAATATGTGTGTAAAAATAAAAAAATAAAATTAGCTTGTTTTATAAAGTATCATCCCGACAAGTATTTCAGTGCGGACCTGTATTTGATCGTGAGGTCTTGGAGCACCGGCATGCCGTCCATATGTGAGGTCTTAAGTCAAATGATTCACGAACCCGTTGTACTACATTAACAAAGGCACGAGGGGTTGGTTGCACTCGATTGGGAAACCGATCCGCATAAACATGTGCCATTTTTTGTTTAGTTTGACCCACGCAACAGACACCACTATCCACTACCGACTGACACTGACTGTATACAACTGAATGAAATAATTGTAAAAACATCGTTCCAAATTCTTTCGCTTTTTTATTTCCGATGCGATGAACCGATAAGGCGAATTATATTCGTTGTCGCCAAACACGAGCACATAATATTATTATTGAGACAGGGCGGTACTCAAACTTCCAAAGGGCTATAACTTTGTTACTTTAATTTTACCAGAAAAATGGTAAAGGAAAAAAACATTTCTTTTGATCAGATCTACTCACTGTTAAAATAAATGACTCAACTTCGTATATAGTTGAAGTATTGGACCGTTTCATATAAAGTAAGTACCGGCTTCTTTTCAGCAATGAATTTCTAAACTGTTTTTTTTTTTTTTGGTGTTGGCGACCCCTTTTTAAATAAATTAGCGTTTATTGCACAACCATTTACAAGACAATCCTAAGAAAAGATCAAACTAACAAAAACATAAAACATACATAAAGCAGGTGATTCTATCTAAAGGAAAAACAAACAAGAACAAGAAGCAAAAAACATAAATTTGTGCGAGTCCTGTCAAAGTAAATGTTTCAAAAAATATGAAACTTCCTCGTTGTTCGTTGTTTGACGTTTTATGTTTTCCTATCGCCTTATTAAAATATCCGTTAATCGTCACACATAGCTTTACGAAAACAAATTTTAGAAAAAAAAACTTACTTCTTTGAGCTTCTGACGCCCCAGCTAAAAGTTGATAGAATATGTGGAAGGTCCTTTCGTATTTCGCTTGTCTGATGGCACGAGATTTTTCTAGAAGGTACGTTTCGATATTCGCCCCGGCTATGTATCCTGAAGCGTCGAAGTTTATTCTAATGAATTTACCCTGCGGACAACAAAAACCAATCAATCAAAAGCTATGAAAATTCATAATAGTCAATACGCGTGCGATACGTAGATGTGGATGAGTACCTTTATGTTCTTTATATAGCAGTGTAGTAAACATTAGACGATAACGAATACAAAAATATCATTCAAGACCATACGAAAACCCATATTATCCAAAACTTCTAAAGGTACGCGTCCACACAAGGAAATCCGAGTGTTAAACGGTACCGGCAGTTTATTAAATACTAGGCAAGAATGAGAGCAAGAATACGAGAGACTAATGAAAACACAAATATCATTCAAAGCCATACGGAAACCCATAATATCCAATACTTCTAAAGGTACTCGCCCACACAACGGACTCTGTGCGATACGAAGCTGTGGATGAGTACCTTCATGTGTTTTTATGTGGCGATTTTAGGCAGTTTAGTAAATACTAGAGAATAATGACAAGACATATCAATCAAAACAATACGAATACCCATAATATCCAGTACTTCTAAAGGTACGCGTCCAC
This sequence comes from Acanthoscelides obtectus, assembly GCA_963669975.1. Classification (NCBI taxonomy): domain Eukaryota; kingdom Metazoa; phylum Arthropoda; class Insecta; order Coleoptera; family Chrysomelidae; genus Acanthoscelides; species Acanthoscelides obtectus. Next base: position 5,177,497 of record CAVLJG010000010.1, read on the forward strand.
AACGGAATCTGAGCGCGATACGGAGCTGTGGATGAGTACCTTTATGTTCTTTATGTCATTATAGACAATGCAGTGAATACTAGAGAACAATGGAGACAAATGTCTCAAAATATCAATCATTATGAAGGTACTCGTCCACAGAACGAACTATTAGTGCGACACGGAGTTGTGGATGAGTACCTTTGTCTTCTTTATGTAGCGATTATAGGCAATGAAGCAATAACAAAATTTCAATACAAACCATACGATAAATGTAATAAATATTAGAGAAAAATGATAACGAGGATATCAAAATATGAATCAAAACCATACGAAAACCCATAATAGCCAATTATTCCAAAGGTACGCGTCCACTCACCGGACTCTTGAGTGCGATACGGAGCTGTGGATGAGTACCTTAATGTTCTTTATGTCGCGATTATAGACAATGTAGCAAACACTAGAAAATAGTGGAAGCAAATATATCAAAATATTAATCATTCTGAAGGTACGCGTCCACGATACGGAGCTGTGGATGAGTGCCTTTATGTAACGATTTTAGGCGGTGTAATAAATACTAGACAAACATGAGAATGAGGATATAGAAATATGGACCAAAACCATGCGAAAACCCATAATAGCCAATTATTCTAAAGGTACGCGTCCACTCAACGGACTCTTGAGTGCGATACGGAGCTGTGGATGAGTACCTTTATGTAACGATTTTAGGCAGTGTAATAAATACTAGAGAAAGATGAGAACGACGATATCGAAATATGAATCAAAACCATACGAAAACCCATAATAGCCAATTATTCTAAAGGTACGCGTCCACCCAACGGACTCTTGAGTGCGATATGGAGAAGTCGATGAGTACCTTTATGTTTTTTGTCACGATTATAGACAATGTAGTAAATATTAGAACATAATGGAAACAAATATATCAAAATATTTCTCAGTCTAAAGGTTCGCGTCCACTCAACGGACTCTTGAGTGCGATACGGAGCTGTGGATGAGTACCTTTATGTAACGATTTTAGGCAGTGTAATAAATACTAGAGAAAGACGAGAACGACGATATCGAAATATGAATCAAAACCATACGAAAACCCATAATAGCCAATTATTATAAAGGTACGCGTCCACCCAACGGACTCTTGAGTGCGATATGGAGATGTGGATGAGTACCTTTATGTTTTTTGTCACGATTATAGACAATGTAGTAAATATTAGAACATAATGGAAACAAATATATCAAAATATTTATCAGTCTGAAGGTACGCGTCCACGATACGGAGCTGTGGATGAGTGCCTTTATGTAACGATTTTAGGCGGTGTAATAAATACTAGAGAAAAATGAGAACGAGGATATCAAAATATGTGTCAAAAACCATACGAAAACCCATAATAGCCAATTATTCTAAAGGTACGCGTCTACTCAACGGACTCTTGTGTGCGATACGGAGCTGTGGATGAGTACCTTTATGTTCTTTATGTCGCGATTACCGACAATGTAGTAAATACTAGAAAAAGGAGGCAAATATATTTAAATAATTCTTAAGGTACGCGCCCACGATACGGAGCTGTGGATGAGTGCCTTTATGTAACGGTTTTAGGCAATCTAATAAATGCTAGAGAAAAATGAGAACGAGGGTATCGAAATATGAATCAAAAACCATACGAAAACCCTTAAGATGCCAATTAATAATTCTTAAGGTACGCGCCCACGATACGGAGCTGTGGATGAGTGCCTTTATGTAACGATTTTAGGCAATCTAATAAATGCTAGAGAAAAATGAGAACGAGGATATCGAAATATGAGTCAAAACCATACGAAAACCCAAAATAGCCAATTATTCTAAAGGGACGCGTCCACTCAACGGACTCTTGAGTGCGATACGGAGCTGTGGATGAGTACCTTAATGTTCTTTATGTCGCGATTACCGACAATGTAGTAAATACTAGAAAAAGGAGGCAAATATATTTAAATAATTCTTAAGGTACGCGCCCACGATACGGAGCTGCAGATGAGTGCCTTTGTGTAACGATATTAGGCAATCTAATAAATGCTAGAGAAAAATGAAAACGAGGATATCGAAATATGAATCAAAAACCATACGAAAACCCTTAAGATGCCAATTAATAATTCTTAAGGTACGCGCCCACGATACGGAGCTGTGGATGAGTGCCTTTATGTAACGATTTTAGGCAATCTAATAAATGCTAGAGAAAAATGAGAACGAGGATATCGAAATATGAGTCAAAACCATACGAAAACCCATAATAGCCAATTATTTTAAAGGTACGCGTCCACTCAACGGACTCTTTGGTGCGATACGGAGCTGCGGATGAGTACCTTTATGTTGTTTATGTCGCGATTATAGATAATGTAGTAAATGCTAGACTTTTTGTTTATAATCGATGTTAATAATTTTTGCTTAAATGATTTAGAAGTAAATAATATACATTTACTGAGTATCCCGATACTTACAAATCGTGAAGAGTTGTCGTTCTTGATAGTTTTGGCATTACCAAATGCTTCTAGGATGGGGTTTGCTTGAAGTAATTGTTGTTCTAATCCTCCCTGTAGAAAAAAACATCGATCAAATACTGTAATATATGTTTACAAATAATTATAGTATTAGTAAAAACCCACACGTAACTCGAGATAAAAAGGATTCATTGATTCACTAATATTGTCTGTATTAGTGTGAAAACAAAACAAACAAAAAAATGCTTATGTGTGGTGAAAATATTGAATATTAGCTAAAAAAAAGCTAAAGCAGATCCATTTATCACTAATTGTTTCACGTCTTCCTTTGGTCGTGGATTTTATATTTTTATTCTGACACTTTTCATGCCACGAATTTTTTACGCGCGCCCTCGCCATCAGACTAAAATCATAAGCAAATTCAAAATGTTTCTCATATTAATTGATTTCATAATCTAGATCTAAGAAAAAAAAATATTAATAGACAATAATTTTTGACGAACGAAAGGTCAAAATCAATTAATCTTCGACCACAAGATTGCACCAGTTGTAAAATCTGTTACTGGTTGCTTTAAGGTAGCGTAAAAGTGTGAACAGTTCACGAAAAGGTTATCAATGTTGCAATTAAATTAAATTGGCTACAAATGCGATCAAAACATAAACAACGTATTTATTTCCTTGCTACGGATATCAGCTCAAATTCCATATAGAAATCACACAGCTGGAAACATCCCATTAAAATAATGCAAAATCAAACATTCCACTTTTTTGTCCAAAATTGAGTTTTCGTTTTCGTTGTGGTAACATTTGAAAAAAAAATCGCAAAGTGGCCTTAAACGAGCGCAAATTGCAAGCATCTGCTAAAATCCCATTCCTAAAAACTTCCAATGCAACTCTACATGCACATCAAAGCACAAACATTTATTTCTAAGTAAGAAGTGTGACCAAACCTTGATTAATTTTTATATAATGTATTTTTTATTTCTATACGTTTGTTCACTTATTTTTCCTGATAACAAATATGGCGTGATCAAAAAAGATGCAAGTCTAAGGAGCATCAACTTGGCCAGAAAAATTAACTAAATGAGGCATTGAGATATTTCTCGGTTGAAAAGCAAATTACAAACGACGAAATTTATTAACAAAAACTGAACCATTCTTTGGATACATTTCATAACGTAATAGTTTTGTTTAAATCGCAATGTTTATTTATGTGTTTGATGAGAAATAACATTTTTGCTGCTATTTTATTTGTTTATTCACACCTAATAAACTTCATGCTATCTGGATTTTCCCAACAACTCTTCAGAATTATGTCTGCTTTCAGTGAATATTTTTAAAAATAGCTACCAAGTATTTAAATATTTCTGACGTGTACTTTTTTCGAAAAATAAATTTAGTTTCGATGATTTATTTATTTTTTTTTTATAATATTCTAGTAATACTAACTCTTAATTCTAATGACGATTAATAAATTTCCTGCTAGCCTAGGTCAGAACTGGAATGCTATGAGGCATGACATCCTGTGATGATCGAGAAATATCTAAACTATGATCGAAAATGCCAGGTTATGTAAAATGTGTGAATGTATGATTTTTTTTTGTTATTGGTATATGCACAATGCACACCTATGTTGCTGGCCAAAACATCAAACTTACATACCGAAAACTCCCTAGTCGGGCTCTGGCATGGACCGCATGTAAAAAAACAAAAACATGCGCTAATTTGTCGCAAAAATCACGTCTACAAACTAATTCGTAAAAAGCGAAAATTCCAAAATGGCAAACAAAAATGTGAGCATTCGTAAATAAGGCATGATAGAAAACAAAATAACTCTTTTTGGAAAAAGGTCTATCATTTCGGAATTTTCTGAAACAATAATATATTTCAAAGCAAGAATCAAATATCTCTCTTGCTATGGATTTATTCTAAAACTTTTTCATAAAAAAAATATTATTTTGAAATGAAAAATCCCCAGGTAAATAATAATTTATTTGGCTTGTTGGGCACAGAACTGTCATTACTATTAAATCCTTCATCTATTCTTTAATATTACTGTAATTACACAGACTCACAAAAATTTTCATGTGCATTAAACTTTTCTAGATGATCTCTGTTATTGTTCACGACAAATCAATACAGACTCTATTTTATAAATAAAATTATTATTGTTGATTGTATTTATACATTATATTATTTTTACACCTTGAAAGTCTCATGCTACGCGATAAATTGGAAAATAGTTTAAAATGAACGATTTGCATCTTTTATTTTTGTCGAAATTTATCATGTAGCAACAACTTTGCGTGTGCTTTATTCGTACAGTGTTGCCGGACGTTCAAAATTTTTTACATATGCTATTTTTCAAAATCTAATCAATTTAATTGTGGTAATATATCATAGTTAAAAGTGAAACAAATCTATAAACACGTCACTGGAAAAGGACATATCTACAGGGTGACTTCGAAGTTGAGTCATTTATTTTAACAGAGAGTAGATCTGATCAAAAGAAATGTTTTTTGTCCTTTAACATTTTTCTGGTAAAATTAAAGTAACAAAGTTATAGCCCTTTAGAAGTTTGAGTACCGCCCTGTCTCAATAATAATATTATGTGCTCGTGTTTGGCAACAACGGATATAATCCGCCTTATCCGTTCATCGCATCGGAAACAAAAAAGCGAAAGAATTTGAAACGATGTTTTTACTACAATGTATACGTACAATTTTATTCAGTTGTATTTAGTCAATGTGTCAGTCGGTAACGCGTGAGTGAATAGTGGTGTTTGTTGCGTGGCTCAAACGAAATAAAAAATGGCACATGTTTACGAAAATGCTGAATGGGCTCGTGAATCAGGTGACTTAAGACCTCACAGGGGAGGGCATGCCGGTGCTCCAAGACCGCACGATCAAATACAGGTCCGCACTGAAATACTTGTCGGGAGGATACTTTATAAAACAAGGTAACATTTTTTTTTTATTTTTACACACATATTTTGGTTTATCTTCCTTCTACAATCATTATCTGAAAATTAATGACTCAACTTCAAAGTCACCCTCAGGATATAAAGCATACTTCTCCACCAATGTATGTAATATACATTCTATATGAATTTTTTATTTCACATATCAGATATTTCCCGTAAAATGTGGTATATTTTTATGTAAACCTTTTTTATTTGTCATAGCAACCGAGATGTTGATTTTTTCATTAAAAAAGAATAAAGATAAAAAAACGTTGAAAACAATTAAATAAAAAAGTCGACTTTATCGTATTCCTGTAACTTGTTATACTATTTTAAGTATATTACATCATAGCGTCAAAGAAACACATAACGAGAATAGAATGAGTCATTCGACATATACGAAAAATACGTTCGATATCTAATACTTAAACAAACATCCATAATATTTACCGAGCATTCTGACATAAAATGTGTAACTACATGAGATATCTACAGGAATTTCCCAAATACACAGTAACCCAAAAAAAAGAAAAATAAATAAAATGCATTACTACTTACGATAAGGTCTTTCTGCTGCATACCACCAATAGGAGAAAACATGCAAAAAGGAAGGAGAAATAAGAATTAGAAAAAAGTGCAAAAAAATAAAATTGAATATAAATGTGAAGTATTGGGATCCAACATTGCAGAGAAAAATGTGTAAATGGAAAACAGCAATGGAAAATTTCCAGTTTTTTTATTACTATGACTTTTCCAAATAACGCATAGACAAAACAAGTTACGTCAAAAATTATTTAAAATCGTTTTTAAATGAGAACAACAATTATATCTTAAAAGAACATTTTTAATAACACAAATTCCGTCCTCTAAGTTTTGACAATATTTCCCGAGGGTTTTTTTTTTTTTGATTATTTTACTGTGTTGGACCCCAATTTGTTCTTATATGTTTTGCGTAACGGTGGCGATTCAAATCTACACATGCACTTGCAGTGTATTTTTGCTTAAAAGAGAATGGTGATAAATGTGCGCCTATTGGACAGATGAAATTGTGCAAATGATATTTTACAAAAAAAATTAAATAGTATGTACAAATATGGATTAAATATACTTGATAATAATGAAAATATAGTCGGTACTCACCGCTCCTGAGCCTTTCGGTGATTTTGATGCTGCTACATACGCTAAATATTGGATCACTTTTTTCGTATTTTCTGTTTTGCCAGCGCCGGACTCTCCCGTACAAAGTATGGACTGGTCTTCCCTTTCTAAACAAATACATAACACCACATCAATTAAAATTACACTCAGTTTCATAAAATAATGAATAATTAATAAGTGATAAATGATGGTCGATAATTAATAGTTTAATTAATAATTGATAATTAATATAATTAGTAATATAATTAATAATTAATGATTAATGATTAATGATTTCATGATCGATAATCGATCGATAGTGGTAAGGTACGAGTGAAGCGTAGTCGGCGGAGCGAGAAGCGATAAGAAGAAGAAGAAGGAGAAGGAGATTAATAAGGAAGAAGGGAGAAGGAAAATGAAAAAGGAAAAAGGGAAATGGAAAAGGAAAAACGGAAAAGAAAAAGGAAAAAAGTGAAAAGGAAAAGGAAAAATAAAAATGAAAAGGAAAAAGGAAAAAGGAAAAAGGAAAAAAAAAAGGAAAGGAAAAGGAAAAAGGAAAAATTGAAAAGTAAAAGGAAAAAAAAAAAAAGGAAAAAGGAAAAGGAAAAATTAAAAAGGAAAATGAAAAATTAAAAAAAAATTAAAAGGAAAAATAAAAATTAAAAAGAAAAAAAAGGAAAAATTAAAAGGAAATAAAAATAAAATAAAAATTAAAAGAAAAATTAAAAAGGAAAAATAAAAATAAAAAAAAAAAAAAATAAAAAAAAAAATTAAAAATGAAAAATGAAAAGGAAAATTAAAAATAAAAAAAAAAAATAAAATTAAAAATAAAAAGTAAAATTAAAAATTAAAAATTAAAATTAAAAAAAAATAAAAATTAAAAATTAAAAAAAATTAAAAATTAAAATTAAAAATAAAAATTAAAAAAAATTAAAAATAAAAAGGAAAAATTAAAATAAAAATTAAAAATAAAAATTAAAAATAAAAATTAAAAATAAATTAAAAAGTAAAAATTAAAAATTAAAAATAAAAATTAAAAATTAAAAATTAAAATTAAAAATTAAAAATTAAAAATTAAAAATTAAAAATTAAAAATTAAAAATTAAAAATAAAAATTAAAAATTAAAAATTAAAAATTAAAAAATTAAAAATTAAAAAATTAAAAATTAAAAATTAAAAATTAAAAATTAAAATTAAAAATTAAAATTAAAAATTAAAATTAAAAATTAAAAATTAAAATTAAAAATTAAACATAAAAATAATAATTAATAATTAATAATTAATAATTAATAATTGATAATTGATAATTGATAATTAATAATTAATAATTGATAATTAATAATTAAAAATTAATAATTAATAATTAATAATTAATAAATAATAAGTAATAATTATTTAATATTCAATATTTAATGCTTGATAATTTTTAATTGGTAATTAATAATCAATAATTAATATTTAATTAATCATTAGTAGCCTTCAAATCCTCATTTATTTGAGATTCTGTAACTATAATTTTGTCACTGTTGTTGTTGTATACTTGAGAATCATCGGCAAAGAATTGTGTATTGCAAATTTTACCACTTTTGTCTAGATCAGCTATTTAAAGAACAAAAAGAAGTGGTCCAGGCGCTGTTCCTTGGAGCACCCCCGAGGATATTAAAGTTTCTGGTGATGAGTTCATATCAATAACAACGTTTTTATCAATGAGGTATTCTTAACAACGTAATTGCTCAATTAAAGAGTAATCTCCTAATAAATTTCCAAATGCAACAAATATTTGTTGTCAATTATTGTCGGTTTATCTTGACCTATATTAAAATAAATTTCCACACCGCTGGATCCAAGTCAAACTTGCATCCGTGATAATAATCAGAACCTAAATAGAATCTAACACAAATCACTATCTTATTACCAATGAGGCGTGTACAGAGGCAGATTCATAAATAAATACACCAGACGTAATAATTTGTGAACGTACAATAATCGTAATTAATTTAATTTTTCGAATACATTGTAATAAATTTCAATTAAATTAAATGGTTGGTTACATGTCCGTTTATTTTGAATCTACCGACGCTATCATTAGTTGAACAGGGTCTTTGAATATATATTCTGAAGGCTACAAATGCATGTATATTTTATATATCTGATAGATCATTTTTTAATCGTATAGTATTTTCTTATTATTTTTTAAGGAAATCGAATTGTTTACCTTGTAACATCGACCTATAGGCAGTGTCTGTTATGGCAAAAACATGAGGTGGAACTTCATGTCGTTTGATCCCCTTATACCTCTCCATGATCTTTTCTGTGTAAATAGGCAGCTTCTTGTAGGGGTTGACCACCACACAAAACAGCCCGGAATAGGTCTAAATTAAAGAAAAAAAAATGTTTGCAACACCTATATCGAAATAGTTTACAGATAATTCGACAAAACGACAAAACGCTTCTTACTTCTTCTGATAGGTATTTGCAGCTTCCATTTCATTTTTTAACTAAAAATGCACGCATAAAACAAAAACAGTTGTGAAATCAGTTTCCGCAGATGAAGAAACCTAAGCCTCTATTTTGAATTGATGAATCAGTGGACTTACCCCATACTCAGGATCATTCTGGTCATACTCGAATTTTGGAGTCTTCTGAAATACGCTCTCATGGCATCGCAGCGTCGGATCTGGCAACGCTGGAGGCGCCAGGCTCGGAGGGGAGACAGCGGAACATGTGATCCACCTTCAGTACAAGTTTGAATTCGATCGAGTCATTTGGTTGTCCGTAACCATTTTTTTTTGCAAAACAGTTTATTTTATTGTGTCAAAAATTATTTGATATATACAGGGTGACCGCAAAGTTGGGGTTTTGCTTTACACGAGAAACATAAGCAATTTTTCTTAGTACCATATGCACCAATGTCTTAAGGGAACCGAGATAAAGGGCTCTGCAACATCAAAAATATCTGAATACCGTCCTGTAGCCGCGACTCGCGACATCCCCGACTGGTACTAGGACACTAGCTCAATCCGACGACAGAACTGGGTCGGGGTCAGTGTGTCAGGTCAGTATGCAACCTTCAACCGACGGTTACGGTCACGCGTGTAGAGGTAATCGCGTAGACGAGAATCCCTCAACAAGCACTAGAGACGTGGCTAGAGAAGTGCAAGTATCAAAAACTAAAGTGTAGCAAACGCTGCGTGAAGAGGGGCTGTATCCGTTTCACGTCCAACGTGTACAAGCCCTTCAACCTGACGATTTTCCAGCAAGAGTGCGGTTTTGTGAGTGGTAGTTGCATCAACATGACAATAATCCGGACTTTTTGAAGTGCATATTGGTGACAGACGAATCTACGTTCACGCGTAATGGGGTGAATAACTTTCGCAACACTCATGTTTGGTCAGTAGAAAATCCGCACGCTGTCCGTCGGGCACATTTTCAACAAACATTTTCGGTGAATGTTTGGGCTGGCATGGTGAACGGTATGCTCATTGGACCATTTATTCTCCCAAATCGATTGGACGGGATGCATTACCTAGACTTTTTACGCAACATTTTGCCTTCCTTGTTAAAAGATGTGCCATTAAGTGTAAGACAATCAATGTGGTGTCTGCACGATGGTCATATTTGTTACCTCTGTTCGTGGTGTACTGGTCTGCACCACCGCCGGCGTCTGCTCGGTAGCGTATCAGCTGATTTCATTTTCTGTTTGAGCGGTATGATTTCGGGCAGAGACGTACTTAGCCCTTCTCGTCAACTGGAGAGTGAGTACTTTTTTCTTTATTTTTTTTTACTTGGTCGCCCTCATTTCACTACACATTACCTTTGTTATTTCAAGGGTAGTTGTTTCTGAAAAGGAAAATCCCAACTTTGCGGACACCCTGTATATTTAAAAAAGCGGTCTCATTACTTAATCATTATCAAAATATAAAGCTTAAACGGAGATTGTTTCTTTCGTCGTATTCTCCGAATGTTGTCTTCTCCTTACAGTATCGGTACCTTTATAACCGCATTCGAAGTCCTTTTTCTCACTTTCATCTCATCGAGAAGCCCTAATTATACTCCACTCCCTCTAAACAACGCAGACCCATTTTCGCCACAATAGTCTAGGACGGTATCAAAAATCCCGAATATGCCGATAAGGCAAGAAAGATTCTATCCCACTTCTGATGTTGTAAACCGAAAAATTCGGGGTGTTCTCGAAGTTAGAACCTTCCTTTACAGAGCGCATAGGTGATGTCACAATGAGGAAATTCCTTTCTGGCAACTCAGCTTGGTCTAGGTTTGGCCTCTGGGACAACAGACAAAGCACAGAAGTATCCTCTATCCTGGATATAATGCAGAGTCACACTACTTGACGAATGAAAGCATTGTTAGGAAGTATGAATACGAAGAATAGGAAAGACCACCACCACATTGACAGACCTGTCTGTCTCTTGTCGATTACTTTGGAATATTACTAGATAATCAGCCGTCATTTGCTGTCATGTTTGACGCGGAGCAGATTCGTGAAAAAGAATATAAGCACGTTTGCAATGGGATTTAGAATATTTTCTAAAAAGCTAGACGAAAGCATCGTATACGCAAGGAGAAACAGAAGCATGATCGTGCTGTCCAGCATTTTGCGTCTAGGCGTATGGAGATTAACGAGCCACATTTGCATGTGTCTGCATATAGCATCCTGGTATGGGACAAACATGGCGTCTTCCGCACACGCGTTACGATTCGACTTTTTTTAGCGGCACTACGCAAAGCGAACTGACCGCCGACGGTTTGCGATTGTCACAATATTTCATTCAGCTCTGTTCTAATTGAATAAACAATTTTTTACAAATAGATACATATGTATGTCGCATGTGGCGCTATTCCAAGTTGTGTTTGCAACATTGTTGACGAGATGGTTTCAGTGTCTAGAAAAGGAAATGATATGGATTTGTAGTGTTTGAATTAGGTTGAATTCACGCTTTGTTCTGGAAGTTTTCATGAATATTTTGTAAAGTGATCGAATATTGATGATAACTTTGAACTATCCAAAACGTTTTTTGGCTATCACCAAAGGTTAAAAACTGGGCATACTGTGGAAATGCTTGTTCTCGATCAGAAACGCCGCTACTCGATCAAAGTCTTTGCATAGTAATCATCTTCAAACTTCATTAACACGTAAGTGTTTCTTATTACGTGTTTTTAAAACCCGAATATCAGAAAACAAAGGCATTCTCGAAATGTCACAGTACGAGGAATGCCTTTTAAGTTTTGCATATAGAAACATAGTAGGCCGCGCGGATCGAACGTCAGTACTGAATCTTAACCTCACTCTTTAGTAAGCTTAAATTCAAAGTTTCACAACAATACGTGCAGTGTTCTCAATACAGTGAATTTTTAAGAGTCACCAAGTCATTAGAAAAATGGAACTCAACCGAGAACATTTTCGCGCCATAATTTATTACAACTTTCAGAGACAATTATCGCAACAAGGATGCCTTGCTGAGTTACTGTCTGTTTTCGGCAACGAAGCGCCACATCAGTCGACAATTTCCCGTTGGTATGGAGAATTCAAACGATCCCAGGGTGGATGCACCAAAAACGGCAGTCACCCAGGAAGACCTCGATGCTATGCGCAAATTCATCATTGAAGATAGACATGTGACATATCGCGAGATTGAGGCGTCCTTGAAGATCTCAAAGACCTCGATTCAAAAAAATTTACATGAAGAATTAGGAGTAAGAAAATTAGTTTCTCGTTGGGTACCCCACCTGTTGACTGAAGAGCAGAAAGCAGCCAGGGTTAATTGGTGTCAAAAAACGTATGACCGGAAAATCAAAAAATGTGTACACCATTATTAGTGGTGATGAATCGTGGATTTACTGTCATAATAATTGTCAATATTTTCAGGATTTTTAAAATCATCAGAATTTGAAAAAAGGCAACATTTTCAGATATTGACAATTTACTAATTTTAAAAGATGCCAAAATTTCCAAAACTTTGGTAATTTCCAAAATTGTCGAAATTATCGGAATCATCAGAATTTTCTAAATTATCGGTTTTAAATATTTTCAATAAGGTTCGGTATTTTCAAAATTTTCTAACTTATCACTATCACCAAGATTTTTAAAATTATCAGATTTCAAAATTTTCTAAAAATTTCATCATCGAATTTATAAGATTTTGAAAATAATTCCACAATTTCAAAATTTTCAATATAATTGAAATTCTCAAAATTTTCAGAAATTTTCCAAATTTTCATGAAATTTCAAAAATTATCAAATTTAAAAACATTTCAAAATTTTCAGATACTAACAATTTACTACAAAGATGCCAAAATTTCCAAAACTTCAGTAATTTTCAAAATTTTCGAAATTATCGGTATTATCAAAATTTTCAAAAATATCAGTTGTCAAAATTTTCTAAAATCTTCAAAATTTTAAAAATTAATTAAATTGATTCCAAGATTTAAATTTAAATATTTCAAGTTTTCAAAATTCTAAAAAATTGTCATTAATTAATTGTCATTTTCATTAAAATTTAAAGATTTAAAAATTTTTAGATTTTGGCAATTTATCAGTTTCCAAAGATTTAAAAAAATTTCCAAAAGTTTTGAAATTTTCGAACTAATCGGGATCATCAGAATTTTCAAAATTATCGGTTTTAAAATTTTCGATAACGTTCGGTATTTTCAAAATTTTCGAAATTATCGGTATAACAAAAAATTTCAAATTTATCAGTTTTCAAAATTCTCAAATTTATTCGAGTTTTCAAAATTATGATGAAAGCATTTTTCAAAAACGTTCAATATTCCCGATATTTTCAGGATTATCGATATCATCAATATTTTAAAAGAATTCTAAATTTTTAAAATTATCAGATTTCAAAATTTTCTAAAAATTTCATCATCGAATTTATAAGATTTTGAAAATAATTCCACAATTTCAAAATTTTCAATATAATTGAAATTCTCAAAATTTTCAGGAATTTTCCAAATTTTCATGAAATTTCAAAAAGTATCAAATTTAAAAACATTTCAAAATTTTCAGATACTAACAATTTACTACTTTCCAAAGATGCCAAAATTTCCAAAACTTCAGTAATTTCCAAAATTTTCGAAATTATCGGTATTACCAAAATTTTCAAAATCAGGTTTCAAAATTTTCTAAAACTTCAAATTTTTAAAAATACTCAGGATTTTTAGATTGATTCCGAGATTTAAATTTAAATATCTCGTGCTTCCAAAATTATCAGATTTTGACAATTTCTCAGTTTCCAAAGATTTGAAAATTTCCAAAACTTTAGAAATGTACAAAATTTTCGAAATCATCGGAATAATCAGAATTTTCAAAATTATCGGTTTTACATATTTTCAATAACGTTCCAAAATTTCCAAAACTTCAGTAATTTCCAAAATTTTCGAAATTATCGGTATCATCAAAATTTTCGAAAATATCAGTTTTCAAAATTTTATAAAATCTTCAAAATTTTAAAAATTATCAGGATTTTTAAATTGATTCCAAGATTTAAATTTAAATATTTCAAGTTTTCAAAATTCTAAAAAATTGTCAATATTTTCATTAAAATTTAAAGATTTCAAAATTTTTAGATTTTGGCAATTTATCAGTTTCCAAAGATTTAAAAAAATTTCCAAAAGTTTTGAAATTTTCGAACTAATCGGGATCATCAGAATTTTCAAAATTATCGGTTTTAAAATTTTCGATAACGTTCGGTATTTTCAAAATTTTCGAAATTATCGGTATAACAAAAAATTTCAAATTTATCAGTTTTCAAAATTCTCAAATTTATTCGAGTTTTCAAAATTATGATGAAAGCATTTTTCAAAAACGTACAATATTCCCGATATTTTCAGGATTATCGATATCATCAATATTTTAAAAGAATTCTAAATTTTTAAAATTATCAGATTTCAAAATTTTCTAAAAATTTCATCATCGAATTTATAAGATTTTGAAAATAATTCCACAATTTCAAAATTTTCAATATAATTGAAATTCTCAAAATTTTCAGGAATTTTCCAAATTTTCATGAAATTTCAAAAAGTATCAAATTTAAAAACATTTCAAAATTTTCAGATACTAACAATTTACTACTTTCCAAAGATGCCAAAATTTCCAAAACTTCAGTAATTTCCAAAATTTTCGAAATTATCGGTATTACCAAAATTTTCAAAATCAGGTTTCAAAATTTTCTAAAACTTCTAATTTTTAAAAATACTCAGGATTTTTAGATTGATTCCGAGATTTAAATTTAAATATCTCGTGCTTCCAAAATTATCAGATTTTGACAATTTCTCAGTTTCCAAAGATTTGAAAATTTCCAAAACTTTAGAAATGTACAAAATTTTCGAAATCATCGGAATAATCAGAATTTTCAAAATTATCGGTTTTACATATTTTCAATAACGTTCCAAAATTTCCAAAACTTCAGTAATTTCCAAAATTTTCGAAATTATCGGTATCATCAAAATTTTCGAAAATATCAGTTTTCAAAATTTTATAAAATCTTCAAAATTTTAAAAATTATCAGGATTTTTAAATTGATTCCAAGATTTAAATTTAAATATTTCAAGTTTTCGAAATTCTAAAAAATTGTCAATATTTTCATCAAAATTTAAAGATTTCAAAATTTTTAGATTTTGGCAATTTATCAGTTTCCAAAGATTTAAAAAAAATTCCAAAAGTTTTGAAATTTTCGATCTAATCGGGATCATCGGAATTTTCAAAGTTATCGGTTTTAAAATTTTCGATAACGTTCGGTATTTTCAAAATTTTCATCAAAATTTAAAGATTTCAAAATTTTTAGATTTTGGCAATTTATCAGTTTCCAAAGATTTAAAAAAAATTCCAAAAGTTTTGAAATTTTCGATCTAATCGGGATCATCGGAATTTTCAAAGTTATCGGTTTTAAAATTTTCGATAACGTTCGGTATTTTCAAAATTTTCGAAATTATCGGTATAACAAAAAATTTCAAATTTATCAGTTTTCAAAATTCTCAAATTTATTCGAGTTTACAAAATTTTGATGAAAACATTTTTCAAAAACGTTCAATATTCCCGATATTTTCAGGATTTTCGAAATTATCAATATTTTAAAAGAATTCTATATTTTCAGATTATGACAATTCGCTGGTTTTCGCAGGTGTCAAAGCTCTCAGTGTTCAAAACTTTCAAATTTTCAGTTTCAGCAGCAACTCACTAGATTGACGCGTAGGCTTTTAGAACGAGGATACATCCTTACTAGTTTTGAGGGAGTTTAGTGCGGTTTTTTCAAGTTTTGTCCGTAGCTCGTCGATTTTAAAAAATTAAAAATCTTTCTCTACCTTGCCATATCGGCACCTTGTGTCAAAATTTCATCAAATACGCTTGTACAAGTTCACTTTCAATAAACATTGAAATAACTAAACGATAAAAAAAACGCCACTACTAACCCTGAAGCAACGAAACGACGTTCTCGTGATGAATCGTGGATTTACTGTTATGAACCAAAAAATAAACGACAGTCGGCTGTTCGGGTCTTCCAAGGTGAAGAAAAGCCAACAAAAGTCATACGTTCGCGAAATGTTTTGAAAAAGATGGTCGCGGGTCATATTGCAACAATTCCTGTTAATGAGCAGAGAACTGTTGCTTCGAAAAATCAACCCCGAAAGAAGAATCATCCTCCACCAAGACACTGCAAACTTTCTGAAAAAGTCCTTTTTCAGCCGATTTTCACCGCGAGAAACCTTACCAATCCGATTTTTGAACTGCCTAATGCCTAAGGCTAGTAGACCTGGTAGAACGCTTTTTAGGTAAATTTTTCCACAATCTCGATACCCTAGGAACTAGGGAGCGGTCGTATCGACCAGTTCCGGATGTACGGAGATCGAAACGGTTAAGATGGGGGACGAAGATCAGGTACTCCAGATTTACAGTAGGGAACAAAAGTTTGAAAACAATCTCAGTAATTTTTAAAAAGTGTGCTAATTTTGTATTCTTTATTATTGAGGACTTTTTTTTGTCATATAGTCTTGAGGATACAAATGACAATTTGTGCTGCTGTGGTACTACGAACTAGCATTAAAATACTTTCATATTATGTTATGAGTCGACAAAAGTATGGAAACATATTTTTTATTGCAAACTTAAATACAAAAAGATTTTTTAGTCAAATGAATCGTTCGTATTTTTAAAAGTTTTACTTGCCACTGGTCTTTTAACATGCTCCCAGAGATGTTCTATAGGGTTTAGGTCCGGGGATTGCGAAGGCCATGTAAGAACATTAACATTTTTTAGTCTTAACCAGTCCTTTACGAATTTTGACGTATGCTTGGGGTCATTACCTTGCTGGAATGTCCATCGTAAAGGCAAGTGTTCACTAAGAAAGTTTTTCTTCTTCTACGTAATTCAATTATTTTGTCTCTTAAATCTTTTGAAAATTCTTTTACTTTTTGCATTCTCACTGGTGTTAATATTTACCTCACGCAATGTCAGAGTATCGCAGAACGAATAAGCACGGCAAAACTGAAATGTTTGCATACTTTTGTCGTTACAAAACTGTGGCATTTGAAAAAACGCGTGTTTTTATTTTCTAAGAATTTGAATATTGAACCCTTGTATTAGTGGGGAGCCAAAGGTAGACTTTAATATTTATATTATCTGTTCTTTCACAATTTTAATTTAGGTATATGCAATAGCTCATAATAATGTTAATATCTGTTTCCAAACTTTTGTCCGCTACTGTATGTACCTCGTCACCTTACTTATAAACAAGAGCAGAACTATTAGCGTTTTGCGCTATTATATTCTTCTCACACACCTCAACTCCTCTACATTGTGACTTCGAAGTTGAGTCATTTATTCTAACAGTGAGTAGATGTGATCAAAAGAACTGTTTTTTCCTTTAACATTTTTCTGGTAAAATTAAAGTAACAAAGTTATAGCCCTTTAGAAGTTTGAGTACCGCCTTGTCTCAATAATAATATTATGTGCTCGTGTTTGGCAACAACGGATATAATCCGCCTTATCGGTTCATCGCATCGGAAACAAAAAAGCGAAAGAATTTGAAACGCTTATCACGATGTTTTTACTACAATTTTATTCAGTTGTATTCAGTCAATGCGTCAGTCGGTAACGCGTAGGTGGTAGACGGTCTCCGACTGTCGAACGCGGAGGTACCACCCGGCGGATCTCATAGGCGTGTTGCATGTACACGCCAGAGTCCATGTGGCGTTCCCCCTTTCCCCTGTATCCCCCTATAGCCCCACGGTACCCCATGGGTGTTTAGGCCTTAGGCCTTCGTGGTGGTTGGAGTATAAAAAAAACATAGTCCCACAGAAACCTTCCTTTATTACCGATGGGAAAAATCGTTTGTTTCGACATCCACGTGACTTTAGTTGATATCACGCTGCTGAACTGCTGTCTCGCGCTTTTTTGCTGTGACATATCATAGGAAAGATGACAATTAACTGCACATACCATCATTCGTTACTATTACTATTTTGTGCAACAGAATGTTGGCACATAATGCGTAAAAAGGCTCGTTAATTTCCATATCTGGAGATTATTAGCCGCTCGTTCGGTTAGGAAATTTTCCAGACAGGCGTCGGCGGAATGCTTTTGATTTTGTTTACCATCGTTAAACTGCTAAATCCGCGCTGCACAACTACAATCCGGTATTCCAAACAATTTTAGGGGAATCGAATGAACAGTAGCCAGTCGTAAAGTTTTTATTTATGCTAATCGGATAATATAAATCGTCATTATGCGAGATTGGTTGCGAATTGTGGTTGGCTAACCGAGAAAAGTAGAAAATTCGTCTGGCAAACTCAAAATTCTAAAACCGGCCAAAAATATACAGGGTGGCACATCCGTGTGTGGACGAAATATCATAAACAAATACATTTTGGGAAAATCTATTTATGGCATGTTATACATGCTGCACTAAAATATTGGCAATTATACAGGGTGTCACCTACATATCAAAGTTGTGATTGTTTAAATGGAATGCCTCAAATTTTATTGCCTATTTGGATAAACCAATTCAAAAGAAGAAGATTGATATGACATACTATGGAGTTTTGGTAATTAGCTACTGATGTAAATTTATTTTTTTATGAGTAATATTCCGTCCACACATGGATGGGCCACCCTGTATATAATAACAGCAAAAAAATTTCAGTAAGTATGCACAATTCAACATCCATAACCCCAAATCATAAGGCATTAAAACAAAATCTTGTGCGATCTGCGCATGTCAGAAACTCCGGGTCCCGCCAAAATCCGGTATACAGTTTCGACAGTCGCAAACCAGTTTTCAAATCAAAAATTTGTTTGAGCATGTTTTATCCACTGCGTATGCCCAGTCGGTGTCAAACTGTTGGAAATGCGATGCTAAAATATTGCTATTGTGAATCTTTGTTTTTTAATTATTAATAAAGCGCACACTCGCGCGGAATATGAGTATACGAGGGCAGTGTCATAAGTACTTACAAAAGAAACACGAAAATTTTGGAAAAGTGGCGACTTTTTCAAGTTTCGAAAAAAAGAAGTCGCGCGGGGCTAAATCCGGAGAATACGGGGGATAGAGACAATTCCCTGAAGGAACCAACCGTCAACAAGTGGTTGAAAAGGTTTCGGGAAGGCCGGCAAGATGTAAAAGATGACCAACGCTCAAGACGCCTCTCGGACGAATTTATTAAAAACCGTCGATTGGCAGTTAAAATGACAGCTGAAGAACTGTCAGTTCCCAAAACGTCCACGACATAGTAACAGAAAAATTTCAAATGAAAAAATTGTGCGCGAAAATCGTTCCGATTCTCTTGATTGCAGACCAGAAAGCAAGGAGGGTCGCTTACTGTGAGGACTGTTAGAAGATGAAACGGGGGACTTTCTCAGCCGCGTCATCACTGGACGAATCCGATGTGGAGCTGAAATCTCAAAGCATGGATTGGAAGCAAGCAGGGGAACCGGGAACGAAAAAATCAAGGTCCAATGTGAAAACAATGTCGATTGTTTTCTTTGGTTCTCGGGGCATTGTTCACCAGGAATTTGTCAGACAGTGACCGGAAAATTCTACATTGAAGTCTTGAGTCGTCTTAAGCCATGTACAGATATGTTAAGCTATGTACAGATATGTAACAACACCGCGAACCGACCCGCGCATTTCGACGAACAACATTGCAACGAGCATCACCACAAACCGAACCACGTCGTGCAACCACATCGCGCAACAAAATGACGATCCAATTTTGATGTTTGTCGCTCTATCCATTTACTGATATGAGCGCGTGCTTGCCACACCGATATCCCTGTCCAAACATGTGCAATTTCGTCGCGAGCCTTTCCTTTGATGTCACGCTGAAAAACCGACAGAGTCTGGATCGGGCCGAACGGCGAGCTGTAACGCTTATCAGGTTCGCTACGGCGTTTATTTTCACCGTCTACACTAGCGCGGCGCGGTTCGTCGCGTGGTTCGGTTCGCGGTGTTGTCTTAAGGATCCCCCAAACCGACGCGAATATTTCCCAGCGACTGCGATTAATTCGCGACGACATTCTCGCCCAGGGACTCTTCTCGTAGAAGCAAATGAACAAGAACAGACCTGTGCGTCAATTTCGCTAACAGCGCTGCGGCAGTGCAGCGTCTAAATTTTAATTCGCTGCTTGCACGATTTTTATCGCTGACGCAATGGCAAACGCTGAAAAACTTCTGGAAATAATTAAACAATTTCCAATTCTCTATGACTTGAACAACGAGAACTACAAAAATGTTCGAAAAAAAGAAAAAATCTGGGATGAGATAGGAGTGGAACTGAATGACACTCTTTACTGAGAAATTATTATAATACGTTTACTATTTATTAATGACTTAGCTAAGCTGATCTTGACCAACAATATTAGGAGTTGAAGTAGTCAACAAATTGGATTATTTTCGATGTTGGTAAAGGCTTGTGATAGATCTGGATCTTCGTCTAGAAGGTGTGTGTGTTCGTCACATTGCTTACTCCGCCAAAGCAAGATATAGAATTGCTTCTTCTTCATCTGAAGAGTGCATGTTTTAATTTGATTTTCAAGCTACACTCACACCGTTTACTGCCAATCCACTGCGATCTTTTCGCTTCGATATGAAAGTCCCTCAGATGATCGCAGCGAATTTCGTGAGTATTATATCGCCACGAATATCGCAGCGGATTAATCGCGTTGGTTTGGGGGACCCTTTAAGCTATGTACAGATATGTAACAACACCGCGAACCGAACCATGCGACGAACCGCGCCGCGCTAGTGTAGACGGTGAAAAAAACGCCGTCGCGAGCCTGATAAGCGTTACAGCTCGCCGTCCGGCCCGATCCAGACCCTGTAGATTTTTCAGCGTAACATCAAAGGAAAGGCTCGCGACGAAATTGCACATGTTTGGACAGGGACATCGGTGCGGCGAGCACGCGCTCATATCAGTGAATGGATAGAGCGACAAACATCAAAATTGGATCGTTATTTTGTTGCGCGATGTGGTTGCACGACGTGGTTCGGTTTGTGGTGATGCTCGTTGCAATGTTGTTCGTCAAAATGCGCGGGCTGCGGTTCGTCGCGTGGTTCGGTTCGCGGTGTTGTTACATATCTGTACATAGCTTAACAACACCGCGAACCGAACCACGCGACGAACCGCGCCGCGCTAGTGTAAACGGTGAAAAAAAACGCCGTCGCGAACCTGATAAGCGTTACAGCTCGCCAATCGGCCCGATCAAGACAGTCGGTTTTTCAGCGTAACATCAAAGGAAAGGCTCGCGACGAAATTACACATGTTTGGACAGGGATATCGGTGCGGCAAGCACGCGCTCATTTCAGTAAATGGATAGAGCAACAAACATCAAAATTAGATCGTTATTTTGTTGCGCGATGTGGTTGCACGACGTGGTTCGGCTTGTGGTGATGCTCGTTGCAAAGTTGTTCGTCAAAATGCGCGGGCTGCGGTTCGGTTCGCGGTGTTGTTACATATCTGTACATAGCTTTAGAGTCCGAGTTCGACCGGATTTGGCACAAGGGGGCAGGTGTATCCTTCATAACGACAACACGCCTGCTCAAACGTGTCTCGTTGTTCGGCCCGAAGCTCAATCACCGTGACACAACGCCCGCCTTATTCACCCGATTTAGCCCCTGCGACTCATTCCTGTTCCCAAAACGCAAAATGGTGCTTCAGGGGCGGCACTTGAGCGATGTGGAAGCCACCAAGGCAGAAACGACACCGCAAATGAAGAGCCTCGAAAGACTTTCAGCGATCGTATCAACAGTGAAGCAGACCATATTGAAATACCTGAACAATCGTAAAACAAAGTTATTATTCCACTATTTTCGCGGACAAACCTCGTACATGTTGACATGAAACTAAGTCAATGGGTTTCAAAAAACTCGCCTGCTACTCTAACCGTATGGTAGCGAGTTGTTATAAAAAGCGGTACCCTTGGAATGGCATCAGATTGGCAAACCGCGCGTATCCGAATCAGGCATTACATAAAACCTCAAGTACATCGAACATATTTTTGCCAAATATGGCTTTGACGAGTTTAAACGCCGATTCGCGAGCATGTGTTGTTTACAAGCGAAGATGATGAAATTGTTCAACAGCATGTTCTTTTTCATTTGCAAGCATGACTAAACGCGACTCGATAGTTTAGATAATGATTGTTATGGAGAGCGAGATTATTTTCCGCGCTTATGGTAACAAAGAAATGAGTCGTATGTGCATTAATTTGGATTAAAAAAAAAGTGTTCACGCAGAAACAGAACCGTGTCACTTATTTCCGTCTGTCGGTACGTCCGCTAATCCGGGGCTCGTCTATAAATTTTCGCACAAGGTTACTACTATGCCAAGGATGAAAAAGCTTTGAGGTTTTTGAAAATCGGTCCAGTGGTGGAGAATCTTAAGGCAAAAAATACAAAACATCGCCCAATTTTTTTTGCGTTTCAGATGCTCCTGATCATTCTCATAAAACTTTTTGAAAAGGTTCAAAATTGAGGGTAGGGGTTGTGAGGCAGGCGAGATATTTCTAGATCACAGTGCTGTTGAATCCGGTTCAAGTCCATGCATAGACAATCTGAAATTTGCAATATGACTTTATATTCTAAATGCCATGCATATCCGTTCATATTCGTCAATATTTCATTTGAGGCTTTTATTTGTCATAAGATTTTAGCAAAAATTTTGGAGCCCCGAAAATCCAAGGCGTAAGCATCAGAAGCCCTTACACAGCCCTAAAGTTACAGTTTGGGCTGCTATGTCAGCGCATGGCATCGTAGGCCCTTATTTTTTTGAGGACGACAGAGGTCGCGCATTAACTGTTACTTCGGAGCGGTATGTAGCAATGATAGAAGAGTTTTTGACACCAGCGTTGCAGAATTTTCCAGGCTATAATACGCAGACCTGGTTTCAACAGGACGGAGCAACTGCCCACACCTCCAACACTTCTATGCCCGTCGTCTGTCAACTTTTTCCCAGCAAAGTAATTTCTCGAAGAGGAGACATTTCCTGGCCACCACGTAGTCCAGATTTGACCCCAATGGACTTCTTTTTATGGGGCTACCTCAAGAGTAAAGTGTACGACACCACTCCGCGATCAGTTGATGTCCTGAAAGAAAATATCCGAAGAGAAATGGCAAGCATTACAGTGTTGACTTGCCGCGCAGTCATTGACAATTTTAGACGTCGTTTATATGAGTGCCGTGATCGTAATGGATTGCATTTAGACGATGTGATTTTTAATTTTCCCATTCAATAAAGATGATAACAAGATATAATAATTCTTCATAATGTAACTAGTTTGGTTTTATTCCTTTTTTTCCAGCTCAAAGGACTTATGGGCCACCCTGTATAACCTAGAATGTGTACTCGTGAAAAAGAAAAATATGGCAAATTTGTAGTTTTTTTTTTTGCAGGTTTTAGGTTTGCTGGTAGCTTTAAGTTATATATTTGGGAATTTCTTAATCGCTGTGATTATAGTGTGGATGTTTGTTCAGTTCCTGAACAACGAAAAATATTCAACTTTATGGATGTATGGATATCACAAAACCTGAATGGTTTTGTGGGAATATCAATCTAAGGTGTCATAATGGTTCTGATGAACGGCATGTAAATGAATGAATGTTTGGAAACGAGCAATATCTATGAAATTTTAGGTAGAGTCTGTGATCAAGTAGGTGTTTAATAGCTATCTGCAAGAGGGTTATAGGAAAAAAACACGGGAGGTGATGTTAAATCAGTAAAACCGCATATCAATGGAAGAAAATAATACAGGGTGACTTTGAAGGTGAGTCATTAATTTTCAGATAATGATTGTAGAAGGAAGATAAACCAAAATATGTGTGAAAATAAAAAAAAAATTAAAAAAAAAATTTACCTTGTTTTATAAAGTATCCTCCCGACAAGTATTTCAGTGCGGACCTGTATTTGATCGTGAGGTCTTGAAGCACCGGCATGCCGTCCATATGTGAGGTCTTAAGTCAAATGATTCACGAACCCGTTGTACTACATTAACAAAGGCACGAGGGGTTGGTTGCACTCGATTGGAAAACCGATCCGCATAAACATGTGCCATTTTTTATTTCGTTTGAGCCACGCAACAGACACCACTATCCACTACCGACTGACACTGACTGTATACAGATATGAATGAAATAATTGTAAAAACATCGTTCCAAATTCTTTCGCTTTTTTGTTTCCGATGCGATGAACCGATAAGGCGAATCATATCCGTTGTCGCCAAACACGAGCACATAATATTATTATTGAGACAGGGCGGTACTCAAACTTCCAAAGGGCTATAACTTTGTTACTTTAATTTTACCAGAAAAATGGTAAAGGAAAAAACATTTCTTTTGATCAGATCTACTCACTGTTAAAATAAATGACTCAACTTCGAAGTCACCCTGTATAAACATGAATAAAAAACCAACAATAGTAATTAAAACATGAATTTTATTCAAAAATCAAACATTTCTTTAAATGTTGTCTGAATTATATGTAATTTCTTAATATTCAATAAGCTGGTGATCTTTCAAGGACAAGCTGTCTTCTCATACTTTAAGAATATTTTGTTTTCAACATTTTATAGGTATTGGTTGCTGAAATTTGTTGGTGGAGAATAACGGACTGTTAATTTGACAACCTTGGTGAAATCCACCCTAAGTCTATCGACTGCTTTAAAAAACGTTTGAATAAGTATTTACTTAATAAATGTTTTTACACTATCAGTGACTTCAGTATTACATGTATGTCAAATGAATAATAAATATTATTATTATTTGCGTGGAGAATAGGTTCAATACGCATCCAATATACTGACGATTCGATAATATTTTAAATTTAATTTCGTTCAAAAGAACCAATTCATTGTTCAACTTTAAAAATACTCGGACATTTGCTTTTACGAATCTATTTTTAACGCATCTGTGTAGGCTCCAGTAGCTGTTTTATGATATCGTCGCTCAGCGGATGATGTCTATTGAATGTTAATTATAATTTT
This sequence comes from Acanthoscelides obtectus, assembly GCA_963669975.1. Classification (NCBI taxonomy): domain Eukaryota; kingdom Metazoa; phylum Arthropoda; class Insecta; order Coleoptera; family Chrysomelidae; genus Acanthoscelides; species Acanthoscelides obtectus. The sequence continues at coordinate 5,202,552 of CAVLJG010000010.1, forward strand.
GATTTCGGTTATAAATTTATATGTGATAGGCGCGACCGTGAACCTGCGACTTGTGTAGCATTCTTATTTGTCATTAAGAGAGCCTTTACTGAGAACATCACCGTACTAAATTGAAGACTCCATAACAGGAGCATTCTTCTTGGCTTCAGTTCCGGTTTGGTTCCGATCCATAATTTTTGTCGAAACATACTAAGAGCTTGAATACATACATCATACCATGATATTCAGAGATATTAGACATCATGTCATGGGTGGACTAAGTTTATATACAATAATAACATGCGTTTCCAAGATCGTGACATCGAAAACACCGAGCCCGAAGCGATGCTAACGTGTATACATCGCGTTTAGCTTTCATTTTTTCGCGTCGTACCGATGACGGTATGTCACGTATCGGCTAACAATGTGGGTCGATTATTCATAATATTATGAGATAGCAGATGATTAAGTAATTAGTAGTGCATGCTCGAGTTGTTAACGGACAATTGTTTATTTTATATTCGCGAATGTGACGGAATATAGTGCATGCGTCGCTATATGAGCTGCAGTTTTTCATTTGATAACATCCAGGAGTCATAATGTTGCAAACAGAGAATAATCCGAATTACTGGAGACATCAATGAGGAAAAGACGCGGACTTATTACCGGCAGGGGTATTACGTATCTTGAACAGTAACATTATGTTTTTTTTTTTTTGACATTATATAGGTTTTTTTGGCATTATGTAGGTTTTCCCATAAGATGTCAACTTAGAACCAGCTTTTGTTACAAAAGTTACAAAATCAGTTACATTTTCTGTTGGAACCAGCTCGGAATCAGCATGGAATTTATTGAAGCAGATAAGTGCCAGTTACGGAATCAGTTCCATTTTTTGTTGTAACCGGTTCAGAATCGGAACGGAATTTGTTGAAACATAGGACTGCCAGTTACGGAATCAGTCCCATTTTCTGATGGAACCGATTCGGAATCAGAAGGGAGTTTGTTGAAACAGAAAACTAATTACGGAATCGGTTCCATGTTCTGTTGGAACCAGCTCGGAATCAGCATGGAATTTATTGAAACATAACTGCCAGTTACGGACTCAGTTCATTTTTTGTTGTAACCGGTTCAGAATCAGAAAGGAATTTGTTGAAACAGATAACTGCCAATTACGGAGTTAGTTCCATTTTCGGATGGAACCGGTTCGGAATCAGAACGGAGGCTGTTGAAACACAGAACTGCCAGTTACGGCATCAGTTCCATTTTCTGATGGAACCGATTCGGAATCATATCGGAATTTTTTGAAACAGAGAACTGCAAGTTATGGAATCAGTTCCATTTTCAGACGGAACCGATTCGGAAACAGAAGTGTATATATGTTGAAACAAAAACCTGCCAGTTCCGGAATCAGTTTCATTTTCTGTTGGAACTGGTTCGGAGTCAGAGCGGATTTTGTTGAAACAGAAATCTACCAGTTACGGAATTAGTTCCACTTTCTGTTAGAAACAGCTCGAAATCAGAAAGGAATTTGTTGAAACAGAGAACTGTCAGTTACGGAATCGGTTCAGTTTTCTGCTGGAATTAGAACAGAATTTGTTGAAACAGAAGACTGCCAGTTAAAGATTCAGTTCCATTTTCTGTTGGAACCGATTCGGAATCAGAGTGGAATTTGTTGAAACAAAGACCTGTCAGGTATGGAATCAGTTCCATTTTACCTGATAGAACCTATCCGAAATCAATGGAATTTGTTGAAACAGAGAACTGCCAGTTACGGAATCAGTTCATTTTCTGTCGGAACCGGTTCGAAATCAGAACGGAATTTGTTCAAACAAAGAACTGACTAAGGAATAAGTTCCATTTTCTGTTGAAATCAGTTCAGAATCAGAACGGAATTTGTTGAAACAGAGAATTGCCAGCTACGGAATCAGTTCATTTTCTGTTGGAACCGTTTCGGAATCGGAACGGAATTTGTTGAAACAGAGAACTGCCAGTTACGGAATCAGTTCATTTTGTGTCGGAACCGGTTCGAAATCAGAACGGAATTTGTTCAGACAAAGAACTGACTAAGGAATAAGTTCCATTTTCTGTTGTACCAGTTCAGAATCAGAACGGAATTTGTTGAAACAGAGAATTGCCAGTTACGGAGTCAGTTCCATTTTCTGTCGGAACCGGTTCGGAATCAGAACGGAATTTGTCGAAACAGAGAACTGCCAGTTACGGAATCAGTTCATTTTGTGTCGGAAACGGTTCGAAATTAGAACGGAATTTGTTCAGACAAAGAACTGACTAAGGAATAAGTTCCATTTTCTGTTGAAACCAGTACAGAATCAGAACGGAATATTTTTGATACAGAGAATTGCCAGTTACGGAATCAGTTCAGTTTTCTGTTGGCACCGTTTCGGAATCGGAACGGAATTTGTTGAAACAGAGAACTGCCAGTTACGGAATCAGTTCATTTTGTGTCGGAACCGGTTCGAAATCAGAACGGAATTTGTTCAGACAAAGAACTGACTAAGGAATAACTTCCATTTTCTGTTGGAACCAGTTCAGAATCAGAACGGAATTTGTTGAAACATAGAATTGCCAGTTACGGAATCAGTTCAGTTTTCTGTTGGCACCGTTTCAGAATCGGAACGGAATTTGTTGAAACAGAGAACAGCCAGTTACGGAATCAGTTCATTTTTCTGTTGACACTGTTTCGGAATCGGAACGGAATTTGTTGAAACAGAGAACTGCCAGTTACGGAATCAGTTCATTTTGTGTCGGAACCGGTTCGAAATCAGAACGGAATTTGTTCAGACAAAGAACTGACTAAGGAATAACTTCCATTTTCTGTTGAAACCAGTACAGAATCAGAACGGAATTTGTTGAAACAGAGAATTGCCAGTTACGGAATCAGTTCAGGTTTCTGTTGGCACCGTTTCAGAATCTGAACGGAATTTGTTGAAACAGAGAACTGTCAGTTACGGAATCAGTTCATTTTGTATCGGAACCGGTTCGAAATCAGAACGGAATTTGTTCAGACAAAGAACCGACTAAGGAATAAGTTCCATTTTCTATTGAAACCAGTACAGAATCAGAACGGAATTTGTTGAAACAGAGAATTGCCAGTTACGGAATCAGTTCAGTTTTCTGTTGGCACCGTTTCAGAATCAGAACGGAATTTGTCGAAACAGAGAACTGGAAGTTACGGAATCAGTTCCATTTTGTATCGAAACGATAATTTTCATATGCGAATGCTCTGTTCAGTTCAGAACTAGTTCAATGGTCTGTTGGAACAAAGCTATGCATCAATTTTATCGCCATCAATTTCAGCCCGCTATCTTGGCCGGTTCGAGAAAAAAAACGGGGGTAGGTGGACATTCTTGAAAGGTACTGTAAAAAGCATCCAATGTTTAGCTAAACGTATCCCCCATGAACAAAGGCTCCGGCAGAGGTATTGCGTAATAAAAAAGTGACGATGTTGTTTTTTGACATTGTGTAGGTTTTCCTACGTCATCTTGGAAGTGCTGTCATTCACTTCATGCTTATTTGCAGCAAGCGCAGAATGAACTATTTCACACTAGCAGCTCGTAGTCAACAAGTTGACGTTTTGTCAGCTTTTTTTTGACATTATATAGGTTTTTCACGTAATAACCCCGCTCGAGGATGTATCATTCGCGTATGACTGTGCACCCTACTTTCTCTTTGTACGACGAATTTTGATGAAAATACGCTCGTCATAAGGCGATGATTTATCATGTACGATCACCTCTTGAATTATAATAGCGGTTTTATTGGTTAAATATACTGTTTACGATCTATATTCAAGTGAAATTTCGAAATAAGTTGATGTCATCTCGAACGCTGAGATCATGATCAGTTAGCTTGATCAACGCACGGATCTACACGGTTAACGTTATGGCAAACTAAAAGCCTCTACAAACACTCGGCGAGCTTTGAAAAACCACCATTCCAAGAAAATGCCCAACTCTATGATGTATTTAGACATCACAACCAAATCAAATCGCAGTAATATTAATAAAACTCGCTCGCCAAGCAAGGGATGTCAATACCAGCCTCCAAAATGTTCGTAATGTAAACGTTCAACAAACTTAATATCTAAATTTCGAAATTCCTCGCTAGTTTTGGCACAGGAAGTAAAACAAACCTGGGAGACAGAAACGTTGCTCAATATGGATTAATAATTCCTGTCACCCCCTGTAGATAACGGTTATCTTTAAAAGCGTCAATGCTGCGGCTGCGGTTCAACCCTGGCCTGGTCACCGGCTACATCTTGCCCATATATGGAAACTATGCCCGATGCCAGTTACGTTATTGGAACCTATTACGAATTCACTCGAAGGTGATTCAGCTCATTGCAGCGGTGGATGCGAACTGCATTTAAATCACGACTACAATGTGCTTGAACGATTTGATTCAAAGTTAAATCGAGGATTGATTGAACGTCGTAGCTGGAGCTTTCATCGAATGGTGTATTTAAAAGTTATCTTCTCTTGGCTATGAGTAGTCATATTCTCGAAAATTCCTCCTTGTATCTCCGCTAACGCCAAGTGTTGTGTCGGAACAAACCAAAGCTGTGACCACGTGCAATTATTTGTTCGAAAATCGGCACAAACATATGCTGCAAGGCGCGGGTCGATCCTTTGATGGTCAGGATCGTATCGGAAAGATTGGCAATTAACCCCTGACCTTCACCTTTCGCTGTGTCTATCAATGTGTGTCTGTTTCGCTTGCATAACGATATTTGTCTATTCAATTTGACGCAAAATCAATTAAGGCAACTAGAGTGTGTGTGTACTATGAAATGATTGTTAAATATTACTATAACAGTGCCATTGTAAAGAGCACTGAGCCACTACGTCTTTTATTCAAGGGAAAATCCGCATTAAAGGAATTGGAGCAGAAATATAAGGATTGTTAACCCGAGCGACACGTACGTTCCGACTTATTGGGTTCATCAGGCCCAAATGGATGTGAAAACGTGTCCATCACATCTGGATACGGGTGTAACCTGCCGGTAATGAGTTTCAAACAAAAATTGAATGGAGAAAAGGCTCTCGAGATACCGAAATTTGTCCTGATCACGAATCTGATGCCAGTTTTTTACGACGATCAGCGGAGAGCACCAGGAGTCGTGAAATATGAACAAAGCTAATTATATCTGGTTAATGATTACGAAAAACATAATGATTAACGATTTAATTTGTATCCGCACTCGGTGATAGTAGATAAGTACACTGCACGGCTAATGACAGCCTTACCCATATTTACAATGAATCGATGTTTTGAGGCGTGAGGATAGAAACCAAATCCATCGATGAATCGATTTATTATCAAAATGATATGCACACCATTTGATATCATTGATCGCCTATATTTAATACCATGATTTACGAGCAGTCATTTTGAATATTTGCAGTAAACACAGCTGAATCTGGGAAAGTGATTGTGCTTTACATCTCGCCGCTGATAAAAATCGTGTTTAAAAATATTTCGACTGACTCCCCAATGCTCATTTTAGTTGGACATCTACAGGCACTAGTAATATTCTAGCGTCAAATTTCAGATGCAGTGGAGAAAACAAATTATACTGATATTGAAGCACTTGAAGCCTCTTTCTTTCTTTTCTGCTTCCGGTTTCTACAATTTCATTCTAATTAAGAAACGTTTCGTCAAATAGTCAATCTGATTATAGCAAACTGAATAGTGCATAGTGTAAAGTAAGGACATCGTAAACTAGATAAGCCGCGTTATTTACGATTATCGCATTGGCATGGAAAACATAAAAACTACTACTGGAATATTATCGGTGCCGGTGCGAGGGTGTGGTCAGATTCAGTCAGAGAGAAAAGCTGTAGTCTGGGTCGCATACGTTGCGTACTTTTATTTATCAGTGATCTGTATTTAACGCTGTGTATACACTTGCTGTTATATCCCAATCGTCTCGTAGTTTTACCTGGATACTCTTGTTTAAATGGATATCGTTATAAATGTTGATGTACAATTTAGGAATTTTCGCTATGCTACTCCGCGGGACATTCCCGCAATTCAGTTTCAGCGGCCCTCTTCACCATTTGCTATATGCGACGATGCACTGCAGATCCGGGCAGTTGGAGGCGCTAAATTTGTCAAGAGGAACGGGTGGTAATATCAGCTACAAAACGAAGCTGGAGCAGTGTAAATGGCGGTTCTCCGCAATGCCTTCTCGCGCTGAAGGTTAAAATCCCATAAGAAAATGGACGGGGTAGCACCCAAACTGACACAATTAAACGTAAGGTACCAAATAAAAGGGGTACTGATCCAGAATCTGGAAGTTAACGAAACGACGCCCACCCCACAATCTCAGCAGGAAAGCAAAAATGACGCAGAACACCTAACTTTGTAAAAGAAGGTTAAAATGAGTGGCCTTGAAGACGGTATGTTCGATAGGAAGAAGAAGGTATCTCGATAGGAAACTGAATATCCTTATGCAGGCTAGTACGAACAGAAACCACAGAGTGGCGCTGATTGCCAATGGGCGGAACCAACTCTACGAGGGACCAACGATATTTTATGAGGAAATTAATATAACATTAGTGTACAATCATACAATCAATAAACTATGGAATTTGCCAAAAGAAAATCATTAAAAAGGATTGGGCACTCCATCATTAATAAAGAGGAATTCAAATTGCTGGTTAATGATCAAAATAGTAAAAAAAGATTTCGTGATTTTAGCACGTTAGAATAATAAAAAAACATCATCATGATGCGGAATTAAGGGAAAAAATTGTGACGTAATGAATACGAAAACGAAATAAGCTATTTTTCTTAGATGACACTGAAAGCCCAAATACCGTATTTTCACCCAAATATATGTAGTAGGCAAATACCTTTAAATGGAACAAGGTTCAAGCAAAGTGTAAACCGGGCTTAATTGGAGCATGCATTGTGTACCGTAACCAGTTCTATACATCGAATGTTTTTCAATATGCATATTATAATCCAGTTCGACTGCTTATTCAAGATCTTTGCATATTTGAAATTTTTACACAATAACTTTTACAATAGGTGATGGTTGAAGTCTGCACGAGGTTTGTAGCTCGGCTTCTAGGTACCACCAATAGTCATTAAAAAGTAATGTGCAAGAACATTACTGGTCTCACATGCAACTACCTGAACTAGTATATAAAAAAACTGGTTGAAATGAGAAGGAGGAGCTTGACGAGTCCGCCTGGCAGGCTTAAAATGTGACAGCTCAATGCTATTCAAGTTGGGATTTTCTGCCTTGTTTACATAGTCCTTTTAGCCAAGTCGTCACGGTATATTAATAGGCGAAATCGTTATGAGTGGTCAGGTAGCGATGCAATGAAAATAAGAAACAGCCGAGCAGGAATCGCAAACGTCACATGAGACGCGAATGCTAAAAATACAAGGCGAAACCCGTAGCGCCGCACACATAGAAACCAATGCGACGACCGGAATAGAAAGGCCGTTACTAATTTTAAATATTATAAAACAGTTCATGGGATCAACGTATGGATCGGATAATTCAAATGTTTTGTCGTGTTATTTATTCGTTCGCGTTCGATTTTATTCTCATTTCAAGCTGCTGCTTAATTAATCCAAACTTGTCACTGTCTACGGTTACTTGACGTCAATTTGCGAAACTGCCAAGTTGGATATATTGAAAACGCATCAGAAGGGGTGCAAGATCAACATATTCTATATTCTTCCATCTATATTCCGCGTGCTTCTTGATATCATCTGCCCATCTCATGTGGTCGGTCTTCCCCTGCTTCGTCTATATTCCCAGGGAGTCCAAATTATAACAATTTTGTTCCATCGGTCCTCTTTTTGCCTTATATTGTGGCCAGCAAATATCCATTTTAATTTTGCAGCTTCGTCCTTTAAATCGCTTACATTTGCTCTCTCTTTCTTATCCACTCTATTCTTCATTAACACGCTTCTATAAGCTTATGTATATGTCTGTATGTAGGATGTATGTATAATGTATGTATGATGTATGTACGATGTATGTATGATGTATGTATGATGTATGTATGATGTTTGTCAATGTTTGATGTATGTATAAATGTATGTATGAATGTATGATGTATGTATGAATGTATGATGTAGGTATGATGTATGTATGATGTTTGTCAATGTTTGATGTATGTATGTATGAATGTATGATGTATGCAGGAAGTATGTATGATGTATGTATAATGTATGTATGATGTAGGTATGATGTATGTATGATGTTTGTCAATGTTTGATGTATGTATGTATAAATGTATGTATGAATGTATGATGTATGTATGAATGTATGATGTAGGTATGATGTATGTTTGATGTTTGTCAATGTTTGATGTATGTATATATAAATGTATGTATGAATGTATGATGTATGCAGGAAGTATGTATGATGTATGTATAATGTATGTATGATGTATGTATGTATGTATGAATGTATGATGTAGGTATGATGTATGTATGATGTTTGTCAATGTTTGATGTATGTATGTATAAATGTATGTATGAATGTATGATGTATGCAGGAGGTATGTATGATGTATGTATGATGTATATATGACAATGTATGATTTATGTATGTATGAATGTATGATGTTTTCATGATGTATGTATTATGTATGATGTATGTATGTACGATGTATGTATGTATGATGTATGTATGATGTATGATGTATGTATGATGTATGTATGTATGATGTATGTATGATGTATGTATGATGTATGTATGATGTATGTATGATGTATGTATGATGTATGTATGATGTATGTATGATGTATGTATGATGTATGTATGATGTATGTATGATGTATGTATGATGTATGATGTATGTATGATGTATGTATGATGTATGATGTATGCTGTCTGTCTGCTGTTATGTATGATGTATGTATGATGTATGTATGATGTATGTACTGATGATGTATGATGTATGTATGAAGTAATCTGATGTAGGATGATGATGTATGATGTATGTATGTATGTATGATTTATGTATTCTTGTATGTATGTATGTATGACTCTTTCAACCTAATTTTTACCAATTTCAAGAACTCTGATAACTTGAATGTTTGCACAGGTCACGAGCCGATGACAATACGATAATCTTGGAAAAAAATCGAATTTAGTTTCTATAAAATTTGAATTTTGAAATTTTAAAATATGGATTTGGACTCTCGTTGCCAGGTAACGTGGTGACGACGTTTACATGGCGCAGTCTTTCTAACAAGTTTATCTCTCTCGTACACATATAAATCTAAAAAGAAATACGACTTTGGCCAGGCACTGTATAAGGAAAAACGTATAACACCGTGGGGTTCTGGAGGAGGGGGACTTTGCTGATTGCACCGGTGATCCTCACAATATAAGAAAACCTCAAGTGATGGAACGGCTATGCGCTCGGCGCGAAAAAGTAAAGATCCAATAATTTTCATCAAGCGCACATATGTCAAAATTGCATCAAATAGACCTGTCAACGGCTATTTTAAAAATGATGAAGAGGTCTCACTCGAACGATCGCATAAACTCCCGCAGACGTTTATTAATAGTTTTTTCTGCACAGGATGGCGCCGCTAGCAGAAAAACGGCGCATTTGTATTCTGGATTAATTGGATAATTTAATTAGCAGCGCCGCAAGATTGGAGTGATAATTAATGGCATCGCATCGCATTTCAACGTTTTATTTGCTCGGTGCATTTGCCATTTCATCAACGGCATGTCTAGTGCTCTGTTAGTCTAGCAGTTCTAAACATTATACCTCCCTCACAATCAATCTTTTTATACGCCACGAAAAATCACGATTCTTGGGCCCCTCTTAAGAGGAAAGGTCTCACTTCGAAACTTATTTTTTGAACGCGACAAGTTGACATTTGTGGTGATGAAAAATAACTGTTGAAAATACCAAGACGGCGTTTGGGCATGTTTTTTCTCTAATAGAATGAGGTAGTCATGTGAAACCTTATTTTAAAGCTATCTATCAGTACTTTTCAACCCTAGAATATAAATTTATTTCGTTTCAAAATAGCGAACACATCATCAGAACGTTATATAGTTATATCAATATCTTCCTTTTAAAAGAATCTATATATATGAATGTGCGATAATATATGGCACATTTAGTTAAACAAATGTCATATTTTGAGAATTTTTCTCAAATGGACCGCTTATACATTTTACGCAAATTACTCTCGTTGACAGAATTTGCTTATGGCGAAATTAAATAATATTCACAAGACAAGTGGATAATTTGTACAAAGGAAACAAGTTGTTTCAAGAGATATTAAGTTGGTCATTTATAATCGTTTATAAACTATTTTCAGAGTCAATGATCTGGAGTCTATATCTTCTCATTATTGTAACCGTTATTTTAAACTATTTCATGCCCATGATAAGGTTGATTTTATAAAAAATACTTCCATGCAAATGAGCTAATAATTTTTTCAGTTTTCGGCACAGCTGAAAAAATGGACACTTTTCGTAGACACATGAGTAATAAATAAAAGCTCAAGCTGCGCGTTTAACATGAAAAATATGTAAAATTATACAGAATATACTTTCATATTTCACTATTCTATTAAATATTCTAAGCAAACTCTTAAGAGAATCCATACACAATTTACCGAGTTTAACTGAAGGTTAAATATATTTACGATAGGGTCAAAGGGAAAAGATTACAACTGCTAATCAAATTTACTTAATCTCTAGCTTCACTACTTGAATTCAAATTGCTGCCAATACTTCAGTCTTTTTTATAAAAGTCACAGCAAGCAATTTTTAAACTTTAACCAGTACTTTTGGTCGTTTTCGTTCTGTTTTTTCATCAATCAAGTTTTCCATGGTGATATTCATCATTACAATCACAAAACACACAAATAAAATTTCGAATATTTTCATTTTGCAACAATTAATTTTCAGTGAACTTTTACTAACCATTGCAAGAAGACATACGTACGCGTATATCGAAAATATATCTGTCTTCATTCAAGTTTTTTCATTTTCGCGTTTACAATACTACCTCGCCAGAGGTGCAGGAAGTAAAAACATTTTAAAATACCAAAGACTAAGTTCATTTGAATTTTTATTTCGGATAATGCGTCATTTAATAGCTAGTCGATCTCCGTTTCTAAAAAATTCAGTGCGTCCTCTGAGTTGGGACTTTACCTGGCGTATTGTTCTTTAAAGATGAACAGCTTTTTCTAGTATACACCAAAGTCTCAAGACTACCGAGATGTTAAACTTCACAAAATCATTCAAACCATATTATTTTAATTTTTTGTGAGGGACTTCGAAACGCTACCGAGGCTTCACGAGTTCATACAGATCGTTTTTCCAGATCATTGTGATTTCTTTGTTCGGGACGAAATGTTTAGCTAAGACCAAAGACTAAGTTCATTTGAATTTCTATTTCGAATAATGCATCATTTAATACCTAGTCGATCTCCGTTTCTAAAAGATACAGTGCGTCCTCTGAGTTGGGACTTTATCTGGCGTATTGTTCTTGGAAAGACGAACAGCTTTTTCTAGTATTCACCAAAGTCTCAAGACTACCGAGATGTCAGACTTCACAAAATCATTCAAACCATATTATTTTAGATTTTGTGAGGGTCTTCGAAACGCTGCCGGGGCTTCACGAGTTCATACAGATCGTTTTTCCAGATCCTTGTGATTTCTTTGTTCGGGACGAAATGTTTAGCTAAGACCAAAGACTAAGTTCATTTGAATTTCTATTTCGGATAATGCGTCATTTAATAGCTAGTCGATCTCCGTTTCTAAAAGATACAGTGCGTCCTCTGAGTTGGGACTTTATCTGGCGTATTGTTCTTGGAAAGATGAACAGCTTTTTCTAGTGTACACCAAAGTCTCAAGGCCACCGAGATGTTAGACTCCACAAAATCATTCAAACCATATAATTTTAATTTTTTGTGAGGGTCTTCGAAACGCTACCGGGGCTTCACGAGTTCATACAGATCGTTTTTCCAGATCCTTTTGATTTCTTTGTTCGGGACGAAATGTTTAGCTAAGACCAAAGACTAAGTTGATTTGAATTTCTATTTCGGATAATGCATCATTTAATAGCTAGTCGATCTCCGTTTCTAAAAGATACAGTGCGTCCTCTGAGTTGGGACTTTATCTGGCGTATTGTTCTTGGAAAGATGAACAGCTTTTTCTAGTATACACCAAAGTCTCAAGACTATCGAGATGTCAGACTTCACAAAATCATTCAAACCATATTATTTTAATTTTTTGTGAGGGTCTTCGAAACGCTGCCGGGGCTTCACGAGTTCATACAGATCGTTTTTCCAGATCCTTGTGATTTCTTTGTTCGGGACGAAATGTTTAGCTAAGACCAAAGACTAAGTTCATTTGAATTTCTATTTCGGATAATGCGTCATTTAATAGCTAGTCGATCTCCGTTTCTAAAAGATACAGTGCGTCCTCTGAGTCGGGACTTTATCTGGCGTATTGTTCTTGGAAAGATGAACAGCTTTTTCTAGTATACACCAAAGTCTCAAGATTACCGAGATGTCAGACTTCACAAAATCATTCAAACCATATTATTTTAATTTTTTGTGAGGGTCTTCGAAACGCTACCGGGGCTTCGCGAGTTCATACAGATCGTTTTTCCAGATCCTTGTGATTTCTTTGTTCGGGACGAAATGTTTAGCTATTTATTACAAACGTAGTTGTTTCTGTAAAGGAAAGTCCTAACTTTTACGACACCCTGTACACGTACATGCTCAGCGTCGTGTCGCTGGTTACAATTTCATACAAATTGTCTTCCAAGTTACATCAATTTCCTTTGGTGAAAAATAAGCCCACTGTATCAGCCTGTATATCGTTCGCCGAGAAGGCATTTCACGGATTCCTGCTGGGTGCGTTCACCTCATCGAAACCCGCTTATTTGGATTTTTTCCGATATTGTCGCTAATGAGTCGCGCACGTCATCCGCCGTTCGGGGAAAAACAACAAACTAACGATGCATTCCTCGGTGTATGTCACTTCGCATCAGTTCATAACGGAACGATTGTTATGCTTTTCTTTATATCATCTGTATAAGGAATGTGGTATCAGATTTATTGAGTCATCCGTATCAACAGGGAGGCGACCGTTTCTCGATATTTTTCTCTACATGCGTCATTTTATAATTTAAAACAATAGCGTCCAGTAGAACGACTCTGATCTCCCTTATTAGTAGATAAAGAAATATGTTCGGCACAGAGGAAAAAGACGGTCAAACAAGTGTTTTTTCTCTAAATGTTTTTTCAGAAATCAGGATTCTCCGAAACGCTAAAAAATATTATTACCTAAATGCACAACTTCAAGTGAGATGGATCGAAAAAAGTAAGGTGGATCGATAAAAAATGAGATGGATCGAAAAAAGTGAGATGGATCGAAAAAAGGGACATGGATCCATGAAAAGTAAAATAGATCGTTAAAAAGTGAGATGGATCGAAAAAAGTGAGATTGATCGAAAAATGTGAGATGGATTGAAAAAAGGGAAATGGATCCATAAAAAGTAAAATGGACCATTAAAAAAAGAAATGGATGGAAAAAAATGAGATGGATTGAAAAAAGTGAGATGGATCGAAAAAAGTGAGATGGTTCGGAAAAAGTGGGATGGATCGAAAAAAGGGAAATGCATCCATAAAAAGTAAAATGGATCGTTAAAAAGTGAGATGGATCGAAAAAAGTGAGATTGATCGAAAAAAGTAAGATGGATCGAAAAAAGTGAGATGGATCGAAAAAAAGTGAGATGGATCGAAAAAAGTGAGATGGATCGAAAAAAGGGAAATGGATCCATGAAAAGTAAAATGGATCGTTAAAAAGTGAGATGGATCGAAAAAAGTGAGATTGATCGAAAAAAGTGAGATGGATCGAAAAAAGTGAGATGAATCGAAAAAATGGAATTGGATCCATAAAAAGTGAGATGGGTCGAAAAAAGTGAGATGGATCGAAAAAAACGAAATGGATCCATAAAAAGTAAAATGGATCGTTAAAAAGTGAGATGGAATGAAAAAAGTGAGATGGATCGAAAAAAGCGAGATGAATCGATAAAAAGTGAGATGGATCGAAAAAAGTGAGATGGATCGAAAAAAGGGAAATGGATCCATGAAAAGTAAAATGGATCGTTAAAAAGTGAGATGGATCGAAAAAAGTGAGATGGATCGAAAAAAGTGAGATAAATCGAAAAAATGGAATTGGATCCATAAAAAGTGAGATGGGTCGAAAAAAGTGAGATGGATCGAAAAAAGCGAAATGGATCCATAAAAAGTAAAATGGATCGTTAAAAAGTGAGATGGATCGAAAAAAGTGAGATTGATCGAAAAAAGTGAGATGGATCGAAAAAAGTGAGATGGATCGAAAAAAGCGAGATGAATCGATAAAATGTGAGATGGATCGAAAAAAGTGAGATGGATCGAAAAAAGTGAGATGGATCGATACAAAGTGAGGTGGATTGAAAAAAGAGAGATGGATCGAAAAAAGTGAGATGGATCGATAAAAATTGAAATGGATCGAAAAAGGTGAGATGGATCGATAAAAAGTGAGATGAATCGAAAAAAGTGAAATGGATCTAAAAAAGTGAGATTGATCGAAAAAAGTGAGACGGATCGAAAAAAGTGAGAAGTGAAAAAGTGAGTTGCCAACATCCCTGCGAGTGTTAAAAAAATTTAACAACCTTGCTCTATACCGATGGTCTTGTCACTTTTTATTTGCGCGAAAGTCTCTTAACGACCCGTCCCACTGACAAATATGAAATAAATTTTGAAATCACCAGATAAATATGTGTAACTGAGCTCTTAATAAACACAATGTGGATATTTTTTGCGCAAAAGATTTCGTGAAAGCGGCTTCCATATAGATCGTCAGTCGTACGTACGTATATTCGGCACAATTTATGGCGCGTTCCAAAATAAGAAGAAAACAAGCATGAAGGCTAAAGAGAGATCTCAAGTCCATAAATGGTGACTGGCGACCAGATTGGCAACTAAGAAAAAATATTCGAGATGTGTTGTATAATAAGCAACGTCAGTTGCCGACTGTACAGTATAAACGATGTCATAACGTTAGGTATCTGGGATGAGCGATGACAAAATATATTGAATTTGATTCACGTTGATTTGTGCTTGGATCGTTATTTATCGATTTAAAATGCTCAATGAACAGCCGGTCAAATATTTTGCAATAAAAACTTTTACGGAATTTTTAAGCTACCATGAAATAAACATGTCATCTGGTACGATAACTATAGAAGCCTGTCTAAGAAAAATTCCACCATGAAAAAAAATGTTATTCCTCACTTAAGCAAATATAAGTAGGTCACTTCCTGTTGAATATTGTATTGATAGGCATCTATATCTATGCCACACAAATATGTTATTGCAGCTATATGTTTAATTTTCGAAACGCTTAAAACAAAACACCTGTAAAAACAATGCACTTCCAGTCAGACAGTTGGTCTAGATCACAGTTAAATAGAATTTTTTGTGTGTTTAAATATGGTCACACACATTTGGAATCCACCAGTTTGAATGCAGATCACATCCCACACAAGAATGTCGATTCGTGAATTGATTATGAGTCTGGGGAGCGAGGAGGCAAATTCTAATACGTTATTTTGTATATTTTCTTACAAAAATTGTCGTTTTTTAATCGGAGTAATGGGATAGATTAACGTAAGGCAAATTAAAACAGGCAGTAGAAAGGCTAAAAAGCTCCATCTATGAGACATCATAGTCAAACACTCCAGCCATATCCAATTTTGTGCAAAAAAAGTTAGCTACGAATTTGTATAACAAAACATTAATTGGATCAAGTCGGTCAAACAGGCTCATAGAATTGAAATTTGCATATTTAGCATGTTTTGTGAGGTTTTCAAAAAGTTTTGGAGGTAGAAGCTTGAAGCCATTTTTTGAAGTTTTAACGATTTAATTTTTGCAGCAAAGCGACAAAGTATTAATGGCTATTCGTTTCGGGACGAAGACACTTAACAGGGACTCGGCGCCTACCCTTCGGAGCTCCCTAATTAATTAAATTCCCGATAATTGTAATAATTCACGCATTTTAACGGTTTATAACATCAGAAGTGGGATCGAACTCACTCGCCCTACCGGCCCACGTGAGTTTTGATTCCGTACGATTCCGAAATCATGACTATTGTTTCGTAATTGATAAACTTCCTGACAATTTTATTAATTCACGCATTTTAACGGTTTATGGAATCAGAAGTGGGATCGAACTCACTCACCCTACCGGGCCGCGTGTGTTTTGATTCCGTACGATTCCGAAATCATGACTATTGTGTAGTAATTGATAAACTTCCTGTCAATTTTATTAATTCACGCGTTTTAACGGTTTATAAGATCAGAAGTGGGATCGAACCCACACGTCCTACCGGCCGCGTAAGTTTTGATTTCGTACGATTCCGAAATCATGTGTATTGTGTCGCAATCAATTATATTCCTAACATTTTTTTTAATTCAGGCATTTTAACGGTTTATGGCATCAGAAGTGGGATCGAACTCACTCGCCCAATCGGCCCGCGTGAATTTTGATTCCGTACGATTCCGAAATCATGTCTATTGTGTCGTAATTGATAAACTTCCTGTCAATTTTATTAATTCACGCGTTTTAAGGGTTTATAAGATCAGAAGTGGGATCGAACCCACACGTCCTACCGGCCGCGTAAGTTTTGATTTCGTCCTTATTCCGAAATCATGTGTATTGTGTCGTAACCAATGATATTCCTAATAATTTTTTCAATTCACGCATTTTAACGGTTTATGGCATCAGAAGTGGGATCGAACTCACTCGCCCAACCGGCCCGCGTGAATTTTGATTCCGTACGATCCCGAAATCATGACTATTGTGTCGTAATCGATAAACTTCCTG
Organism: Acanthoscelides obtectus; assembly: GCA_963669975.1. Classification (NCBI taxonomy): domain Eukaryota; kingdom Metazoa; phylum Arthropoda; class Insecta; order Coleoptera; family Chrysomelidae; genus Acanthoscelides; species Acanthoscelides obtectus. The sequence continues at coordinate 5,219,437 of CAVLJG010000010.1, forward strand.
ACAATTTTATTAATTCACGCTTTTTAACGATTTATAAGATCAGAAGTGGGATCGAACCCACACGTCCTACCGGCAGCGTAAGTTTTGATTTCGTATGATTCCGAAATCATGTGTATTGTGTCGTAATCAATTATATTCCTAACAATTTTATTAATTCACACATTTTAATGGTTTATCGAATCAGAAGTGGGATCGAACTCACTCGCCCGACCGGCCGGCGTGAGTTTTGATTCCGTACGATTGCGAAATCATGACTATTTTGTCGTAATTGATAAACTTCCTGTCAATTTTATTAATTCACGCGTTTTAACGGTTTATAAGATCAGAAGTGGGATCGAACCCACACGTCCTACCGGCCGCGTAAGTTTTCATTTCGTACGATTCCGAAATCATGTGTATTGTGTCGTAATCAATAATATTCCTAACAATTTTATTAATTCACGCATTTTAACGGTTTATGGCATCAGAAGTGGGATCGAACTCACTCGCCCTACCGGCCCGCGTGAGTTTTGATTCCGTACGATTCCAAAATCATACGTATTGTTTCGAAAAGTACCCCGAAGAACTCAAATTGGCATTTTCGAAGTGCCCTAGTGGTCTCAGTCGTTGAAAAAGTAACGTGTGTGGTGAAACATTTTGTCGACAGAACGTGTGGCTGGACAAACGCAAAAATGTTATGCGAGGCGTGCAGTTAGACATCTGACGTTTTCGAAAAGTGTTGGAGGCAGGTACACGATTCCATTTTTTAAATTCTCACGATTCAATTTTTGTTCTTCAGCTGTCTCGACGTATCTTGCAACGTACTTCTCCATTGACCATTCCTAATCGCGTTCCCATAATGTATTGCTAGTACTACCAGTACCGCGCGGCATACGCGTCAGCGCATATTGCCTGCTAGTCCATTCAGGCTGTCAGAGAGATGCCTAATATGGAAAGTAAAAGTTAAAGTTGATCTTGGTGACTGCTGATCATTAAATATAATGCTGGTCGCCCGCTTGATCTGCCGATCGGTGTGTACGTTAAATAATACCGACTGAATGAGCGATTGCCATGTTGTATCCGATATCTGCGGCCGAGATCTGTTCGATCGGGACACGGGGAAGCGGGGTCAATGTAATTTGATACGATCGATAAACGAAATACGGCAGCGCAAAGTACCATCTATTACCGGAATCCACTGGAACTGGAAAGCGTCAGATGACCACGTAGTGTCTCGGCTGGTAGCCTTTCAGTCGTTCCAGGTTCCAGTATTTCCGAAAACAAAAATTTTTTTTTATCGAAAACTATGCGAGATGGACTATTTTCTAAGGTACGGTAAATAAATGGATCTTTTAAATAAAAAAAAACAGTGTCGTTATGAGAAGTGTGAAACAATTCTGCTATAGTTGATGCAGCGGTGGGATCTGTTTCACCCTTGTCGAACGCTTTCGGGGTTTTTGTAAAAGTCAAATAACATCTAGCAAAACACAAGTGTTCCAAATTTAATTCAAATCCGACTATCGGGTCCAAAAATATCTGAAAAATGTGCTTCAAAAAAGGAAACTTTGACGCCATCGAACGAACATACCAAGCACTTTGCATAGAGGACTTATTTTGAGAATATTGAGACACCCTGTATATTTATGAACTGCAATGGTCCATCCATTAAGGCAACTATGTAAAAAACAATTCTTGCATACAAAAGTCATGAATCATACACAATAATATAATAATTAGTGTAACGGCTAATAACCATAGAAGTTGACGCCGTCAAAAAAAAAATTAATGTATCTTAGATTTTTCAGGGTTATGTACGTTTTTCTTTGGCAGTTTTCATAACAATTGCTTTTTCTACTCTTCTTTTTTTTACTATTTGTAACGGTTTAATTCTAATACATCAGAAGTGGGATCGAACTCACTCGCCCAACCGGCCCGCGTGAATTTTGATTCCGTACGATTCCGAAATCATGACTATTGTGTCGTAATTGATAAACTTCCTGTCAATTTTAGTAATTCACGCGTTTTAACGCTTTATAAGGTCAGAAGTGGGATCGAACCCATACGTCCTACCGGCCGCGTAAGTTTTGATTTCGTACGATTCCGAAATCATGTGTATTGATCGTAATTAATAAAAATTTCTGACAATTTTATGTATGTTTATAACATCAGAAGTGGGATCGAACTCACTCGCCCAACCGGCCCGCGTAATTTTTGATTCCGTACGATTCCGAAATTATGACTATTGTGTAATAATTGATAAACTTCCTGTCAATTTTATTAATTCACGCGTTTTAACGGTTTATAAGATCAGCAGTGGGATCGAACCCACACGTCCTACCGGCCGCGTAAGTTTTGATTTCGTACGATACCGAAATCATGTGTATTGTGTCGTAATCAATAATATTCCTAACAATTTTATTAATTCACGCATTTTAACGGTTTATGGAATCAGAAGTGGGATCGAACTCATTCGCCCAACCGGCCCGCGTGAGTTTTGATTCCATACGATTCCGAAATCATGACTATTGTGTAGTAATTGATAAACTTCCTGTCAATTTTATTAATTCACGCGTTTTAACGGTTTATAAAATCAGAAATTGGATCGAACCCACACGTCCTACCGGCCCCGTCAGTTTTGATTTCGTACGATTCCGAAATGATGTGTATTGTGTCGTAATCAATTATATTCCTAACAATTTTATTAATTCACGCATTTTAACGGTTTATGGCATCAGAAGTGGGATCGAAGTCACTCGCCCAACCGGCCCGCGTGAGTTTTGATTCCGTACGATTCCAAAATCATGACTATTGTGTCGTTATTGATAAACTTCTTGTCAATTTTATTAATTCACGCATTTTGACGGTTTATAAGATCAGAAGTGGGATCGAACCCACACGTCCTACCGGCAGCGTAAGTTTTGATTTCGTACGATTCCGAAATCATGTGTATTGTGTCGTAACCAATAATATTCCTAATAATTTTTTTAATTCACGCATTTTAACGGCTTATGGCATCAGAAGTGGGATCGAACTCACTCGCCCTAAAGGCACGCGTGAGTTTTGATTCCGTACGATTCCGAAATCATGACTATTGTGTCGTAAATGATAAACTTTCTGACAATTTTATTAATTCACGCCTTTTAACGGTTTATAAGATCAGAAGTGGGATCGAACCCACACGTCCTACCGGCCGCGTTAGTTTTAATTTCGTCCTTATTCCGAAATCATGTGTATTGTGTCGTAATCAATAATATTCCTAACAATTTTATTAATTCATGCATTTTAACGGTTTATGGAATCAGAAGTGAGATAGAACTCACTCGCCCTACCGGCCCGCGTGTCATTTCTTTACAATAAAAAATGTAATCAATGAAAACAATCTATAAAATTATTTTGTTTAAAGACGACAGAAATGTATGAGGTGTCTTTTTCACAGTTCAAATGTCACTCACCATGGCCACACATTTTCTCACAGTACCAATAAACGCTGTCAAAATAAAAACTTTATCTGACATTGTCGAATAGGTATCATATCAATATATACTAAGTGACATATAAATCCGAACACCCAGTTTAAATGGTTTTATTTTAATAAAAGTTGGTGAATGTATTTATTATCTTACTGTAAATAACAAGTGAAAAAATGTTCAGCCTTATCAGTTGGACATTCCGGTTTTTATACTGCTTTTTTTTAATTCACTAACGCTCTAAAAATGAATATTTCAGCCGCAGTAAAGAATCAACGTTGGCGGATTTTGGTTCTTGACACCCTTTACGATCGGTTACGATGCCTAGAGTACGGAGACCTGTACGATTTCGTCAACTTAGTGAGTTTGATAGGGGCCGTATAGTGGGACTTCGGGAAGCTGGACTTTCTTTTCGGGCAATTGCAGTTAGAGTGCAAAGAAGTGTAGACACTGTGGTTACGTGTTGTCAGGCATGGCTTCGAGAAGGCCGTACGCAAAGAGCAAGGGGCACTGGACGCCGCCGTAGAACAACAGACCGTGAAGATCGCCGCCTAAGATTATTGGCCTTAAGGGACCGTTTCTCCACTACCAGGTCCATTGCAAATGAATGGTTTGCAGAACACGGAAGACCTATTGGCATGCGAAGTGTTTACCGACGAATGAGAAGTTTTGGCTTGTTTTCATACCGGCCACACTGGGTCCTCCCTTTAACTCGAGAACACCGACGAAATCGCCTTGAGTGGTGCAGATAACGGTCACTCTAGGATCAGGAATGGAACAGTATTGTCTTTAGTGACGAGTCTCGATTTTGTTTAGGCATGCACGATGGTCGTGCCAGGGTTAGAAGGCGACGTGGTGAAAGGAGGAATCCGCAGTTTTTTGTTGAAAGACATGTTCAGCACACTGTTGGAGTTATGGTTTGGGGTGCTATAGCTTATGGTTCCAGGTCACCTTTAATCTTCATCAGAGGTAACATGAACGCGCAGCGTTATATCCACGAAGTTCTAGAACCCCATCTTTTACCCTATCTTGACACCCTGGCATATCCAACTTTCCAACAAGATAATGCCCGACCACATGTTGCAAGAGTCACAATAGACTTCTTTCAACATAATGATGTCACATTGTTACCATGGCCACCAAGATCTCCCGACTTATCCCCAATTGAGCACGTGTGGGATATGATGGGTAGGAGATTGCTCAATTTGCAACGTCCTCCTCAGACTCTAGAAGCACTTCGAGAGGAGTTGGTGGTTGCCTGGAATGAGATACCACAGGAGGACTTTGACCACCTGATCAGAAGCATGCCTAGGCGCGTTGGAGAATGCGTAGCACATCAGGGTGCATCCACACATTATTAAATGTCAAAGGGCTTTAAAGCAGTGCAATCATTTTGAAATTTTTATCATTTACTTATTATGCTTCATTAAGTACTTATAGAAAATTTTATTAAAATAAAACCATTTAAACTGGGTGTTCGGATTTATATGTCACTTAGTATAGTTTTGTGACAAATGAATATTAAAACAAAATAAGCTAGTTTTCTTAGTTGATACTGAAAACTCAAAACTCGGTGTATTCACCCATATCACAAAATACTCGATTTCTCGTCATGATTGTGACGTTTCCAAACTATTTTATAAATAGTTGAAAAACATCTAGCAGGCAGTTGTCAAAGTAACAAACTGAAATTAATGAACCTAACAGATAGGTGGCTATGACTGCTCCATTTCAGAGGGAAGATGGTTCAACTGTTTGTTGTGTTTTCTCCTTTTACAAACAAATAGATCGAGTATGAAGTCTAAAAGGCCTAGACTATAAAACATACCCTTGTGACAACTCGCACGTATCAACATTAACATTCAAACAGCATACTATTCAAACCTATTAAAAATTCTGTCCAATCTTACATCATTGTTAAAAATCGCATTAGAATTGCTGCGATCTTTGATTTAACATTTGATTATTGTTGTACAGACAGTAATCTACAAGTGAAACAATTTTAAGAGCCAATGGTTTGGTAGTAAAAAAAGTATTTTCAAAGGTACTGATCAAATTTTGACCAAACGCAAGAACCACTACATTCATATCGAATAGGATTATGATTTAGATAATCTTAGATTTGGTCTAGGATCGTCTACTTTCAATACTTAATACTAATACTAAGTAGCTCTTTTTCTCGTAATAAAAATCGATAAAAAAGGGGATAGACATCCCCGATATAAACGAGTTGAACATCCTCAAAACCACTGGTTTGCGAAAACGCTCGAGATCCTGAAAAATGCATACAGTATGTCCGTTTAAAAAGACAAGAGGCGGGGAGAGGGGAGGGCGGGCCAGGGGTGTGGCAATGACCCTGACGGGAGTCTCGACGTCCCGCGCGACGTTGCCGCACTTCGCCGAAAAATTTCTTCGAACTGGGCCGTTGATTAGGAACTGGTTTTCTCGACTGGCCAGCCAGTCGGGCGAGCCGTTGGAATATGTTTCAAGTACTTTCTGACGCCGAGGACGGAGTGTTGTTTTGGTGTAGGTGATGTCATCGGGAGTACCGACTCGAACACTTACGAGGGCAGTACCATTAATGTTGTGCTATTTTAACGGTTCAGGATATAGGCGCACAACCTATAATTTAGGTGCTTTCTGCTGAGGGTAGAGTGATGTTCAAGTCGAGGCGATGCCCTAACTAGAGCAGTTACACGGGTAGTACCAATAATGTTCTGCTAGTAACAGTTTGGGATGTATCTATAATTCAAGTAATTTCTGCTGCAAATGGAGTATTTTGATCTAGCTGATGTCATCGGGAGTATCGACTCCAACAGCTATGAGGATAGTTTTTCCGGTGTTTTAACGGTTTAGGATGTTGGTACTACCGATAATCCAAGCACTTCCTGCAGCGAGTGAACTGTTGTTTTGGTGTGAGAGATATCAGAGTACCAGCTACGAGGGCAGTACCAGTAAGATTGTGCTATTTTAACGGTTCAGGATGCTGGTACTACCTATATCTACTTTCTGTTAAGGGTAGAGTGTTTCTTGGTCTAGGGGATGTCATAAATAGAGCAGCTACTATATCAACAGTTTGGGATGTTGGTACTACTATAATTTAAGTACTTCCTGCTGCGAATGAAATGTAATTTTGATTTAGGTGATGCCATCGGGAATACCGACTCGAGCAGCTACGAAGGCAGTACCGATAATTTTGTGCTATTTCAACTATTTAGGATACTGGTACTACCTAGAATATAAGTACTTTCTGATGCGAGTGGAGACTTGTTTTGGTCTAGGGCAGCTACGAGGCAATCCCAACAATGCTGTGCTATTGTAACGATTTAATGGTACTACCTAGAATTTAAGTGCTTTCGACCAAGGGTAGTACCATGTGCTATTTTAACGGTTTAGGATGTTGGTACTACATACAATTTAAGTAGTTTCTGCTGCGGGTGGAGAGTTGTTTTGGTGTAGGTGATGTCACAGAAAGTACTGACTTTAACGGTTACGAGGACAGTACCAATAATTTTCTATTTCAACGGTTTAGGTGGTCGGTACTACCTAGAATTTAAGCACTTTCTGCTGAAGGTGGAGTGATGTTATGGTCTAGGTGATGTCGTCGGGAATACCGGCTCGAGCGGCTGCGAGGGAAGTATCAATAATTTTCTGCTATTGCAACGGTTTAGGTGATTGGAAATTTGAGAATTGTGGTGGAATGTTGTTTTCGTGTATGGGATGTCATCGAAAGTACCAACTCGAGCAGCTGCGAGGGCAGTACCAAAAATTATCTGATATTTCCACGGTTTGGGTGGCTAGTACTACCTAGAATTTAAGGATTCTCTGTTCAGGGTGGGCCGATGTTTTTATCTAGGTGACGTCATCGGGACTATAAACCCAAGCAGTACCAATAATTTTCTGATCTTTCAACAGTTTAGATGGGTGGTACTACAGAGAATTGACGTACTTTCCGCTGCGGGTGGAGGGTTGTTTTGGTGTAGGTGATGTCACAGAGAGTACTGACTTTAACGGTTACGAGGACAGTACCAACAATTTTCTATTTCAACGGTTTAGGTGGTCGGTACTACCTAGAATTTAAGCACTTTCTGTTGAAGGTGGAGTGATGTTCTGGTCTAGGTGATGTCGTCGGGAATACCGGCTCGAGCGGCTGCGAGGGCAGTACCAATAATTCTGATATTGCAACGGTTTAGCTGATTGGTACTACCAAAAATTTGAGAATTGGTGGCGGAATGTTGTTTTCGTATATGTGAAGTCATCGAAAGTACCGACTCGAGCAGCTGCGAGGGCAGTACCAAAAATTATCTGATATTTCCACGGTTTGGGTGGTTAGTACTACGTAGAATTTAAGTATTTTCTGTTGAGGGTGGGCTGTTGTTTTTATCTAGGTGACGTCATCGGGACTATACACCCAAGCAGTACCAATAATTTTCTGATCTTTCAACGGTTTAAATGGGTGGTACTACAGAGAATTTACGTACTTTCTGCTGCGGGGGGAGGGTTGTTTTGGTGTAGGTGATGTCACACAGAGTACTGACTTTAACGGTTACGAGGACAGTACCAATAATTTTCTATTTCAACGGTTTAGGTGGTCGGTACTACCTAGAATTTAAGCACTTTCTGCTGAAGGTGGAGTGATGTTCTGGTCTAGGTGATGTCGTCGGGAATACCGGCTCGAGCGGCTGCGAGGGCAGTACCAATAATGTTCTGCTATTGCAACGGTTTAGCTGATTGGTACTACCAAAAATTTGAGAACTGGTGGTGGGATGTTATTTTCGTGTATGTGATGTCATCGAAAGTACCGACTCGAGCAGCTGCGAGGGCAGTACCAAAAATTATCTGATATTTCCACGGTTTGGGTGGCTAGTACTACCTAGAATTTAAGTATTTTCTGTTGAGGGTGGGCTGTTGTTTTTATCTAGGTGACGTCATCGGGACTATACACCCAAGCAGTACCAATAATTTTCTGATCTTTCAACGGTTTAAATGGGTGGTACTACAGAGAATTTACGTACTTTCTGCTGCGGGGGGAGGGTTGTTTTGGTGTAGGTGATGTCACACAGAGTACTGACTTTAACGGTTACGAGGACAGTACCAATAATTTTCTATTTCAACGGTTTAGGTGGTCGGTACTACCTAGAATTTAAGCACTTTCTGCTGAAGGTGGAGTGATGTTCTGGTCTAGGTGATGTCGTCGGGAATACCGGCTCGAGCGGCTGCGAGGGCAGTACCAATAATGTTCTGCTATTGCAACGGTGTAGCTGATTGGTACTACCAAAAATTTGAGAACTGGTGGTGGGATGTTATTTTCGTGTATGTGATGTCATCGAAAGTACCGACTCGAGCAGCTGCGAGGGCAGTACCAAAAATTATCTGATATTTCCACGGTTTGGGTGGCTAGTACTACCTAGAATTTAAGTATTCTCTGTTGAGGGTGGGCCGGTGTTTTTATCTAGGTGACGTCATCGGGACTATACACCCAAGCAGTACCAATAATTTTCTGATCTTTCAACGGTTTAGATGGGTGGTACTACAGAGAATTTACGTACTTTCTGCTGCGGGTGGAGGGTTGTTTTGGTGTAGGTGATGTCACAGAGAGTACTGACTTTAACGGTTACGAGGACAGTACCAAAAATTTTCTATTTCAACGGTTTAGGTGGTCGGTACTACCTAGAATTTAAGCACTTTCTGCTGAAGGTGGAGTGATGTTCTGGTCTAGGTGATGTCGTCGGGAATACCGGCTCGAGCGGCTACGAGGGCAGTACCAAAAATTATCTGATATTTCCACGGTTTGGGTGGCTAGTACTACCTAGAATTTAAGTATTCTCTGTTCAGGGTGGGCCGATGTTTTTATCTAGGTGACGTCATCGGGACTATACACCCAAGCAGTACCAATAATTTTCTGATCTTTCAGCGGTTTAGATGGGTGGTACTACAGAGAATTTACGTACTTTCTGCTGCGGGTGGAGAGTTGTTTTGGTGCAGGTGATGTCACAGAGAGTACTGACTTTAACGGTTACGATTACAGTACCAATAATTTTATATTTCAGCAGTTTAGGTGGTCGGTACTACCTAGAATTTAAGCACTTTCTGCTGAAGGTGGAGTGATGTTCTGATCTAGGTGATGTCGTTGGGAATACCGGCTCGAGCGGCTGCGAGGGCAGTACCAATAATTTTCTGCTATTGCAACGGTTTAGGTGATTGGAAATTTGAGAATTGGTGGTGGGATGTTATTTTCGTGTATGTGATGTCATCGAAAGTACCGACTCGAGCAGCTGCGAGGGCAGTACCAAAAATTATCTGATATTTCCACGGTTTGGGTGGCTAGTACTAACTAGAATTTAAGTATTCTCTGTTGAGGGTGGGCCGTTGTTTTTATCTAGGTGACGTCATCGGGACTATACACCCAAGCAGTACCAATAATTTTCTGATAATTCAACGGTTTAGATGGGTGGTACTACAGAGAATTTACGTACTTTCTGCTGCGGGTGGAGGGTTGTTTTGGTGTAGGTGATGTCACAGAGAGTACTGACTTTAACGGTTACGAGGACAGTACCAATAATTTTCTATTTCAACGGTTTAGGTGGTCGGTACTACCTAGAATTTAAGCACTTTCTGCTGAAGGTGGAGTGATGTTCTGGTCTAGGTGATGTCGTCGGGAATATCGGCTCGAGCGGCTGCGAGGGGAGTACCAATAATTTTCTGCTATTGCAACGGTTTAGCTGATTGGTACTACCAAAAATTTGAGAACTGGTGGTGGAATGTTATTTTCGTGTATCTGATGTCATCGAAAGTACCGACTCGAGCAGCTGCGAGGGCAGTACCAAAAATTATCTGATATTTCCACGGTTTAGATGGGTAGTACTACAGAGAATTTAAGTTAGTGTCCTTGATTATGATCATAGCTGTTCGAAATCGAGAGTTTCGAAGACTTCCAATTTATACGTGAAGTATGTTGAAACGAGTTACGTTATCAAAGGTTTTTTTTTATACCGAAGCAGCCGCACAGGCAGAAGCCTAAATGCCGGAGACTGCTATTAACAGGTGGGCTGAAAAGTCCGTATCGTTTCTATGAGATGGCGCCACCAGAATAAAATCCATACGCTTCTTAGCTAGTACCAACCTTCAAAAGATGCCTGTCAAAATTTGACAGCTGTCGGATCATTAGTTTTTGAGTTATCGTATCGAGAGTGACGCTACTTTTGTTATTTTTGAAAACCATGGAAAGTCAAGAGTTTCGTGTGTTAATGAAACATTATTTTTTGATGAAAAAAAGTGCCGTCGAATGCAAGAAATGGCTTGATGAGTGTTATCCGGACTCTGCCCCGGGCGAAGCAACCATTCGCAAGTGGTTTGCTAAATTTCGTACCGGTCACATGTCAACTGAAGACGACGCACGCAGTGGACGCCCAAAAGAGGTCGTTACGGACGAAAACGTGAAAAAAATCCACAAAATAATTTTGGGAGACCGCAAAATACGGTTGATTGACATAGCTGAGGCCTTAAACATATCAAAAGAACGTGTCAGTCACATCATTCATGAATATTTGGATATGCGAAAGCTCTGTGCGAAATGGGTGCCGCGCAATCTCACATTTGACCAAAAGCAACAACGCATCGACGACTCTGAGGCCTGTTTGGAGGTGATTTTGCGCAATAAAACCGATTTTTTTCGCCGATACGTCACCATGGATGAAACATGGCTCCACCACTACACACCGGAGTCAAATCGCCAGTCGGCCGAGTGGACGGCTGCATCCGAACCACCTCCGAAACGTGGAAAGACGCAACAGTCAGCAGGCAAGGTTATGGCCTCTGTTTTCTGGGACGTGCAAGGAATTATTTTCATCGACTATCTTCAAAAGGGCCAAACTATCAACAGCGACTATTATATAGTGTTACTGGAGCGTTTGAAGGCCGAAATCGCCAAGAAACGGCCACAAATGAAGAAAAAAAAAATCTTGTTTCACCAGGACAATGCGCCGTGCCACAAGTCCATGAAAACGATGTCGAAATTGCATGAATTGGGCTTCGATTTGCTCCCCCATCCACCGTATTCTCCGGACCTTGCTCCAAGCGACTATTTCCTCTTCTCAGACCTTAAGAGAATGCTCACCGGAAAAAAGTTTCACAGCAACGAAGAAATCATCGCCGAAACTGAAGCCTATTTTGAGGACAAGCCGAAGGATTACTACCGGAAGGGTATCGAAAAACTTGAAGAACGTTATAATCGCTGTATAGCCCTTGAAGGCAACTATGTTGAATAATAAAAGCGAATTTTGACGAAAAAAATATTTTTTCATTGAAACGATACGGAATTTTCAGCCCACCTGTTATGATCCCAAAGAAATTTTGTTAATCCGCTTTTTGAACTGTCTAAGGTTAGTAAAACTGGGAAAAGGTTTAATGAAAGGGCATTTTAACATTTCATCCTAACGAGTATCTGATACTACTTGAAATATACTTCTAGTAGATCTTTTGGTGTGAGTGATGCAAAATTAAAAGTTCCCTTTCATACATTGGCAGACCATATTTAATAATTTTTGGCCGTATCATCATTCACACCAATGTCGATTAAAATACGAAACTGAGAAACTTTTTCTGCGATTTTACAAGACATTTACCCCACGAAAAAGTGTGGCGACGTTTTTAGAGATTCTGATAATTTGTGGACTCCCAAGCTGCACTTGTTCAACATATTGCAACCCTCTGGTCACTTGATAATACATAGTAATTAAAAATAAATAAAATCAACACTAACAGGTTTTCGTCTATCTCAAATTTTTTATGTTTTATACTTCACTCTAAACCCTAATCCGAATTCTTGTCTCTGATGATTCAACAAAAATAATACTTGAAATACTCTTGAAGTGATTGTTTCAAGTTACATTAATCATCCTATTATATTGTTTTGCTGCTAATTTATTGATAAGAAACTCGCTGCAGGAAATCCTGTGAAACAAAGACGATGACTGTACACACTACACAGACGTCAGAGGACTAATATGAAGCTACATCAACTGAACTTGAGCTACAGTAACAAATTTCCATCAATTTTGGATGGTTCAATACTAAAAATTATCACAATGCAAACTACTATTCATGATTCATTAGGTGAAATTTTCTGAAAACACGTAACGCTGTATAACGAGTTGATTTATGATCCTGCAACATTCGTGGAGAGTTGCATTTAGGATTAGATTCTTAATAAATACTTTCAATGTTTATCCACGTTTTCATTATCTCGAGATTTCAATCAGAAGTCGGATAAAACTTTCGCATTTGGCAACACCGCTGTACTCTCTTGAACCTACCGGATCCAAATATGTAAAAACGTATAGGGTGACCCACTTAAAAATGCAAATTTCAGTACATTTCCGGTCAAGCGGGAAGCCTGTGTTTACTCTTTACGTGGAAATATCGAAATGTATGCATATGATACCTAGGCCTAAGAAATTCAACAATAAACACCTAATATCTAAGTGAGATAGAAAAACGAACACCCAGTAATAATGAATTTATTACAAAGATTATCTAATAGATCACCTGACCTAACAATGTATTATTATTTACATTCTTACATTACCTAACCCTAAAAGACATTGTATACAAAACATTAAGGTAACACAATTATTACTGGATGTTTTTTTCAACTATGTCACTTATTAGTATGTAAAATGACAAGAAACGAATATATGCCTTGATTCACATACTAGCGAAGATATTTATAACTTTATGGCAACGCACATTACCGTACGCCCATATTTCCCGATTGAAAAATCGACAAGAACCACTCTGTTCACAATGAATCACCAGGTTGCGCGATTACCTGCGCCAAAGACATTCTTGACCATATTGTGAGGAATCATAAAAATACCACCAAAATGACTCATTCTGAGGTACCCAAGATTTTCTGTTATGACTTGAAGCAACAATGCAAACCATCACACAGAACCGTCTTTGTATGTAAATTACCTGATAACTAAATACGCGTCAGGTGTTCTAGCCGATTGGATGTTGATTTGACGTGATTTTTTATTCTTACGCGAAAATAAAGGTTTTTAGGAGCCTTTACGTTTTACGAAACGAGGAATTGTCGAGGTTGTCATAATACATGCTTCAAACGTTTGTTTTGGACGTTTAGTGAAATGCAGACGTATTTTTTCGAAAATCGTTGCATTAATAATGGAGATATTGACAAAAAAAACACAAATGTCAATTCATCTCATTTTGCACGCTTTTTCAGATTCCAAACATTTCTTGAGCTTTGTATTTTTTTCTTTTGAGATGGAACACCTCATATGCTTTTTTGAAAACAACAACTTTGTTTCTCAACTTCTTAGTCACTTTTTTCAATAATTAACGATTATAAATTGTCCGAAAAATTAACCTTCAAGATTCCAATATTTCTTAATGCTTAAAACTAGTAAAAAATCGCATACTTCAAAAGCATACAAAAATGAGAAAAATAGGAGTTATCAAGAGACCTTCATCCAATGTTCTTGACTAAGTCCATGATTTTCCTTCAGCACTTTTGTTTTGCCTAAACCATCTTTAATGACCAGTTTAAAGTGTTGTTTGTTCAATTTTTGTATCATTCTGTGAACTTTTATTATAGTACCTAAGTGTGAAAAAAATAATACCTAAAAATTGACCTGTCTGATTCTTTGAACTGAGTTAAGTAGCTTCAAAGAAATTATACCAGATAATGGCAACTTTAATGCCAATATAGAGTGCAAAATTCGAAATAATGAAAATCTGATGTTTAGGACTAAATTGTTATTGACTTTAATTCGGCTACAGCCAAATTTTATTAATGCTCTTTATGATATAATTAATAATTGAAAAAATTGCTGTACCAAGGGCCGTATCATCAATAGTTCCTACAAATGGCCTCCTTGATTTTCATAGTTTTCTACTCTTCGCTGTCAGTGCTCTATTTTGAGGTTATGTTACAAAACCATTTGCCTCAAATTGTACATGCTTTTGTTTTATATCATTTGTTTTCAATTCAATTTCCTTCAATTCAAATCTTTAACAGTATTTTGATACTATTGCAAGGGTTTTAAATATTTTTCATATTATAACATATACAAAACGATTATTTCATAAAGACCAATCTTAGGGGAATAGGGTTACATTTTCTCTGTCAACAAATGAAAATCAAAATGAGAAAATAAATATAACGACTTTTAAAATGCAAGAAATTCCATTAATTATAAGAATAAGAAGCTCTTAAACACATACTTATCCTCCTGCTTATTTAAACAACAGTACTTGTTTAAGTAGCGTTTTGTCGTTTTGATATAGAAAGAAAAACAAACATTCTCTACTCACATAAATGAGGCCAGAATAATACCGGTCTTTGAGGTTGTGCAGGACACATGCCTCATTGAGACATGTCAGTTCGGCCATATCCTCGACCTTATCGAACTTGGGAGGGTTCATTTTCTGGATATCATCCTTGGGCACCACGATCCTCTTTCCAGTTTCCTGGAGCTCCACTTCAACCTCATCCCCCTTTTCGCCTTTGATGCTCGCGGCCACGAAGCCGTGCGTCTCGTGAGGCACCCACACGAGCCTTTTCTGGGTCCATTCCGCCTGAGTTGCCGGGTCGTTGAAGTTGTTCCTGTCGACGTAGAGGAACTTCAACTCCGGATCGAAACGGTCCTTGGCTTCCTTCTGTTCCGTCGAGTCGGCCATGGCGAAGCTACACAAAGAACCACCCGATAACTTGAGCCGCGATCACATCAAGTCGCCACAGACCGAAGGCGAACCGTTTCACGTTACGTTGAACTTGGTTAATTGACGACGTTTATTGCTGTTTTTACTGAGTTTTTCGTACACTCACTACACCGGGCGTGTTTGTGGTGATAGTCTTTTCGCTGGGTATGGGTTTCTCTTTCTCAACAAGTTCGTTTTCTGTCAATGACAGTTCGCTAGTTCCTCGGCGGTTCAGTCGCTGGAAAACTGGCTGGTGGTGGGAGCGAACAAAGCGAGGCGCCGTTGCCGATTCGCTAGGATATTATGAAAATTCATAAGAATGTGCGGAAAAATATTTGACCTAAATAAGGGATATATCAATATGTCAGAATGACGTTTTAAATTCTGAGTGACTGTCATAAAACGTCAAGTTGTTCTGGATAGTGATGTGAATATTCGCATTAGAGCCTTAGCGGAAGTATTCATTTCATTTACTCACGCATCACCCGTTTTAGATTAACAATAAATCCACGGATTTCTCCATGAATTGTGTGCATGGCCAAATGTCAAATGTGTAAGGCACGAATTTGACGTCAAAGCTCTCCGTGGATTTTTCAGGAAATTAGAATTTGTTCTAATTTTTGCGAAGTTCAGTTCAACTATTGAGCATTGATAGAGCTAAAGTATTCAACAATATGGTTTCTGTTTATGAGATTGGCCTCAAAACCAAAACCACAATACACATAAAAACTCAAAATGTTTCTAGCAAGAATTTGTAGTGTGGTTGGTAGCACTGTGCACTGACAGATAATCCATGAATTTGTCCATTGATGCAAACACCGCAAAATATGATCGAGATGACCTTGAAGAAATCTATATCAATATATTCGTGAAGAAATTGTTGATGTAAAGCAGGAATTAGAGTGCCTTTTAAATTTGCTCAATTGTTTAATCCAGGGTAGAATAAAGCGCCAATCTCATTTATCGAATTTTTTCAACTTTGTTATAGTAATATCATTTCTTCTTCCATATATGTGTAATTCAGCTCAAAAATTAGTGTTTTTGATAAATCGGGTACATAAAATGGCCGATTTTTATGCTTCAAAAAGCAGCGTATTAGATTAGATTTTTTTAATGATCACATTTGTAACCAGCGATTCATACTGCTCCAGCTCCAGTGTACAGAGTTTCATTCACTTTCTGTCACAGGGAAGGAAAATAGTATAGTTGGATTGTGAATATCTAAAATTTAAAGGATAACTAGATAGCGTTTTAAAAAATTCTCAAGCATATGGGCAACCTACACCAAAACCCATTTTTGTTGGATTAATCAAGTAAGTAGAACACGAATCTGAGGTTATTTTTGTGCAGGAGGCCCCAGAAGGACCATCTCCCCACTGTAAATATAGTTTCGCGGCACTTTTTGATAGTTCCAAATAGGGTTGCAATGGACATCGGCATGGGTATTACGCATATTAAAAAGTGATATTTCGTCGTTTTTTTGACATTTCGTAGGTTTTTCTACAAGATGTTAACTTAGCACAAGCGGTTGTACACTTATGATCTCGTTTTGGAACTGAACGTGTTGCTTAATCGTCAACGAACAGCGATCATAACAAGCAATCGTGATGACATTTTGTCGGTTTCTTGACTTTTTAGGTTGTTTGCATAATATGCTCATAAATCAAAGAACGTAAAATATACGAACTTTAATTTTTTCATCAATCAACCATCAGTCAGTGAAATTAAATGGCCAATGCTAATACTGTATGAAACAAAAGGTAGAATGATAAAACAAACTAAATTAATAACCGTTCAGGATCAAAGTAAATCACACAGTAAAACATCTTTTCTATTTCAAGAAAAATAAACTTTAAAGAGAAAATCCGCCATTGTCACTGAATTAGTAAATACATTTTGCTAACGGGGAATTGCGGTTTATGAATGCGAGTTTTTTTGCGTTTGCTAGCCAAAGCAGGTTTTGCTGCTCTATGTATACTCGTACTTTGACGAATTTTGCCAAAATTGGATATCAATCACACGGATTGTCACTTCGCTTAATTGTAGTATTTTCAGATAAAATGTACTCTACCAATAGCATTTTTACTTAACAGTAACTCTTTCCATATCAGCTTTCTAAATTAATTTTTATGTTGCCATTGTCGAATAGATGCTATTAGCATCTCTCAGATCCATTGGAGCATTTTTCCCGTAAGTCGGTACACTTGGCAACGCCGCATAACTTCGCCAACCGTTTCTTAACCGGCCGGCATCCCCACTACGCATTCCGATTGGCCAACGTCCATGATCGGCGCCAAATGCGGGTAAAGATAATTATTTCAAAATATGTGTAGCTGGTTGAGGTATGTCTGAGCGCAAATGCTGCTTTTTGAAATCAGCAGACCACCTGTTGCTGGGAATGTGGGAAGGAGAAGTAATTTCGGGAGTTAACGTCCTATAATCATGGGAAGTTACTGGATGATTGAGAACACAAGTTCACGTAAACATATGCAGGTTCGGAAAGGCCGTAAAACGTTTCCGTGTTTGATATAAGGACATTCTACAGTGTTTGGATGAACTAATTCAGAACATAAAAGTTGAGCGTTTTCAAACGGAAAGATTTCAAAATGTAAACATGTTTCGTGACAACTTAAAACTTGTTATAGGGAGCATTTTGTTCTGAAATGATGAGTACTATTATTATGTAGTGGCAACAGTTTTGATTTTTGACGATAGTACCTAGCTGGTGTTTTATGATTTTTAGAAATGTTTGACCACAATTTGCGCTGACAATATGATCCCTATTGCTTGATCCAGAATTGTTTGACAATACTGATTGTGCACAGTGGTCTGGAACACCGAAAAACTGACAAAAAATACAATTTACATTGCATTTCACAAATGGTTTTTTTGGTCGCTGATTTCACATCTGAAGCTAGTTCGCCTCTATGAGGGCATCTGGAGGTGACTCTAGTCATAATAAGGGTATTTTCAAAAGAGGCTATATATCTAAATCTTTAAAACCACAAAAAACGATCATTTAGCAAAATACACTTTTATTTTAACGAAGCTCAGATACATCTCATATTTCGCCAAGCAAGCTCATATGAAACAATACGCTTTACAAGCCAGTAATACTTAGTGCAAACGACGCTACAGCCATCAGAGTCACAAGTTGAAACCACGACATCTGCTTCAGTCCTTTCACTCCTGACTTGGTGGTTGTTCCAGGAGGTGATACGGCGGGTGGCTCTGGCGCGGCACCTGCGCCTGGCGCTGCAGCTGCCCCCGGCGCGGCTCCTGCCCCTGGTGCGGCCGCTGCCGCGGGAGCGGGGGCGTCGCCTGCCCCCACTGCTGTCGGTCCAGTCATCAACAACACCGCCAATGTTAGTACTGCCAGCACGATGACTCTTAACGGAATCTTCATATCTTTTACTTGTGTGCGGAGGTTCGTAATTTCAGACGAAAAGTATTTCAAAATATAATCATACGAAAGAAAAACTACTGCGGACTTTTGACAAATATCACAATAATATGATATTACGTTGAAGGATGTTGTTACAGTTTTCCATGACTACTGAAACAGCCTACTACACTGAGAACACTAGGGGTAGTGTGGCGTAGCTTCGTCTCAGAATTTTTCGGCAGGATTAATACGTAAAAAACTATATAATGTCAAAAAGTCAATTTGCTGACCAGATAGTTCCTAGTGTGCAAATAGTACATTCCGCCATCTGTACAAAAAACCACAACAAAATACGGCTCTGTCTACCTGGCGTTGACGGATCCTTCAGAATTGCCTGTCAATTGTCAAAATGGGGAATTTTGAAAAAAACTAGATAATCTGTAACTCTACCATAACGGATACTCGTAAAAAGGACAATATTTCATTTTTTATGCTATAAGTTTGTCAAGAAGATTTGAAAATGACTATGTTGTTTGTACTTTTAATAAAAAAAAAATTGGGTGTCCTGGGAGTATCCGGGGTTTTATCCACAGGGAGCTGTTACTTATAGTTAAAAAGAATTATTTAAAATGAATTAAGCGTAAAATATACTACAAGGTTTTGAGGGGTGGATAACTCGCTCGCTCGCTAACCTGATTTATGTTAAAGGCCACCCGGCACTTGAATGCGAGGTTTTCGCAAAAATACACAAAATACGTTTGATGCAATACATTTATTTTAACAAAGCTAAGGTATAACATCTCATATTTGGACAAGTAATTCTCATAATATAAAACTCTCACGCTTTGGACGCCAGTAGTAATGCCATTGACATGCCAGTGAATGTCAGCAGATGATACCAAGGCGTAAGCACGAGACGATCTGCACCGGACTTGGTGGTCGTTCCAGGAGGTGGTGTTGCGGCAGGTGCTTCTGGAGCGGCTCCTGCCCCTGGTGCTCCAGCTGCCGCTGGCGCGGCTGCTGCCCCTGGTGCGGCTGCTGCTGCGGGAGCGTCGCCTGTCGCTACTGATAGCACTGCGAATGTCACTACGGCCAAAACGAGTACTCTCACGGGGATCTTCATGTTCTCGTTCTTTCTATACTTCTTTTATTTCCAAATTTCGGTAAAGAGACTGTATAAATGAAAAATTACTGCGAACTTTTGACTGCAGGTGACAGGATGTTATATTGATTTCCCTGACGACTGAGATCGGCAGATTTTTTGCAAATGGTTATGTACAGCGTGTTGATTGCATAGGTTGTAATAATTGCCGGAAATTCGTCATTTTATAAATAGATCACAACAGTTCTATTCTATAGTAGGCACGTAAATAAACGGGGAAAATACAATGATGTATTGAAATACCAAGTACCTACCAATGAAAATGAGCCAGAATTTGAACAGTTTGTAAAATGAAGAAATATGATTTATAATAGGTGTACTGATGAAATTGAGTTACTACTTCGATTTACGTGCAAGCACCATGATGCATTCAAATTCAAAAGGTTTCCCTATGTATTTAAAAATCGCGGTTTCTCTGGTAATGGATCAATAGGAAAAGGGGCGTGGTTGGTGTTCGGCATTGTGGAAAATGGGCGGGTGATTGTTCACTTCCTACTGTCTTATTTTGTAAATATAAGCACGCCTCTTTCCTACCGTGCATTATGTCACATGTCACTGACTTTGTGTCATTACTGTCATTGTCATTCACTGCATGACGTGTGGTGTGACATATAATGGAAAATGTTTTTATTGTGATTTTATTTTACAGATAAAACTATACGAGGAAGGTCCTATTTTTTAAATAAAAACACATTTCCATGACCTCCCAAAAAGTCTGATTAGTACCAAATTGGCTGACAACCCAGTGAAAACCGGTAATTCTTGATTCAGGATATCCAAAAAAGTAAAGGTAAGTACATCCTGATCCCTTTACCTTATTCTCACAGTTCTTGGCTTTGGAAATATATATGAAAACCTTTTATATGAGCCAAATCACTGCACATGCCATTTAGGATCACCAGTACTGAACAATAACGCCTTCATAATTTCACACGATTGACTTTTGATCCTAATAAGGCCATATCAAATATAAGCAACTTCCTCAAAAGTACGAGCGTTTTTCCTAATTTTTTTATATTACATAATATGGTACAAGCCCTCATTCGAGGTTTCTAGAACTGAGCGGATTTTTTCCCAGTAAATCTTTTGCTATATTCTTGTCTCTTATAACCGAACCAATGACAAGTAAAGAGAATCTTATAAGTACATTCATTTATATTCCAGCAGAAGAATCGTATTTTGGTCTAGATTCCAAATACGCGAGCATTATTGAATCTCCATGTCTACAAGTGTCTAGGTTTCATGTACACAAATATCTTATCAGTGGTATATACTTTAAAGTTCACAGTGCAAAATTTCCATTCTTGTTCTTAGTAGCAACAACAAATGAAATTTGGTAATTAACGATATTGAAAATTTGGAGTAGGAAAATGGGGTCTTACATTGATATCAGGGAAAAATTGATTCATAATCTATGCACCTGTATTATCCAAGGCTCTTTTTTAGATGAAATTGCAAGAATTAATGCAAATTTTGAATTTTTGTCTGCTGTTGTTACAAGTGAACTAGACCCAGTATGCCTATCCTTATTTGGAGTTCGGGTAATTCGTTGTGTGAAGCTTGTCAATGACATCAGCAAGAAATTGACATTAGACTCGTGATTAACACACATTTTTACCATCTAAATTCCATAATTTATGAGTATTGTTCTTCAGTGGCATCCATTTGAATGTACAATACACCCGATGTACTTAAATGTACCATTCTTCATATAGGGAAATGCTTAAATGAGCAGAAATATCTGAAACGCCATAAAACGAAATTTAGGCGATATTTATTTTTTTAGTTTTTTGCCCGTAAATCCGCTACCACTCCACCGATTTTCAAAAACTATAAAGTGTTTTTGTCCTTGGCATAACAGTAAGCTTGTGTTAAAATTTCATCAAAATCTGAGTGGTACTTTCCAAACAAGGCCAAAGGATTCGCAGACAGAGAGACCAACAGACAAATGAGTTACATTTTGTTTGCGATACGGGTAAATATACGATATTTGGGACTTAATGTTCCGCAAAAAAAAAATCCAAGCACATTGACAAATTGTGGACGTAAACCATACAAATAGTGTAAAATATTATTTGGAACATATGATCAAATTAAGGTATCTTGAATGGTGACATTGTCGCTTTTTTTTAACACTGTATTGGTTTGTTGCGACATTATGTAGGTTTTTCTACAAGATGTTAACTTAGCACTACCTGATGGACATGTTGTGTAGTTGTACGTGTTGCCTAAGCATCATCAGGCTTCAGTTATCAATGTTTGGCTCTGAAGGAAACAACAATGCATAGGTTCATATTGAGGATTGCTAATAATGTGTTTATAATTCCATTGGATTCTTGTTTCAAATACACTTACTTGAGTTTCAAAGCTATAAAAACACAATCACATCTTATCTATTCTGGATATTACATATGCAAATTCGCTGTACACTGTCGAATTACAAGTCATATACATGCTAACCGTAATTTCATGAAAAAAGACGCTAAACATTTGTATAAACGCATAAAAAATGCGTTTTTGTGGTCTCTGAAAATTGTGTCACCTTCACCTCCTACCTTTGTGGATCTGCACCTTAAAATACTCGATAAAACGGTTTCGGTGAGATAATGCCGATTTTTTATATATCCTTATATAGAAAATCGGATAAAACCTACACCAAGTCGTGCGTAACCTCAAATGCACTATCACGCATCAAGCCATCAAGTGATTCATTTCACGGATTGCTAGATGAATAAACAAAAACCTGAGATGAATTCAAGTTTGAAAGATGCACTTGCAAAATTTCGCACTATTTTCTTTTTCCAAGCATCATCCACCACTTTACGTTTGTTAAACCTGTTGGTGAAATCGGAATGTTTATGTTTACCATCCGAGGTTATGGTTAGTTTTTTGCGAGCATATGACTTGTCAAAAATTGAAGCAGGTGATAACGGCAATTGATCAAGAGATAGCGCCGCATCGTATGAAACTCTCGCAAAGCCCATAAAATTCAATGTGGTCGATTTAGATGGGCACGATAGCAGACGATCGTCACCGATTAGGATCGTCATTCGTCATTTGGTGGTGGCGCCTAGCCAAATGTCGGATGACGAGGAGTTGTTTTGCTGGTCAACTTTGACCGGTGTTCTCTCCATCCAAAAAAAGAAACGTTTTAATCCAAACATAATATTCTCTTTCAGCAATCAGCATGAGTAGTTAAGTAGAATAGTGGGTTGTAGTTAGTGGTGGGGCCCCCAATAAAACAAATACAGTTCCTTGGTTCAGGCCACAGCAAGTGGCGATCCAGGACCGGTTTAAGGCACGCATGTTGCTTTAATGCGAATTAGCCAAAGTGCGATTTGTCGATTTCGCTTATTTAGTGCATAAGAGAATTTTTAGTGCATAAGAGAATTGGTTTCACAGGAAACGCGTACTCACAGATCGAAAGTTATTTGTCAAATCGCCCACAATCTGTACAGATTCAGGATCATTTAGTAAAGAAATGTATATTAAGTGTGGTGTCCCACAAGGAACTGTCTTAGGTCCGCTGTTATTCAATATATATTTAAATGATATTTTCCAAATTAATTGTGTCGGCAAAATAACTAGTTTTGCAGATGATACTGCAATATTATATGAAGGCACTGACTGGTCTGATCTGAAAAATGTAATTGAAAATGATTTTATCAAAATTATTCGGTGGTTTAACAGTAGAAAATTAAGCATTAACTACTCTAAAACACATTTTTTACCATTTGGATCTTATGCTAGACATCTGCCAAATTACACAAATTTCTCCTTCAATATTAATGATCAAAAAATGCAAATTAATAGAGTGCCCAACATAAAATACCTTGGAGTAGTCTTGGATCCTCACTTACGATGGGACATCCATGTCAATTATATTTTAAAGAAAGTTAGATTTGTATCCTACAAAATTAAATACCTTGGGAATATATTGACAGAAAAATATCTTCGAACATTATACCATGCACTGATTGAGCCTCATCTCACATATGGTATATTAGCATGGGGAGCTGCATGTTTCTCACATATCTATAATTTAGATGTTTTTCAAAGAAGTATTCTAAAAATGATATTTAAAAAACCGAAACTTTATCCCACTGAAAAATTATACGCAGATGTTCGAATGTATGATATAAGACAGCTTTATTTCTTACACAGTATCACTCACTACCATAAATTTGTAAACACCGACCAAAAAATTAAAAATAATCATTATACCAGGTACAAAATTCGTGGCACAGTAGTTCCTCAACCGCATAAATCTATAATGCAGCGATCATATCTCTATTTAGCGCCTAAATTTTATGAAATTATACCTAAAGAAATTTAAAAAAGTGGCTACATCTATATCTAGGACTGAAATTCATAAACTCATAAATACGAACATCAACTAAATACATAATCTACTGTAGCTAATTTTTGTCCTTTTTTGTCATTTGCATTCTACAGTTTCAACTTAAATTTATTGGTCCATGTACAGGCGATGCCTTCTATTGGGCCTGTTTTGATTTTATATTTATTTACTCATATTGTTTGTTATCTTTGTACATTGAGTGAATAAATATTATTATTATTATTATAAACATTATTATAGCAGTGTTGATTTTGTTTTTACTTCTTAGCGCGGAACGGTCTCCTATGCTCAGTAAAATGTAAGCAACAGAAAGCTTGTGAAGTTCCAATTTAGGGGTAGACTGGGCTCCTTGAGCTGCGGCGAAGGCAGCCGATCTAGTAGCGCTGACGCTAGTTGTTCACTTTTACCAGTACTCCCCATATTTACCCTGGAAAATGTGTGAATTTTATGGGACCTTACTGCAACTATGTGAAAAACAATGATTCTTGAATACAAAAGTCATGAATCACATATAATAATTAAAAGACTTGAGTCATTAGGGTACCTACCTGCTAAATACTCATAAATGATTGAAATTGTTACCCATTTTTCCCAAAACCAAACAGGTAGGTGTTTTGGGGAAGGTGTTCTCAGGGTATTGACAAGTAATTTCCTTGTCTGTTACTAATCCTAGGTACTAAGCACTATAGCAGGTATAATTAATTATAGCAGGTATATTATAATAAAGAAATTCTACTCCTATGAATCACTGCAGAATTTGGCCTGATCTGATGATTACTCTCTTTCATTTTGAACTATAATTCTTGGGCTTGTATCCAGACATAGGATTAAACTCTAAAGACCACTGTGTAGATATTGATTCAAAGATAAACTCATATCTCACAGGAAATTCTTACTGAAGCACAGCTAGTTTCTGTTTACTATGCTTCTGGAGTTCGTCCACAAATGTTTTTGGTCCAGAATATACTTTTAATAACAAAAATAAGTTTTTGAACAATCTTAATTCGTACTCGACCAGAAAAGCTGGAGACTTGAATGTTTGTTCCGTCAAGTATAAGGTAGGCGTCAGATTTTGGAAAATGTTAGATCCACGAATTTTCAATAGGCCACACAATCACATTAAAGATTGTGGAGGAATAAATAATTTGTTTTATACATATATTTATTTTGTGTTGTTTTTTTAGTGTTTATTATGACGAATCATATAGAAAGATTGTCTCTCAGGATTATAAAGAATTTGAATTAATTGTCAACAAGAAATTTCAGTATTTACACAGATAAGTTGTTATTGTTTTTAACTTTTAAAAGGCACCGCATGTGAGTTTTCTTGGACATCTATTGCAAATGGTTCCATATGAAGTAGCTTCTAACACCCTACACCCTAATTTTACACCACAAAGTGGGCTAATGGATTGTGTATTGCTGATTAACCTTCTATATTGTGATATTCAGAGAACAACTAACAATTGAGCATACATTATAAAACCATTGGATTTCCCCGGCAATGGATGCAGGTACCTGCCATAAAATCTTAGGGATTAACAATTGGTTTTCTCATGAAATGTTCATTATCAACCCTTACCTTACCTCATATCGAAATAGCACTTTGAAGGTGAAGATTGTTTATCAGTTGTTGCTGGCTCGCCGTACATCTCGGCTCGTTGGAATTGTTTGTGGTATCTATTGAATTTTCATGGCATCAAGTTCTGATCGAAGTGCGTTTAGGGGCCTTTCGGACTCCATCGGTGAGATAAGCTTGGTAAGTCGTTCTTATTTGATAAATAACCACGATTCATTGAAAAAATTCTGGGCTTTTGAAAAATTATTGTTTTTTGTGTATATACACTATGAAACGCGCGCTAGGGGCTGAAAAACAATCTTCTGTGTTCCGTGGTACATTTAGGGGCTGCTAGAGTAGCATAATTTTACGAGTTAAAAAGACCCTGGACCTGACAATAACGAGCGTATTTTCGATGTGTTTACCATTCAAATTAAGGCAGGGGATATTCATTACAAGAGACATAAAGTATAGGGGTCTCATCTGGGGTTCAGTTTAAAACTGCAGTTATCATTATTTTTGCAACATTTTGATTTTTTCGGTAAAGAATTATATAACTTGATTGCATTAAAATGACCGGCGCTCGATGTATAGGATTTCGGTATTGTTAATTAACACAACACTTGTATATGTAGTGACGAAAATCCTCATGCTTACGTACAATATCGCCACCAGGAACAATTTTTTTTAATGTGTGGATGGGTATTGTTGACGACCATTTAATTGGTCCTTTCTTTTTACCCTTAAGATTAAACGGCGAATCTTACTTACTAGTTTCTTCAAGAAGAATTGGCCATACGGCTACAAGAAGTCTCTCTAAATGTACCTAATCATCTTCATTTTAATGTACCTGTCAGAATTCATCTGAATAACACTTTTGAGAGGTGGAAGAATTCACTGGCCACCTCGCTCCCCTGATTTGAATCCAATAGATTTTTCTTTATGAGGACACGTTAAGAGGATGGTCTACGTTACTCCCATACAAAAAATAGAAGAATTAAGAAATAAAATCGTGAACGCTTGCGAAGAAATAAGAAATAAACCTCGAATCTTAGCTAGAGTTTGTCGTTCAATGATTCGTCTAGAGAGAATGTGTACGGAAATGGATGGTGGACATTTCCTGCATTTGTTGTTGTATACTTTGTGTCATGGTACTTATTGGAAAAGTTGCACACTCTTATCTATTTTGTCCAATGAGGTGCAATACAACGGTTTTATTTTTTTTTTCTCGAAAACGAAGTGAGATACGTAAAAAATACAAGGGGAAAAGAAGTTGTATTTTTAGATGCTTAATCGAACAACAAATATTAAAGTTGCAAAAGGCTGTGGCGTACGTTTTGTTGACATTAATATTCGCTAAGGGACACCACTGCCAAATTTCAACAGAATCGACTGAATATCTATTAAGATATTAAAACATTTTTTCACCCTGTATATTGAAAACCCCCCATTTCCAGACCCATGTTGTATAGAAACTTTTTTCCATATTTTTTAACAAAGAATCACCCCCCAACTAGCAAAGTAGTTTTATAAGCTTTTGGTAAAATAACCGATCAGCCATAAAAGCTCTCTATTGTTGTTGCCTGAACACCAAAATGCTGGCTTAATGTTGTGTGGAATGCAAATTTGCTTTCTGCAACATATTTGATCTAAAGTGAGGTGTTTAAAATATTCTTATAGTATAGTTATACAACACCTTATAGGGCAAATTTTTAACTGTTGCATAAACGTTTATACAACTATTTTATACGGCATATTTGCACGTTAGTCAAAATGGTTGTGTTGTGGCATCCATGGTAACGTTTATATAACAAACCCGAGCCTTGTTGTTTTGCTGTGCAATTTACTACTTTAGCCAACAAATTGCTCCCAACGGAAGCGCTTATACAACTGTTAAAGGCTGTGTGTACATATGCTAAATATGTTGGTATACAACTTCACCATAACCTAACTTTTTGCTGTCATATTTTTATTAAAATGCCATAGCCAATGTTTTAAGACAAACAACGCATGCATATTGGTTCAAAATGTTTTATCAACTGTTCAAACAGAAGATATACTTAGATCTGGTACAAATTCTGGGTAAGTCATTCGACTCTGTCGGTATTTCATTTCTGACATTTGTCAAATTGTTGTATAACACCTGCAGGCAACACCAAGATATTCTAATAACCTAAAGACAACATGGATGATGCCATGATTATACACAACCACCCGCCATATTGGGCAAACATTAATTCCTCTATTTAATATTAAATAATTATGTTTCAGTTCGAAATTACAGATATAAAGTGATAAACATTAGTGTAATTGTGTCTAAATATAGGATTTGTGGAAGATTTAACGCAGATAAGTTCAGTTGTCCATCTTAAAAATCTAGACATACTTTTGATCATTATCAAAATATAAATCAAATACGAAGCCCCTAGAAATTGCGTAACTAATTTGCACGATAATCACAATAAAATTTGCTGCGCAAGTAATTCAATAGCCGTATATCACTGTGTAGAAGTTTATCATATACCTGTGTATGAAATTCACAATGGCCGATATGTAAGCAAACAAGATGACTGTAATGTGTTAGTTATATATTCTTCTTCGTCTATACAATACATAAGAAATAGTTTGGTTGCAATAAAGTAGAATCACGTAACATAACAGTTGCGTAGTTGACAAAAACTGAATCTTGCACTGACGCAAATGTCCTATAGCCGCTGCAAGAGGCTTACGTTCTAAGAGGGTTTTGCCAAATGTTCTTACAGCATATAATGCTGTTTAAGGAATACTGTATAATCATTCTTGCAACTCTAATAGGAGTGATAATTGTTAGTTGGGCCCTATAAAACATCTCCGTCTATTTTTCGAACATCCTATGTAAAAAAAGAACGGAATATCCATTTATCGATTTCTTTTCGATTTCAGATAGACACCGTGTGGGGCTGGGCGTCCCCGCCCTTGCGTCTGCAAATCGCGCCGCAGCTGCGCGGCGCTTGCCGTATGGGCGGCGATATGACCGGGGGCGGCGGCGACCGCCCCCCCTCGCCCGCGCGCCTCTCGCACTCTTCGGAGAAACACCCGAAAAACACCCTCACCGAACTGAATTTGCTGCGAAGGCACAGGGAACTGTGCGACGTGATACTCAACGTCGGCACCAGGAAGATATTCGCGCATAGGGTCATATTGAGCGCGTGTAGCCCGTACTTCAGAGCCATGTTCACCGGGGAGTTGGCTGAGTCTAGGCAGACTGAGGTGAGGAGCGCGATTTCTAATATTCCAGGAAGTAGATAGATAGATAGTAGATTTATTGTCCAACAGTGGCCCATTAACAGGACAATGTTATACAAAAGATACAGAACAAAGTATATAACAAACTTTAAGATTCGATAGAACTTTTAAAATTAATGCATAAAGTCTATATAAACATGGGTCGAAAAATGCGTGGCTTCCGAAATACAGAGTGTTTAAATTTACTTTCTAAAATAGTTTTTTTTTAAATATTTCGAACAATATTTGATGTATAACAGTGAAAACTGGTATACAAGGTTTTTTTGGTACGAAGAAACGAACCATGGACATAGTTTTACTGTAGCCGCTAGAGGGCGCTCTCTACTGTACCTGTAGTGTATTAAAATGACCGAAAAAAAATTTCTTAGTGCAATTTTTTGCTTTTTGAATAAAAAAACTGATTCTTCGCACTTTTCAACATAAAAAAGCTCTCTTGTGAATTTTCGTTATAGTTAGCCGTTTTTGAGATATTTCGATTTTTAAGGTTCGATGCATTTTTAATTATTCATGATGAAATAACGTTAAAAAGTCAGTATCTCGATAATTTTTAGAAGTAGGCTGTGCCTGCAAATATTTTTGAAATTGAAAGCAGAATAAGGTTAAACGTCAGTTAGTTGACAGTTAGTTTTGTTGTCTGTTGAAACCTGAAACGTTTTTTTGCAATTGTGAATGCACGAAATTTAGTTTCTTTTACCTGTTTTTTTTTGTATGTTTTATAAAAATGCCATTTTTATTGTCCAATCAAGTGTTAGCGGATATTCATTTTCAAACAGATGACATCCAACTCGCTCAGTATTTGTAAGAGTGCATCGCCAAATAATTGAAAATGGTTTTGGAAATCTCCAAAGGGATCAAAACATAAGTGTTCGTCAGCGCAGATTTACCCGTATGATTCTGCGTGAGTTTAATAGAGATCCGACCACAAGTGTTAGGAGAGTTTCTGGTGCCTTAGGAATTTCAGCAAGCCCTGTTCACCGAAATGACCATAGACGTCCTTACCATTTGCAACCTGTGCAAGGACTACAGCCAGGGGACGGAGAACGAAGAATCACATTTTGTCAGTGGATTCTTGATAGAACTGATAATAATAGGGAGTTTTCAAGTAACGTTTTATGGATCGATGAGTCATGCTTCACTAGACGTGGAGTGGTAAATTTTCATAATCAGCATATTTAGTGAGAACGTGTGGATTGGTATCTACCGTAATCGACTATTTGGACCCTACCTTTTGCCTACAAGGTTAAATGCTGCGACCTTCTTGGAATTTTTAAAGGCTGAACATGCAAATATGTGGAATGATGTTATGTTAGATTTAAGAAGATTGGCCAGGTTCCAGCTTGATGGTTGTCCAGCTCATTATTCGAGAATAGTTAGAAAGTGGCTGGACGAAAATTATCCAGAAAGATGGATCGGTCGTGGAGGACCAGTCACCTGGCCTCCACGATCCCCTGACCTAAATCCATTAGATTTCTTTGTGTGAAGATTTCTAAAAGAAAAAGTGTACCAGACTCCCGTAACCACAAGAGATATGCTAATAGACAGAATCAGGAATGCATGTGATGAAATAAGGCCTTATTTGAATAACGTTCGATCATTCGTAGATGTGAATTGTGTATTGAACAATTGGGTTTACATTTCGAGCAGCTACTTTAGATTTTGTATGTTTGTCCTAACTATCCAATAGCATTTTAGTTGTAAATAGTTAATTTAATTTGTTAAAAATAATATTGGAAAATTAAACAAATTAATTTTGTTTTTTTTTTGTGTTTATTTGGAGTTAGGAATTATTGCTGTGTTTAAAAACACAATCTAAACGATCATCTTAATTACTTGTAATGCCCAAATCGGAAATGTAAAAAAAATATTGCATCGAACCTTAAAAATCGAAAACAAGGAATTTAGTTTTTCTACTAATAACGCATTTGTTTATGGAGCAATGAAGTTTGAATTCGTTTTCTAAAGGTATTTAGGTAAATATTCATATTTGTGTATATACTTTTGTCCATTACTGTATGTGAGCATAAACATCACAGTCTTAGCCTATGGCGAGCAATTGTATTTTTATTGTAAACCTTTGCGTTTTAACCGTTAAACAAGTGCTCGATCACGCTGAATGTACATTGAACGATTGATTAACAATTAACAAAGGTTTACAATAAAAATACCACCTAAAATGCTTTGGGCTTTTGTTGAAGGCTGTTTTAAGAATATTAAGGAACTTTGGCAACATTGCAATTTTCGTGTTTTTTGTACTGTTTTTCGGAATCGTAAATGGCGTATTTTGCACTTTCTCAAGTATCAAATCGCTTAGATTTCGAAAACTATCAACTTTGGAGAAAAAATGAGTGTCTTTTTATACAGAATAACTTAAAACAAAAAAAAAAAATCTGTCTGAAGATAAGAGCAATTGTCGGTACATGGCATGTAAAATTAATTTGTAATCTAAAAAGAATGCGTGCTGCCTCATTTTTATTTTCAAAATGCTTGGAATTTCTGCTGATAGCGCTTAGTAACGGTATTGTTCTGAACATAATTCGAAATTTTCTAACGATATTTTTTATCTGCACTAGTTTGTATATATCAAACGTTCCTTTTTTCTTAAGCATAGCTCGTTGTTTGATTCAGGTAACGATTCGTGATATCGACGAATTAGCGATGGACCTGCTGATCGATTTCTGCTACACCTCTCACATCGTAGTAGAAGAATCTAACGTGCAGATGCTTTTGCCTGCCGCTTGTCTTCTGCAATTGACAGAGATCCAGGACATTTGCTGCGAGTTCCTTAAACGACAGCTCGACCCCTCGAACTGCCTCGGAATCAGGGCGTTTGCTGATACGCATTCGTGCAGGGAACTGTTGAGGATCGCAGATAAGTAAGTACTATGTCCGATAACTACTTAGCCTACAAAAGAAAAACGAAAAAGTGTCGACTTGTGATGCCGCGGCAGCATTTTGTAAAGACTCCCCCCCCCCCGTAAATAATGTCATGTCCACAAGTTCAGCATTTTCGTAAACATGTGCAATTTTTTTATTTCGTTTGAGCCGCGCAACAAACACCACTATTCACTCACGCGTTACCGACTGACACATTGACTGAATAAAATTGTAGTAAAACACTTGGTGATAAGCGTTTCAAATTCTTTCGCTTTTTTGTTTCCGATGCGATGAACCGATAAGGCGGATTATATCCGTTGTTGCCAAACACGAGCACATAATATTATTATTGAGACAGGGCGGTACTCAAACTTCTAAAGGGCTATAACTTTGTTACTTTAATTTTACCACAAAAATGTTAAAGGAAAAAACATTTCTTTTGATCAGATCTACTCACTGTTAAAATAAATGACTCAACTTCGAAGTCACCCTGTATATTCTTTCTCATCTATATTTCTCCTCCAGTCTCCCACCACCATTTGGATTGCCGTTCAGCATTTTCGTAAACATGTGCAATTTTTTATTTCGTTTGAGCCGCGCAACAAACACCACTATTCACTCACGCGTTACCGACTGAATACAACTGAATAAAATTGTAGTAAAAACATCGTGATAAGCGTTTCAAATTCTTTCGCTTTTTTGTTTCCGATACGATGAACCGATAAGGCGGATTATATCCGTTGTTGCCAAACACGAGCACATAATATTATTATTGAGACAGGGCGGTACTCAAACTTCTAAAGGGCTATAACTTTGTTACTTTAATTTTACCAGAAAAATGTTAAAGGAAAAAAACAGTTCTTTTGATCATATCTACTTACTGTTAAAATAAATGACTCAACTTCGAATATTCTTTGTCATCTATATTTCTCCTCCAGTCTCCCACCACCATTTGGATTGCCGTTTCTGCGGAACATTTTTTTCTAAATCCAGCTTTTTATCAAAATTTTGGTTTCTTCAATGAATTCTTTCATTTGTGCGTGTATTATCGGGCAAGATATTAATCGGTAGCATATTTGTATACAGCTGAGAATTTTGAACTTTTGGCACAGGAGTAACTTTAACTTTGATGGGAATTCACTTATCGGACCGCTCTCGTATATTACTAGACTGTACCGTTTGCGTTCTCTATCTCTTCTAGGTTTACCCAGCACAATTTTCAGGAGGTGATGGAATCGGAGGAGTTTCTATTGCTCCCGGTGGGACAGTTGGTGGATATCATCGCAAGTGATGAACTGAACGTGCGTACCGAGGAACAAGTTTTCAATGCAGTCATGTCTTGGGTCAAATATAACGTCGGGGAGAGGCGTCAGCATCTACCCCAGGTCCTACAGCATGTCAGGTAGATATCAGTTTTTTCAAACCTCATCTTATTCTACAGAATATACAGGGTGTTTCATAACTGAACATATTTAAATTACAGGTGGAACTTATATCATGATTTATTGAGATAATCTCTTCTGGAATACCTATTTGATAGTTATATTACTATTGGAATTTTGTAAATGGAAATCTATATTTTCTTTTGTATAATAATTGTTCGATTCTATGTAGTGTTCTACAGTAGCGAACAAAAGTTTGGAAACATTCTTAGTAATTTTTAAAAAGTGTGCTAATTTTTTATTCTTTATTATTAAGGTCTATTTTTTTCTCATATAGTTTGTTTACAGTCTTGAGGATACACATGACAATTTGTGTTTGTTGTCGTACTACATACTAGCATTAAAATACCTTCATATCATTTAATATTTGCCGCACGCAATATCAGAGTAACGAATAAATACGGCAAAATATTTCCATACTTTTATCGTTACAAAAACTGTGGCACTTAAAAAAACGCGCTGTAAATGTTGGAGCGAAAGATGATTTTCCAGTTTAAATATCAAAATGGAATGATATATTTTTTTTCATAATCAACCACTGCAATTCTTGTAACATATGTCAAACGCCCTTTTGAAGGCCAAAAGCACTGTCTCTGTATGTTTTCTATTGTACTTCATCTGTATTGCTGTTTCAGCTGAGTGTTTCTTTCTAAATCCAGCTTGAAATTTGGTCAAAATTCTATTTTCCTCGATGATTTGTTCGTAAATAATCTGTTCAAATCAACATCAGCCAAAACATTTATTAACCGCATATTGGGATACGACTCAGAATTTCTAATTTTCGAAGCAGGAGTTATTATAGAACACTTCAATTTTGTTGTAAATTCGCCATATTTTAAAAAGCTATTTATCAGGATTAATATTCTCGCTCCAATAATATCAAAATACTCGTTAAGCACACTTTTTGACAATTTTACATTTGGAGGTTTTGAAAAGTCAATGTTTGTTGAAAATCTAAAAATGTACAACAGTCCGCCTATTAACGTAAAAACATCTATTTAGTTATGGTAACATTTTCAAAAACAGACTTCGGTTAGACTATTTCGGTTTGATGTGACGACGACTTTGTAAATTTAACATATTTTTTATTTATTTACTATTTTATTTTTCTATTCTACTCTTCTATTTATTAATGTTTATCGTTCGAAGCGCACAGAATGTTCCATTATAATCTGATAACGACGCGGCGTTGCGTGGGAAATGCAGAGTCAACCTACTTGACGCCCATTTTTTTCCTAGATTGCCGTTGCTGAGCCCGAAATTTCTTGTCGGCACAGTCGGGTCGGACCTACTTGTTAGGTCTGATGAGTCTTGCAGAGACCTAGTTGATGAGGCCAAGAACTACCTTCTATTGCCGCAAGAAAGACCGTTGATGCAGGGACCCAGAACGCGACCTAGGAAACCTACTAGAAGAGGTAAGATTGAAGAAAATGTACAGTTAAATTCAGATACGACTTCCGCTGTCTTCAAAAAATCAACAGTTTACGCTTTTTTTGTATTCTCGTCATTGGTTATTAAAGCGTGTTTTTTTAGACTATTATTTATTTTTGGGTTTGTAATATGTTTGCAGGTGAAGTTCTCTTTGCCGTGGGCGGTTGGTGTAGCGGTGATGCGATAGCTTCCGTGGAGAAATTCGATCCGCAGACTATGGAGTGGAAAATGGTCGCTCCGATGAGCAAACGAAGATGCGGAGTTGGAGTGGCCGTGCTCAATGATCTCTTGTACGCCGTAGGCGGACACGACGGACAAAGCTATCTCAACAGTATAGAAAGGTAAGCGAAACTATTCCAAAAATAATTCGTTGGAAATGTTTTCAACTATATGTGAATGTGAGTGTTGAGATTTTTTATTTGAGCAAAATGGTAGTGCTGATAAAGTAAATTATTACAACGTTTTTCTTATTTGGAATGAATTATTTTATAGCAGTTCTTAAAAATATCGAATTTTATTTTTACAACAAAACACTTCTCTTGGTCTAATAATTTTATGGCAGCAAATCATACTCTACTCTCCATCACGTTTTTTATAATTTCTGTCGACCGTAAATACGAGAGCTGAAGGTGACTTGTGTAGGAATTCAGCGGCCCACAACCCGATTTAGTGAATAAATTTCACACGCGGTGCAGCGGGCTATCGGGTTGTGGAGATTTTAATAGAGTTTTCTATTGCTCGTCCTAAAAGGCAACCAAATGGCATGTCGAGGGATATTACGTCACTACGAATACGACGTTTAAATGAACGTCAATATTACAGTTTTAAATATGTAATTAAAAATGAATACAGAGGTTTCCATATTTGAAGTATGTATTTACGGTATAATATTAACGTAAATAATCGACGGAATATACAAAAAAAGATGTAGGATTGCTTTTAGTCATATATGTAATAGTTCGTTTTTGCAGAATAAGTACGTAACAGGCACACCAATGGACTTTCAAGTAAGGGAAAGTAACTTCTTAAGGATGTGATTTTCGTTACATTGAAATTAATTATTCTTATATTAGAGGAAATATTTTCTAGTTGGGTAAGCAAATAGTAAAATATAATTTATGATCAGCCCCAAAAATTTGATGTCTGTTTTGTGTATCAATTCATTATTTGAATTCATAAAATCGAGGGTGCACTTGAATGTCTCATTGAAATTAAAGGTCAAGTAATTGTTGTCACGACATTTTTTGCAAAAACTACGAATTTACCATTCATGTTTAAGATTATTAAACCGTTGATATATACTAAGAATAGGATCGGACCTAATACTGATCCTTGAGGTACCCCCGCGTTTAAATTTAATTACATTAATGTCCGTAAATTTCTTATCTATATTTATATGATTTAGATTTGTTAACGAATCATCGCTGTTTTTTATAAGACAATTTCGTGTATTTCATAGCAGTTCTTAAAAATATCGAATTTTATTTTTACAACAAAACACTTCTCTTGGTCTAATAATTTTATGGTAGAAAATCATACTCTACTCTCCGTCACGTTAAAGGTCGTTTTTTATAATTTCTGTCGACCGTAAATACGAGAGCTGAAGGTGACTCGTGTAGGAATTCAGCGGCCCACAACCCGATTTAGTGAATAAATTTCACACGCAGTGCCGCGGCTTATCGGGTTGTGGAGATTTTAATACAGTTTTCTATTGCTCGTCCTAAAAGGCAACCAAATGAAATGTCGAGGGATATTACGACACTACGAATACGACGCTTAAATGAACGTCAATATTGCAGTTTTAAATATGTAATTAAAAATGAATACAGAGATTTCCATATTTGAAGTATGTATTTACGGTATAATATTAACGTAAATAATCGACAGAATATACAAAAAAAGATGTAGGATTGCTTTTAGTCATATATGTAATAGTTCGTTTTTGCAGAATAAGTACTTTTTTTAAACAATTTTGGTAACAGGCACACCAATCTACTTTCAAGTAAGGGAAAGTCACCTCTTAAGGATGTGATTTTCGCTACATCGTAATTAATTATTCTTATATTAGAGGAAATATTTTCTAGTTGGGTAAGCAAATAGTAAAATATAATTTATGATCAGCCCCAAAAATTTGATGTCTGTTTTGTGTATCAATTCATTATTTGAATTCATAAAATCGAGGGTGCACTTGAATGTCTCATTGAAATTAAAAGTCAAGTAATTGTTGTCACGACATTTTTTGCAAAAACTACGAATTTACCATTCATGTTTAAGATTATTAAACCGTTGATATAGACTAAGAATAGGATCGGACCTAATACTGATCCTTGAGGTACCCCCGCGTTTAAATTTAATTACATTAATGTCCGTAAATTTCTTATCTATATTTATATGATTTAGATTTGTTAACGAATCATCGCTGTTTTTTATAAGACAATTTCGTGTATTTCATAGCAGTTCTTAAAAATATCGAATTTTATTTTTACAACAAAACACTTCTCTTGGTCTAATAATTTTATGGTAGAAAATCATACTCTACTCTCCATCACGTTAAAGGTCGTTTTTTATAATTTCTGTCGACCGTAAATACGAGAGCTTAAGGTGACTTGTGTAGGAATTCAGCGGCCCACAACCCGATTTAGTGAATAAATTTCACACGCAGTGCAGCGGCTTATCGGGTTGTGGAGATTTTAATAGAGTTTTCTATTGCTCGTCCTAAAAGGCAACCAATTGACATGTCGAGGGATATTACGTCACTACGAATACGACGTTTAAATGAACGTCAATATTGCAGTTTTAAATATGTAATTAAAAATGAATACAGAGATTTCCATATTTGAAGTATGTATTTACGGTATAATATTAACGTAAATAATCGACGGAATATACAAAAAAAGATGTAGGATTGCTTTTAGTCATATATGTAATAGTCCGTTTTTGCAGAATAAGTACTTTTTTTAAACAATTTTGGTAACAGGCACACCAATCTACTTTCAAGTAAGGGAAGGTCACCTCTTAAGGATGTGATTTTCGCTACATTGTAATTAATTATTCTTATATTAGAGGAAATATTTTCTAGTTGGGTAAGCAAATAGTAAAATATAATTTAGGATCAGTCCCAAAAATTTGATGTATCAATTCATTATTTGAATTCACAAAATCGAGGTTGCACTTGAATGTCACATTAAAATTAAAAGGCAAGTAATTGTTGTCACAACATTTTTTGCAAAAACTACGAATTTACCATTCATGTTTAAGATTATTAAATCGTTGATATAGACTAAGAATAGGATCGGACCTAATACTGATCCTTGAGGTACCCCCGCATTTAAATTTAATTACATTAATGTCCGTAAATTTCTTATCTATATTTATATGGTTTAGATTTGTTAACGAATCATCGCTGTTTTTTATAAGACAATTTCGTGTATTTCATAGCAGTTCTTAAAAATATCGAATTTTATTTTTATAACAAAACACTTCTCTTGGTCTAATAATTTTATGGTAGAAAATCATACTCTACTCTCCATCACGTTAAAGGTCGTTTTTTATAATTTCTGTCGACCGTAAATACGAGAGCTGAAGGTGATTTGTGTAGGAATTCAGCGGCCCACAACCCGATTTAGTGAATAAATTTCACACGCAGTGCAGCGGCTTATCGGGTTGTGGAGATTTTAATAGAGTTTTCTATTGCTCGTCCTAAAAGGCAACCAAATGGCATGTCGAGGGATATTACGTCACTACGAATACGACGTTTAAATGAACGTCAATATTACAGTTTTAAATATGTAATTAAAAATGAATACAGAGATTTCCATATTTGAAGTATGTATTTACGGTATAATATTAACGTAAATAATCGACAGAATATACAAAAATAGATGTAGGATTGCTTTTAGTCATATATGTAATAGTTCGTTTTTGCAGAATAAGTACTTTTTTTAAACAATTTTGGTAACAGGCACACCAATCTACTTTCAAGTAAGGGAAGGTCACCTCTTAAGGATGTGATTTTCGCTACATTGTAATTAATTATTCTTATATTAGAGGAAATATTTTCTAGTTGGGTAAGTAAATAGTAAAATATAATTTAGGATCAGTCCCAAAAATTTGATGTATCAATTCATTATTTGAATTCATAAAATCGAGGTTGCACTTGAATGTCTCATTAAAATTAAAAGACAAGTAATTGTTGTCACGACATTTTTTGCAAAAACTACGAATTTACCATTCATGTTTAAGATTATTAAACCGTTGATATAGACTAAGAATAGGATCGGACCTAATACTGATCCTTGAGGTACCCCCGCGTTTAAATTTAATTACATTAATGTCCGTAAATTTCTTATCTATATTTATATGGTTTAGATTTGTTAACGAATCATCGCTGTTTTTTATAAGACAATTTCGTGTATTTCATAGCAGTTCTTAAAAATATCGAATTTTATTTTTACAACAAAACACTTCTCTCGGTCTAATAATTTTATGGCAGCAAATCATACTCTACTCTCCATCACGTTTTTTATAATTTCTGTCGACCGTAAATACGAGAGCTGAAGGTGACTTGTGTAGGAATTCAGCGGCCCACAACCCGATTTAGTGAATAAATTTCACACGCAGTACAGCGGCTTTTCGGGTTGTGGAGATTTTAATAGAATTTTCTATTGCTTGTCCTAAAAGGCAACCAAATGACATGTCGAGGGATATTACGACACTACGAATACGACGTTTAAATGAACGTCAATATTGCAGTTTTAAATATGTAATTAAAAATGAATACAGAGATTTCCATATTTGAAGTATGTATTTACGGTATAATATTAACGTAGATAATCGACAGAATATACAAAAAAAGATGTAGGGATTGCTTTTAGTCATATATGTAATAGTTCGTTTTTGCAGAATAAGTACTTTTTTAAACAATTTTGGTAACAGGCACACCGATCTACTTTCAAGTAAGGGAAAGTCACCTCTTAAGGATGTGATTTTCGCTACATTGTAATTAATTATTCTTATATTAGAGGAAATATTTTCTAGTTGGGTAAGTAAATAGTAAAATATAATTTAGGATCAGTCCCAAAAATTTGATGTATCAATTCATTATTTAAATTCATAAAATCGAGGTTGCACTTGAATGTCTCATTAAAATTAAAAGACAAGTAATTGTTGTCACGACATTTTTTGCAAAAACTACGAATTTACCATTCATGATTAAGATTATTAAACCGTTGATATAGACTAAGAATAGGATCGGACCTAATACTGATCCTTGAGGTACCCCCGCGTTTAAATTTAATTACATTAATGTCCGTAAAGTTCTCATCTATATTTATATGGTTTAGATTTGTTAACGAATCATCGCTTTTTTTTATAAGACAATTTCGTGTTGATACCGAGGAACTTCTAACCGAACCATTGCAGGTACGATCCTCAGACTGATCAGTGGTCGTGCGATGTTGCCCCAACTACATCTTGCAGGACAAGCGTTGGAGTTGCAGTATTGGATAATCTTCTTTACGCGGTTGGCGGTCAAGATGGCGTCCAATGTCTGAATCACGTAGAAAGGTAAATTGAATGAATTCAGCAAATCACCATTCTTTTTTTGTTCGTTTTGTCAGAGGGCATTTACAATGCTTTGTTGACAACATCGTTTATT
Organism: Acanthoscelides obtectus; assembly: GCA_963669975.1. NCBI lineage: Eukaryota > Metazoa > Arthropoda > Insecta > Coleoptera > Chrysomelidae > Acanthoscelides > Acanthoscelides obtectus. Next base: position 5,259,760 of record CAVLJG010000010.1, read on the forward strand.
ATGGAGTGCCGTGACTACGTTTGGCTAGTATCAATTTTTTTGTTTGTAGTAAGTATAATGTTTTTTTTTTCATAGGTATGATCCAAAAGAAAATAAATGGGGCAAGGTGGCGCCCATGACAACCAGACGCTTGGGAGTGGCTGTGGCGGTTCTAGGCGGATACCTTTATGCAATCGGCGGTTCCGATGGACAATCGCCACTTAATACAGTTGAAAGGTACAATTACTTTTGAAAATATTAGAGATTTTTTTTTGGGAGTCAGTTTATGGTACTTGACCTTTTTGGGGGTATTCTAATAAAGTCTGTAGGGCATCTAATACTATTTACAACAAATGTGGTTTAAATCTTGAAATATTCGTTTCGGTAAACTTTAACTTCTCTTCTTTTGTCTTTACTCAGTAAGCGTGTGCCTTAAATTTCATCATCAAAACAGGACTGCATTATCTGGCATGATCACACCACATGTACATGGTTGGGACTTCGTTTTCAGAAACAACTACTTTTGTAATAACAAAACTAGAGTTTGGTGAAACAATAGCGAAAAATTAGAACAAAAAAACATGAAAGAGTACTCACCGTTCATTGAAAAGAATTTCAAGTACAGCTCTGTCGTTTGTCAGCATTATCCGAAAATTCAGACGCGTAGTTCGTGAACTTCAGTTTTATACGCTAAACATTTCATTTCGCTCCAAACAAAAAAAAATCTTGAAAAACGATCTGCATGCGCTCGCGAAGCCTCGGTAGCATTTCGAATAACCTCACCGTGATAGTTCACACACGTAGTTCGTCAAACGTGTTCACTTCAGTTTTACGCTAAACAGTTCATTTCGCACCAAACAAAAAAAGGATCTTGAAAAAACGATCTGCAAGCGCTCGCGAAGCCTCGGTAGCATTTCGAATAATCTCGGCGTGATATTTCACACACGTAGTTCGTTAACTGTGTTCACTTCAGTTTGATACGCTAAACATTTAAGTTCGTCCCAGACAAAAAAAAGAATCTTGAAAAACGTACTGCATGCACTCGCGAAGCCTCGGTAGCATAGCCAAGACACTCATCATGATATTTCACACAGGTAGTTCGTCAGCCGTGTTCACTTCAGTTTTATAAACATTTAATTTCGCCCCAAACAAAAAAAGGATATTGAAAAAACGATCTGCATGCGCTCGCGAAGCCTCGGTAGCATTTCGAATAATCCCGGCGTGATATTTCACACACGTAGTTCGTCAGCCGTGTTTACTTCAGTTTTTACGCTAAACAGTTCATTTCGCCCCAAACAAGAAAACGATCTTGAAAAACGATCTGCATGCACACGCGAAGCCTCGGTAGCATTTCGAAGACACTCACCGCGATATTTCGTTCATTTAGATATGATCCTCGACATAACAAATGGACGCTGGTCAGCCCGATGTCGACGCGTCGGAAACACCTAGGCTGCGCGGTGTTCAACAATCTCATCTACGCCGTTGGAGGAAGAGATGATTGCATGGAGTTGAGCAGTGCCGAGCGGTACAACCCTCACACGAACACCTGGAGTCCGATCGTTGCTATGACATCCAGGCGAAGCGGGGTAAGGATTTTATTTTTCTGCCATTCTTGATAATTTATCATTATCATTGTTAGCGCTACATTAATTACTGCGTTGGTAATTTTGGTTAGTTTGCTTTCCTTTTAATAATGTTTCATGTCATTTGAACACCATACCATTTATTGATCTCATTATTTAATGCAATGCAATGTTTTCTTTTAGCAAACTTTGAGAAGTAGCGATAAATTATGCTCTTTATTTGCATTGACGATTAAATCATTTAACGTGAAGATTTGTTAGTCATAGTATTTGAAACGAACGTTTGAATCGCAGGTGGGCTTGGCCGTGGTGAACGGCCAGTTATACGCAGTAGGCGGTTTCGACGGTACCGCCTACCTGAAAACAATCGAATTCTACGATACGGAGCAGAACCAATGGCGATTGTGCGGCTCGATGAACTACAGGCGGTTGGGCGGCGGTGTGGGCGTGATGAGAGCGCCGCAAACGGAGAATCGCATCTGGTAGTTGAGGCGGTTCCTTTTCGTTTCTGCGGATCCGAACAGGCGGTACCGGATCACCAACTGTTAGGCGACGTTCTCATCGAAAGCGACGCGCACCCGGATTACGTAACTAAGAAAGTGACGTTATATCGATTTTTAATTACATTGTGTTTATCACAGAACAAGCTGCTGTGTAAGATTTTGACAGTTAAAATCGAGCTCACCTGATTTGTGGTATAAACCAATTTTTTTGATATTGTGTACACGTGGGTTCAAAATAAACACAACAAGCAAAATTTTGGTAAAATTCGGAACGTCATAATTTTTTTACTTTGACCTAGATTTTATCGATTTTTTCGGGAGGCGGTAGGTGCACTCATTAGCATTAAATTGTAGGTATGAGTTCTTGATTGTAGTCACAGTTTGACTTGTTGTACAGGGTAAATCAAAGTGGCGTTTAATTACTCCAACTTTTTGTCACTCTGTGGTGTGAATCCAGTTGCGAATCAGACTGCAATGCTTCCATTATCAAGAACTACATTTTCTCTACAATCTGACACTTTTTTTTATGTCAATATGTAAGTAGTGTGAAGTTTAGAGGCAAATGCACATTTTACCGCCAATTTTCCTTGCTCCTTCGATAACGTTTTTTAATTCTCGTACGGTTTCGAAACAGTTTTTCACCACTTATGCAGAAATCTATTCCCGTCTGCGTTAGGCCACTTTTTTTAAATCGACATGTGTTACCTTTTATCTACAGGTAGAAGGTTATTAGTAAACCATCTATAATAATTTTCATGCCATAACTGGAATCAATACCTGATTCTTTAAAAAAATCTTATAATTATAAAAATTTGAGGTTTGTTCCAACAATAATAATCATAAAAAAAAATGAATTGAATTGAATCACCCCTCCAAAAAATAGGAAAAAAAAATGAATGTGAAATCAAATGAAACTAAAGACCATTCATCCACTAACATAGGTTTTGTTGAGAAATATTAAACATTTTGAAGCCCAAAAAATTATTAACAGAGTCAAAAAAATTAAAAAAAAATGTGTTTCATGCGAGCTTTGAAGACCTCGAATTCGTCCCAACCAAAACTACAAAATCTTCAAATGCGGCTGAGATATTTAAAAAAAGAAATCTTCGTGATTCAATAAAAACAGTTTTTCAAGCACCTAAGTAAATAAAAAAAGAAGGAGCACGTTTTTTCATTCTTTACAAGACTAGGTGGATGAGACTAAAGTGGAATTACCCCTCCCCCTTAGACGCCAAACTTTTAACAAAGCAATTCAACTTTTAGGCCCGTTCGCGGAATATTACACGATTTTTTTAGTAACTAAAGAGGTACGCAGCTTGAAATGAAAAAAAAATTGCCCAACCTCAAATTCCTTATTTGAGAAATCTTCGGCCTATTTGAGACAGCCTGGCCTTAAGACGATATATTTACTTATCTCCGATGATTTTTGACGAACCAGCCGAAAACTGAACTTCATTTAGCTCAGTGGTAGTAGCAATGTTTAAACATTTTACGGCAGTTTGGCAACACCGCGTCGGTACATGCAGAGCCATCTGCGAGCGAATCGCCAAGCTCGTAGATCGATGTATTTGTAAGCGAGTAATAGTCCAAGAGCCGATCTCAAAATGTTGGTTACATCGCGAACTGATATGTTTAAGAGTTATAAATATCATGATATATGTCCTAAGAACCCTAGCTTAAAACTAGCTTTTCGCTTGATATAACTACTACTTTTAGCCGTTGTTGAGAAACTAGTCGGGTGCCGTCGCTTTGGTGAGAACGCTTGTATTTGCCGTTTGCAGTCATTTGCTTTCGTTGAGAACGGTCCTTATTTATACCTGCTGATACTTATCCTGAGATCTCTCATTTTCTAATTATTCCCACTGCCCAGGAAAAATCTCAATTGGACGAATATGCGTTTATTCGTAACGAAGTGAAAGATAAAAATGATTAATGTGAAATCTTGTTGTAGTATAAAGATTTTCATCAGCGGTAAGATCTTCCTTACGTTAAAAAAGTCTAAAGAACATAGTATTAGAAAATGTTCCTAATAATATCGCACCTAGAACTTGTAATTTCTCTTCTAACTGTATGTATATATGTGATACACTTAGATAACTTCACAATAAGTAATATAAAAAGAATTATATATGTAATTTATAAATTTAATTGTAAAAAGATTGTGATTTATATGAATATTTTTATTATGTTACGAATTGCATTTTATTTAGAATGTATTAGTGTTATATTAAAAGATTAAAATAAAATTTACACAACATATTCTATGAATTTTCATTACCTGTGAACGACCTATTATGTCAATTTTTTGATAAATTCATCTTTCAGCTGAAATCTCGTAAATTATGTAAGTGTTTCATGTGTACAGACCTTCTGTATACAAGTCTAAAAACTGTTCAGTAATGGCATTTCGGAAGTCGGAAACGTTTTAAAGAAAAGTACCGTGTCAGAATTGATCCGATGATACCAGTTACGTAAGTAAAAATGTCAATACAGCACCTGTTAGCATAGTGAAGACACACATATTTTCCCTACATCCGCCATGGAAACAGAAATATATTTATATAGTTCCATATGCAGAGAGCGAAGATTTAACGCTTTGACCCGCCTCTTGTCTTTGGAACCTCCAATGAAGACGTAGGAAGTATAGAGTCATTCTACTTGACGCATTTTTTATATGTACGCATTACCAGCCTGTGAACTACTCTTCCGACACCAATCGAGTATTTTAGCTCCTCTAAAGGAGCCATTAATGTACTTCGATCTGCCTGATAAACCCTTTTGATTCCTCTATAATACAATCGAAACGCGTCCCACCAATCGTAAGAGCATTTCATGCAATATTTAATACAAAAAACACCATTTCAAATAACTCAGCGAACAGCTACAAAAGATTATCGAAGACTGGTTCTAGCAAAGCACAAAAAGTGTTTTTTTGTTTTCAAACGATGATCGTATTGGTTATCGTTTGGCCAATCCTAGAAAACCACTATTTCTCTCTGTGGCTGATTATTTTTAGTAGGCGTTTACACGTGTGTGATAGGCAGATTGGAAACAAATGTTTACGTTCAGTGTTTTTTGTACGTTGGAAGCAGGGTTGCCAGACTCTACGCCAAAGTGGCGGTTTTAAATAATGGCGACTAAAATGGATTGCCAGCAAATTGACATCTTTTAATATTTCTGACGTCAGTTAATTTGTAATCCATTTTTGCTGGTATGTGTATAGATTAATGAAACGAGAACCAGCGGAAGTTTTGTGCTCTAAGCACGGTAGGAGTTCTTCGAACAGTATTCGCTTTGTCAACAGTTTCTGTTATCGCCTATTCATAAAAAAATTAATAAGAAGGCAAGCTTCAAGTTAGAGTGAGAAATTCCACTCAAATTCCCGTTTCTTGGGTCAATCTGCTTGCCCTAAAATAAACTTGCGAAGTTAATTTCACTAAACCATACCCTTTAACCCACGATATATCGACTGCTTCCATTCGAGGTCTTCTTAAATAAGATAGTGGACCTCATTTCACCAGACTGTATCCAGAATTAACTTTGCGAAAACTAATGAAATGAAAAACATTTGGCAAACAGCTTGAACGGGAGTAGTGGTTGAAGTCGGACAGATTAACGAAAATAATTAATCCAGCGAGCATAACTTTACAAGCCTGTTTAATAAATATTTCGAACAGAAGTAGTTAATCAATCAAAAATCACTTGCGAAGTAAATTTAATCAGATTATATCCTTTATGCTGTCCAACTACATCGAGTACTCCCATAGGAGCTGTTCAGCCAAACAAACTTGCCAAATTAATTTCATGGGTCTAGTTTCATTTGACACGCCTGTACGAACTGTTCTGGTATAGTAAATAAGCTTACGATCTTAATTTCACCGGACTATATCCAGAGTAGTCTATGTAGGTGGGTTAGAGGATATAGTCCGGTGAAATTAACCTTAGCAAAGGTGATTTTCATAAGTAGGTAAAATGATTTGATTCTTGGTATTGAATGATTGAGGCACATTAAATTTTAACCGTATTTATTTAACGTTTATTTGCACTGAGCAATAATACAAGCTAGCATACGAAATATCGCCGCCAGTTTGACTGGTTGACGAAAATTTTGAATAAAATTTGAAATAAAAGTCAATAAAAACATTTGTGCAACATTTAGAGCTTATACATTCATTTATACGTGTATAATAACAACATACATGTGTTGTACCGAATATATGTTTTTATTATATACATAAACACATCAATCAATAAAAAATATGAAAAATGGAAAATATAACAAGTATTATGGTCAAATGCCACGTCAACGTGTCGTGTTCCAAGCATATTAACGACATCCCATCCCCCCCCCCCCCAAAAAAAAATCGCTGGGAAAGGTAAATACGCAGAAAATTTTTAGTAGTCGGTAACCCCCCTCCCCGTTTTTCCGTTGTCCAAGATCAAAAACTCCCAAAAGTCTCTTCACATCAAAATGCCCCTCTAGATGAACTTATAGTTTTAATCATATTAAACATGTTCAGCACCCGCTTTTCAAGGAATTGTTTAGTTTATTATGCCTAACTCCCCCTCTTCAGTTATCGTCATCAGGCAGGCTACTACCCCCTCTCCCCCACCCCGATGACAAATCCATTCCATTCTCTAACCTGGCGTTTAACGATTAGACTCCTAGTTAATTTGCACTTTAAGGAATGGCGATTTTCTCATCAAAACTTGGCGACCAACGTGACTGAAAACTTGGCAACCCTGGTTGAAAGCTGCATGCGGTAAGGTCCCGTATCGTCAGGCGTTCCTACCTTGATTTTCATAGTATTTTCTCTCCTTCAGAAACGCAGGTGTATTTCTAGATTTCTACTGTTCCTAGTCAGCGTCAGCACTCTCCTATTATGAGTCTATCTTTCTTTTTGAATTGTAGGTAATTTCAGGCTGATATACAGATGATATAAATCAAAAGCGTGAACAATTTGATGCAAATAGATATTTGTAACATAACCTCAAAATAGCGCTGACACGGAACAGTAGAAAACTATGAAAATCAAGGAGGCCTCAAAGACGTCCTACAATAAATTGTAGGAACGATTGACAATACGGCCCTAAGTGAAGCTAACTAATCACGATTCGATTTCGCGCTTTGAATCATCCCTTTTCTTTGACACCTCCAACGAAGGCGTAGCGAGTATAGAGTCAATCTACTTGACGTGTTTTTTTTTGTTAGGCATCACCTCGGATGTTGACAGCAACAAGTCGCAAGCATGTTGCTCAGTTAAGAAACTGCTTATCTGAGTGTTACTATGCACCTGTTAAACATAATAAGTCACTTATATTTTCCCTACATCTGCTTTATACAGGGTGACTTCGAAGTTGAGTCATTTATTTTAACAGTGAGTAGATCTGATCAAAATAAATGTTTTTTTCCTTTACCATTTTTCTGGTAAAGTTAAAGTAACAAAGTTATAGCCCTTTGGAAGTTTGAGTACAGCCCTGTCTCAATAATAATATTATGTGCTCGTGTTTGGCGACAACGGATATAATCCGCCTTATCGGTTCATCGCATCGGAAACAACAAAGCGAAAGAATTTGGAACGATGTTTTTACAATTATTTCATTCATTTGTATACAGTCAGTGTCAGTCGGTAACGCGTGCGTGAATAGTGGTGTCTGTTGCGTGGCTCAAACGAAATAAAAAATGGCACATGTTTATGCGGATCGGTTTCCCAATCGAGTGCAACCAACCCCTCGTGCCTTTGTTAATGTAGTACAACGGGCTCGTGAATCAGGTGACGGCATGCCGGTGCTCCGAGACCTCACGATCAAATACAGGTCCGCACTGAAATACTTGTCGGGAGGATACTTTATAAAACAAGGTAAATTTTTTTTTTATTTTTACACACATATTTTGGTTTATCTTCCTTCTACAATCATTATCTGAAAATTAATGACTCAACTTCAAAATCACCCTGTATACGTCGATAAGCAGAAAGCGAAGATTCATCGTACCTTAGGCCCGTATCGTCAGTCGTCCCTACAATTGTAGGGCGCGTTTATGGCCTCCTTGATTGTCATACTCCTTTCTCTCCTTCAAAAATTACTAGATTACACTTGTCCCGTGTCAGCGTCAGCGCTCTCCTATTGGGAAGATTTGTTTTCCTTTTAAATTGTAGGAAATTTCAGGCGGATAAAACATGATATAACTCAAAAGCAAGCACAATTTGATGCAAATAGATGTTTGTGACATAACCTCAAAATAGAGCGCTGACACGGAGAAGTAGAAAACTATGACAATCAAGGAGGCCACAAAGGCGCCCTACAATTGTAGGGACGACTGACGATACGGGCCTTAGTGAACCTACGTAATCACGAATCGATTTCGCCTGTTGAAACGCTTTGACTCGTCCCTTTTCTTTGAAAACTCTAACGAAGACGTAGGAAGTATAGAGTCAATCTACTTGACGGCATTTTTTTATATGTACGCATCACCAACCTGTGAACTATTCTTCCGACGCCAATCGAGTATTTTAGCTCCTGCTCCTGCGTCTCAAAAGGACTAAGCTACTTATGTACTTCGATCTGCCTGATAAACCCTTTTGATTCCTCTATAATACAATCAAAACGCGTCCCACCGGTCCCACCAATCGTAAGGGTATTTCATACAATATTTAATACGAAAAACGCCATTTCAAATAACACAGCGAACAGCCATTGGCTACAAAAGATTATGAAAGACTGGTTCTAGTAAAACACAAAAAGTGTTTTTTTTCCAACGATGATCGTATTGGTTACCGTTTGGCCAATCCTAGAAAACCACTATTTCTCTCTGTGGCCGATTCTTTCTAGTAGGCGTCTACATGTGCGTGATAGGAAGATTCAAAACAAGTGTTTACTTCAGTGTTTTTTGTAGGCTGGAAGCAGTGTTGCCGGGCGTGGCCACTTTACGCCAAGGTGGCGATTTTAAATAATGGCGACTAAAATGGATTGCTTGGCGATTAGGTACTTTAGGGCCATATAGCCAGTCTTTCTTACAATTGTAGCTTGCCTTTCATAGTTATTCGTTCCTCAGAAACGCAGATTAGATTTCAACTGTTTTCTTTTTGAATTGCGTGCAATTCCAGACTGATAAAACGATAACATGAGCAATTTGATGCAAATAGGTATTTGTGACATAACCTCAAAAAAGATCGCGGACGCGGAACAGTAAAACACTATGAAAATCAAGGAGGAACTACTTGGCGCCATTTTTTTATATGTTAGACGTCAAATCCGACAAGTCACAAACATGTTGCTCAGTTACTGATGTGCTAGGTGATTCAAAATATGGTCATTAAAAAATCCTAGTATCGCGAAGTCCAATTTTTGAACTAAGAAAATACGTTTTTGGAGTCAAAGTCATGATTATAAATTGTTAATTTCGATGTTTGAGGTCTTGTAAGCAATCAAATCGTTTTTACGACTGAACCAGGCGAGGCAGTAGTAGGTTTAAATCAACATAAATAGTGATGGTAAATAATTATATTACACTTCAACACTTAACACATAAAATTAGAATAAATCAATTTAAAACAAAATCTTAAAAACAATCTGCGTCCTACTCTGTGTCTGCCTCTTGTTCTGGCGGAAAGGCATTCATATCAGGCGCCGTTAATTTAGCACCTTTCAAATAGTTCATCTTCAGCAGCTCTTTTGCCGTCTTCCTTTTAGATGGATTGTACACCAACATATGCTGCAAATAATTCAAAATACGCCGCTTGAACAAGATTTCAAAAAAGTATAATACAGGTAAATGTATCACGTTCCTTAAAAAATACTAGCGGCAATTGTCACCACAATTAAAACAGCAAAAATTTGAATACTCAAAAAAATTAAGGTAGCAAGTTTTCAGTGACTTTTGTCAGGTTGTATTCCGGTGAAAAACGGTCGTATCTAGACTTTGAAAAAAGCATTTTGGAGCTTTAAGAATCTACTCTACATATTTTGTAAAAATATAACGTTTTTATATAGAAATATTCAAACGCTTCTCACCATCAAAAATGCCTCTTCTTCCTCGAATGAAAATTGATAATCTCATTCATATCTATGAGGTTCCATTTAGGAAAAGCTTTGGTATATTCCGGAAAATGCGAAATTCCCTCCCACACACCTTCAGAAGGTGTACCCAATATTTTGAAAATCTTATATAGTTGGTCTATCTCCGAATCCCCAGGGAAAATTGCTCTTTTGGTAAACTGAAAATGGAAGATATCTACTTGAATAGTTTGTAAGTGGGTCCAAGATGGAATCAAATCTCGACATGTAAATAGAAGTGAAGTTTGAATGCTCAGTGTTTGTTTTGATGTGGAGTCAATGAGGTTACAAGTAGTAAAAACCCAAGTGAGAATCTCTCAAAAAATATTCTAAATGATTGTTTCAATATAATTGGAGAGTCGAGTCATTTAAATATGTTGGTATATATGTGGATCGTAAGCTACTGTTTCACGAACATTATGAATACATTATTTCAAAAACATCGAAAAAGATAAATTACTTCTATAGAGTTTCCCATAATCTTAGTATATATTCCAAAAAAATTGTGTACAACAGTATAATTCTTCCCCATTTTTTATATTGTTCAACCATCTTGTTTATAGCAAATAAAAACATATTTTCAAACATTCTACAAAATAAAGCTATGAGAATCATTTTAAATAAAAACAAATATACTAGGATTAAGTCTATGTTAGAAGAACTGCAGTGGTTGGATGTGAAAAATTTCATATATTATTTAGTTCTCGTTTTCGGCTCAATTCAATTTTTATCAAAAAGATAAAAGTCATTATTTTTCATGTATAAAATAACTAAATCATTTCACCATAAACGACACTTATATGAATCTCCTCCTTGCCACGGTGAAGGTCAGATTTAGGTGAGATTTTGAAAAAGTACATAGTAAGTTTTATAAAGTAATTCGGTATTCAACTGTCTTGCTTATAGGTTTTTTGAATCCGAATCTGAGATCAGCTTGTCCGTAACGAGGCATTTTAAGAGCATCTAGAGGTCACTCGAAGGTCAGATTGAGTAAGTGCCGGAAGTCAAGTCTACTTTTTTACAGATATTGAAAATTCAATTGAACCACAACAACTTTCTGAAGATTCTGATGTTGATGAGGTTCCAGTAGAAATAAGAGTTTTTCCAAATTATGGTAAAGCTATTACCCTGGAGATGCAGTCTCTAGAGCATCTTTCTACAGGGTGTTTCAGTTTATTGTTGCATAACTTTAAGATTCGATAGAACTTTTAAAATTAATGCATAAAGTCTATATAAACACGGGTCGAAAAATGCGTGGCTTCCGAAATACAGGGTGTTTAAATTTACTTTTTAAAATAGTTTTTTTTAAATATTTCGAACAATATTTGATGTATAATAGTGAAAATTGGTATACAAGGGTTTTTTGGTACGAGAAAACGAACCATGGGCCTAGTTTTACTGTAGCCGCTAGAGGGCGCTCTCTACTGTAACTGTAGTGTATTAAAATTACCGAAAAAAATTTCTTAGTACAATTTTTTGCTTTTTGAATAAAAAAACTGATTCTTTGCACTTTTCTGCATAAAAAAGCACTCTTGTGAGTTTTCGTTATAGTTAGCCGTTTTTGAGATATTTCGATTTTTAAGGTTCGATGCATTTAATTATTTATGCGAAAATAATATATTTTTTTACATTTTAGATTTGGGCATTACAAGTAATTAAGATGATCGTTTAGATTGTGTTTTTAAACACAGCAATAATTCCTAACTCCAAACAAACACAAAAAACAATATTGATTTGTTTAATTCTCCAATATTATTTTTAACAAATTAAATTAATTATTTACAACTGAAATGCTATTGGATAGTTAGTATTTCGAATCCACGCATTTTTCGACCCATGTTTATATAGACTTTATGCATTCATTTTAAAAGTTCTAATCGAATCTTAAAGTTATGCAACAATAAACTGAAACACCCTGTATATTAGAAATACGATTTGAAGAAAAAAAATGACAATATATGGATTTTTGCATCGAATAAACCAGATGGAAAAACAGGAAGCAAAAAGCTGTAAAAAATGGAAATTTAAATTACAAGGAATTGTTGAACAGATGAAAAGTCATTTCAGTTATTTAAATCAAGATTAAAATTGAAAAATCAATCCTGTCTAAAAGTCTACAGTATCTTGAAAGTTTCAGTATCAATTAATTTTTTCTTACCATCTCGGCCATGACACAACCCAAACTCCATATATCGATCCCAGTACAATACATCCTAGCTCCCAATAATAGCTCTGGCGCCCTATACCATACTGTTACCACTTCGTGGGTATAAGTACGGGTAGGTAGTGAAAAAGACCTTGACAGTCCAAAATCTGCAAGTTTAATGTGGCCTTCTTTATCGACTAGAAGGTTCTGAGGTTTCAAATCGCGATGGAGAATTCTGTGTGAATGCAGGTACGCTAGGGCCTCTATCAATTGCTTCATGTAGCTCTGAAAATATATGACAATAGCATTCAGCAGGTTGATCCTAGAGCTGCCTAAGATACTAGCTCATAGCTGATGAATGATCTGCTAAATAAACTAACAATAACTAAAAATGAACTCAACGTGCTGGATACCTCTGAGATGCGAATAAATACAACCAATGATTTAGATATCAGAAAATTTCCACAAAAATACACAGTGAGGGGCATTTTTCCACAACAGCATACTCAAAATATTTTATGCAAAAATGAGCATCAGTTTTGGATATTCATATAAACCTACCCTTATAAGTTCAGCTTCTAGTGGTGATCTAGTACCGTCCAAGTACCTCTTGAGATCAAGATCTAAGTATTCAAAAACTAAATACAATTTATCAGTGGTTTGCATCACATCTAGCAATTCCACTATCGACGAGTGTCTAAGTCCTTTAAGAAGGCTAATTTCACGAATTGCTGTGGGTGGTACACCTTCTGCCTCCCCATCATCTCTGTAGAACCTGTATAAAAAATTGACTGATATCTAAATACATAAAAAAAGTATTTTAGAACCATATAAATACAAGAATTGTGGTCTGATTCATCATCTATCAGAGCAGTATGTGAGGCCTATGCTTTTGCTTCAAGCCTGTGCTTTCCTCCTAGAGGCACATGCTCCCTAACTCATCAAATACATGACTTTTATGGAAACCTGAAGCCCCCAGCTATTTTTTTCTGCACTGCCTGTTGATATGTGGATGATAAAGAGGATATAAAATAGCATTATAAAAAAATGTTACTTACAGTTAGTAGCGATGATGCTGCATAAGATTCTAAGCTGAATCATGTGGTGCTACGATATAGTACAAAACGTAAACACACACAGATTCAGCTGGGCATCTTACAAATTAATCGGTTAGATGTTCGCATCAGCGTTGAAATGATCTGTGATAAAGCATGCAAATAAAATAATGTAAAATTAAAACTCGATTCCAATTTACGTAATATTGATGGTTCAGCCTGTTCAAGCAAAGTATTCCTGGAAAACGAGCGTGCAACATGCAAAATATTTTTCGACAGCGGACGCCAAATAGGCACAAACTGTGAAGCTTACTTTTCCAATTTAATCCTCTTGAGAGCCACATTCTTGCCAGTCAGCTTGTTCTTGGCTTTGTAGACCACGCCGTAAGTGCCTTCGCCAGCTTTTGCTAACTTTATAAAACGGTCTAGTTTGTCCATTTTCATTCAGATTTCCGTCAAAACCACCTCCAAGACACTCCGTTTATTTAGCGGGAAAAAAGTGGCTTTCTTGCAGGAGCCCATTTTTGTTTATGCTGATTCTGCGCATGTGTCGGCGAGAAAGGCGGTCAATATTTCCTTCGTTGCCAATCCTGCGAAATGAAATGTTACTAAGATTCTAACCTGAAATGTAGTAACATTTTTTGTGCTAACACTGGCAACCCCTATCTCATCGCTAATTATGACAAATATCCGTATCTACTAATTTCATCTCCAATGAGTTTTTGGCCCGAGTAAATTTAACATGGCCATGCAAGACAACTATTGAAATATACTCTACTAGTACTATCCGTAGCTAAATTTTTCTGGAAATCGTTACACACCGCAATTAATCCGAATTAAGATTGGAAAACTGCCGCTTTGACGTACTAAAGGCGCCGTCGGTATCTCGGGATAGACATACGATCTTGTCATTTTTGTCACCTAGATTGCGGCGTTGCCAGCTCATCGGACAATTTTGCAGCCTCTGCTATTTTGCTAGAATGTTGTTTCTACTTCCTTGTGTTACCCACCCGCCATATAGTACGGTCATTATATTATACGGTATAAATAATAATGGAATCTGTATAAATTATACATTTGGGCAATGCGCAATAACCTAAAACGCTCTAATACTTCGATATAGATGGAATGAATGATGAATGAATCTAGAAAATCGCACTGTTTCGATACTGTCATAGCAAAAGTTCACATAATGTGACGGCGCTAGGAAGACCTGAACACCCCCCCCTCCCGAGCCCCGCACGCAGGTGAATTCAGCGCGATGCAGCAGAGCGGTACTCGGGAACATATTCTTCGGAAGAAAAGGATTAAGTTTTGTAGCACATTTTTTAAATAAAGAAGTAAAGTGAAAAAGTGAATGAATATGTATTTAGGTGAATGATCTTGAAGTGCGTGTTTCTGGAAGAAGGCTCCTCAACATAGCAAATTAGGTAAGTAACTTTACATCTTTGGCATCGCTACCATCACTTACATACGTATATTTAACTACTTTTAACGTAACTTCAACAACTTGATTCAGTCATCTCTTCCAGACTTGCAAGAGGAGATCTTTTAAAATTTTCAAATTCGGCTCTGTCCTCATGCCTCCGGTTCTCGATTTTATAGCCGTTTTATGACAATCAGAAAAAAATGTAAACGAATACAATATCGTTGTCGTCTACTATATTTTTCTATGTTGGTAGTTCTATGAAAATGAAATTACAATATCAGGTGCAAAAACTTAGGATGTCAACCTTAACACACAAGTAGATGAGTATATGCAAGGCTCACCTACTTTGCTGCACATATATCCTGTTTTCCTCAGAAGCGTTGGAAGTAGACCTAATTTCCACGTTGGAGACACTGTGAGTGCTGTACCTCGCTGCGGCGATACCGTACGGCCGGGTAGTGAAGCTACGCCCCTTTCCAGCTCCCACTCCGCGCGTCTGCTACTGGTCCACGTAAACATCGAGTGGCTTCGGGAGCAGACGCGCTGCGGTACGGACAGGTCGTACAGTCACGCCCCTTTCTAGCTCCCACTCCGCGGGTCTGCTCCCGGTCAACGTAAACATCGAGTCGCTTCGTGATACTGCCAGATAAGAAAACGCACACGCGCGGAGTGGGAGAGGGGAAAGCGGCTGTACTACCCGGCCGTACTGTATCGCCGCAGCGAGGTGCATCACTCACTTCAGTCTCTCGGCAACCGTCGTCGCAGCGGAATGTCCACGCGTTCACAGCTACGTGTGAGCTCTATTCGGTTAAACTATTTTTTTTAGTAGTGGTATACACTACAGGGTTCTCGATTGTCTCTCAGTGGTGTTTTAGTGTTGTGCCGTGGGTGTTAAGTGTTTCCAACGTGGAAATTAGGTCTACTTCCAACTCTTCTGAGGCAAACGGGATATCTGTGTAGCAAACTAGGTGAGCCTTGCATACTCGTCTACTTGTGTGTTAGGGTTGACATCCTATGTGTTTTTTTAAATAAATTGCATACATTGAGAGATTAGTAATATACTAAGTTATAAACAAACGTGTTTTTTTCTCTATTTTTTCATTTTATTTAAGTAGGCGTTGCAAACAAATGCTTGATGTAAGATTGTGTGATTGATCAATTTTGAATCTATACAATTGGTAGTGTCAAGTTGAATCATTGACAATTGTCGAAAAAATGATCAAAATAAAAAATACAAAACTTTCAAATACGTGAATTCAGGAACTTCACTTCTTAGGAAACTCGGCCAAATCGAGCCATGCTAATCGACCGCAATCTGAAATATGTTGGCAACCCTGTTACATCAGTGTCTCCACCAAGAAAAATTAAATCACTAAAGTATATCAGAGGTGACTAATAAAAGTATAGGATAATTTGCAACGCGGATTGAGTCATATCGAAAAAATAGCGATGTAGGGAATAGGAGCAAACAAATTTTATAACGACCACAAAGGATCTGCAGAAGATTCAAAAATACATTTTTTAACTCTCACACAGCCGTCTTTTGGCTTTGTATTCACCATTTGTTTTTTAGATATTGGCGACATTGACAGCGGTGTTGCCGGATCTACCGATTTTTCGGTTTTCTATCGAAATACAGAAATTTTCATATTCCAGGATTCGAATAATTCACATATTTCCAACTTTTTTGCCGGAAAAGTGCTGAAACCAAAAATGAATTCTATGAAGTAGACTATTTAATTTTATTTCCCATAAGCGTACGTACATAAGCAGTGGGGCACACGAGGAAAGGTGACTATCTACCGATTCCATCTTTTTCGGTATGGCAACACTGATTCAGTAATTGACAGTGTAAATTTTGGCCTCCAATTTGAAAAATCTAGACTACCTTACAAACTCATTTTAATGAATTATTTAAAAATTTCGGTTTTTAACGCGTTTTTCATCAATCGTTGCGTACCAAATTCTAAAATAAAACATTTTCAATTCAATCGATAATCTGTACCCCACCAATCTCATCAGACGTAGCGCCCTCTATTTCCGTAACCGTTCCTTTCGCGTACTTTTGCGTTGTGTTGTGATTCGGATGGGTGGTGTTCGCGTTATTCTATCAAAACACTAAGAAAATAACCCGTTAATATAAGTTATTAATTCACCCAGTTGTTCAAAAACACCACTTTTATTCAGGGTGTCGTTTCACATAAGGTAAGAACTGTAGATTTGCTGTATTTACATTCGTATTTCTAAAATTTGTTCGGCTTCGGGAGCCGCCATGATGGCGTCGGTTCCGAATCAGAAAAAAGATTCGTTGATAACGCGTAAAGTTCGATAGATTCATCGGTTATTAACCGTGATTTTTGCTACTCGACCTAATATTTATCGATAGATGCTAACTGTATTTTTGAGAAATTGGCTTTCCATGATGTCTGGAATATTTTGCTAGTTCCGACATTTTTTTTTTGGTATTGTGCTTCGCTACGCTCATTTTTTGCGTTTTGATATTTGTTTTCATAAATAACAGCAGTTTAAATCGCTCATCGATTATTTTTCTAATAACGTTGCGGCAAACATCCATTTTTTTATACGATCAGAGTAATTAGTTGTGCACAGCGTTGCCGTTGTGAATAATTTTTACGTCTGGTTGAGGATTTTTGATAGCAGCTTGTTTCAGTGTTCTGGACCAAGGATTGTTTTATCCAATTTTTATTACTGCGACAAAACAAAAAAATGTCGCAACATTGTGGTGCGTGAAGAAAGATTGGAGTTTAGATTTTCTGATTTCGGCTTGATTCTGGTTTTATAGATGTTTTATTACAAGGTGAAACGTTTGAAATGTTGAAACACTTTGTGGGGTTTCAAGAAACGATTGTGATATTAATGATCTCAAATTCGCAATTTTTCTAGTTTTACCTGAAATGATCTTGTTTGGACTAAAAAATGTTACTTTTGGGCCATAGTGCACAGTGGTATGACATTGTTGACACTTAGATATTCGTGTTTAAACGCGTAACAGCGATCTTTTTATTCTTGAATTTCCTCCCATCTATGTGATTTTCAAGATATCATTACATCAAAAATATTACATTGAAAACGTTTGTATCTACCACATAATAGCGTTATTAGGGTGTGTTTATTTAACAGTTTACGTTAAAAATGATGTCTGCTAAGCTCCTCAAAATGCTGACTGCTGTCTTCAAAACATGAAGGCAACTATTAAAAAATGAATATCTACGAATTTCGGTGTCATCCGTTCCTTGATCGATTTTTCATACACCACAATCTTTCACCATTTTTTTAAACTCTTCTCGCAGTTATAAAAAGTCGATAAAACACTTCTTTTACCTGATAAATATTATTTTCGTTAGAAAAACATCTAAATTGTATCTTAAGGCCCTGATGTTTCCATTTTGTTAACAAAAAACATTTGATTCTTAATAGTTCGCAAATACGAGCTAGAAAATTTATCTCCATTTTCTTGGATAATGTTTGAAGTCAGTTTGGCAACATTGTAGCGTGCGTGTACAGCTCCGGCAAAATTTCTCGTACCCCACGCTACCATTTAACTGTTAAATAACTACGTTTTATCGACGTTTCTGGAAGTTTTCCAACGTTGTTTCTATCGATACGATGAAATGCGGTATGCGGCCAAGTAAACAGAGTAATCTCATGCTGAATAATTTGATATTGGTAATGGATGGATTTATATTTCAGTGATTTTTTTTCATTAACGTGACAATAAGCGATGACGCATCAACTATATATAGCTCAATTCTCCCTTTTCGCACTGTTTTTTGAAGAAATTCTTGGTATTCATTTTCCGTTATGAGAGTCCTTGAAAACTGGAAATACTGCAGATGACGCGATAACGTTCATGTACACTTGTACAGCCCGGCAAATGTTCTCGTACTCTACGCTAAAGCAAGGCTGTCACGATACGTTTGGTACATAGATTAACAAATTTGTTTAGAAAAAAATGTTACTGAATTTAGCTCGCAATTCTCAACAACTAGAATCATGTATAGAGTTCAACTTGTATGTTGACCTTGACCATTTAAAAGTGGGCTCTACTTTTTTTAATCAAACTGTCTTTAACCCTCACAACAAGCCTAATGAAATATTTTGCTTTCAAGACGAATCGATATCGAGGTTAAACGTTGAATTTTAAAATGATTTATGACTTAACAATAGCTGCTTTACACAAATAAATCCATGTGTGAGAAAAATTGAGGAATTTCTTAAAAGTCAAGAATACCAACATATACAGTAACTTCCTAGGTACCAACCTCAGGGACAAATAGCAAAATATAACTTGTGTATAATAAACCTGACTATTAAAAAGATGACAATATACTTAAATACTGTTTTTCTTGAAATAAAGCTAAAGTGTCAAAATGTAAGGATTATAATTTTAATATCAAATCACAAAACGCGTTAAACAACGAAGGTTGATATCTAGGAAAAAGAACCAAATGTAACTAGAATTTAAAAAAAAAAAAATGACGGAAAATGAGAACAAGCTCAAGGTTAAAAAATTATACGCGGGCCGTGTCTTGACTAGCTTTCTGCACTGCAAATCTCCTTCATACCTTGAAAACAAATTAATTTTCATATCTAATCTCCCTAATCTAGATATAAGAGATTACTTATCTCTGGCCATGCCTTCTCAACTCTTTTATAGAAGCTTTAGATATGTCAGTTTTCCATTTTCCTTTGGAAGATGGAAAATTACGAATACAAAAATTTACTGTAGCACTTGAAAAATATTTAGTTGATACAAACATGTAAAAACATGAGATACAAATAGGTAATAATAATAACTTTTATTGAAATTGCTTTGCGGATATGAAACGTCAACAGGAAAAGATCAGATTTACATAATTCGAAAAAATTGACGACGAAATTCAAATTTATTCTGACCTCGATACTCTGCGAGCCCTGCTTTGAATAACCTTGAGACAAGGTGAAGGTCAAGGCTAAATATGACATCCTCGGTTATTCATTTAAAATGCTTGTGCAACACTGCTTTGCAAACAGAAAAAAAACAGCAAAAGATCAATATATATATATATAAAACTTGAGACGTGGTCATTGTCGTCTAGACCAGTTAGGTGAAAAATTAAAGCTTCCGCCTTTTGTTGGGTACTTCGACAAAATTTAAGCAAAGAGGACTCTTTATACTTTTTTTAATTCTCTCTAGCTTTCAATGGACTTTGCCATCATCATCAGGAGAGTAGTATGTGAGGATGTTGCTAATTGTTGTTTACGTATAGGATGAGGGAAAACAATGTTTTTTAAATAATTTTTAATCTGTTTTTAACTTGTTCTTGTCATATTTTACATAATTTTGACCATTGTACAATCTATCCAGCTCTCACCATGTTACTGGACGTTTCCCTCATCCTATACGTAAACAACAATTAGCAACATCCTCACATACTACTCTCCTGATGATGATGGCAAAGTCCATTGAAAGCTAGAGAGAATTAAAAAAAGTATAAAGAGTCCTCTTTGCTTAAATTTTGTCGAAGTACCCAACAAAAGGCGGAAGCTTTAATTTTTCACCTATATATATATATATATATATATATATATATATATATATTGCACTATGTAAGAACATCATCTTTTCGAGTAAGATTGTCAAATTTTAAGCTCAGAAATATAGACTTCATATGACCTTTGAAGGTCAAGGTCAAAAATGGTTCATTTTTTTATGAAATCCTATTGTATCTCAGCCAATCAGTATATTTCTTCCAAAATCCTTTTTGGTGGGGAAAAGGAAAGGAAACTTCCAGTACAGCACTTGGTTTTTTTTTATTCCAGCTCCGACCATGGCGTCGGAACAATTTTCACTATGCTGGGACAACTTCCACAAGAACATGAGTTCAGGGATGAACTCACTGCTAGAGAGCGAAGACTTAGTCGATGTGACGTTAGCCGTGCAAGGAAAGTGCCTGAAAGCACACAAGATGGTGCTGAGTGTGTGTAGTCCCTATTTCAAAGAACTCTTTAAGTCCAATCCGTGTCAGCACCCGATAGTGTTTATGAAGGACGTTTCGTACGAAGCGCTTAGTGACCTTTTGCAATTCATGTACCAAGGAGAGGTGCAAGTTAGTCAGGAGAATTTAACCACGTTTATTAAGACTGCCGAGGCCCTTCAGATTAAGGGACTCACCGCCGACGGCAACGTGAGTATATTTTTTTTAGCTTGGAATGTTTCAAAAATGTATAAATATAGAGTATAGATTATGCAAATTTGTTGTAACGTATGTCCTAAAGGTTTTGGTACAGAATATCGTATTTTGTCCCTCATGAGGTCTTGGATGGATCTTAATAAATTGTTCTTCATCTTGGGCTTCCCAGCCTCCATGATAAACTTTTTTGACTATTTAAAGCCCCCTCACTCTTCCCACAAAAGGTTGGGATACACCCCTGTTAGAATTGGCGCACCAGACAAGGATTTTATCTGTAAATTTCGCTTTATGTTTCCATCTAACATTCCTCTACATTGTCCAAATAAAATCCGTCGTTTCCCTTCATTTCAGAATTACTCAAAGTGAAATACTCTTAGTCATCTAAAGTAATGAGTTTTCGATTTTTATACACTTTTTCTCATTTCTAATTTATACATCTTGAAGCAAAAACTTCAAAATAAATAAATGTCAACTGACAGTAAAGTAAGTAAACAAACTTTCATTTCCAAAGGCAACTTGATATTATTTTGTTTGTTGAACTTAGAGCTAATGAATTTTGTGCCAAAACTGTTAAGGCCACAACGTTTTCCTCAAATTCAACTTCATGGTCAAGTTTCCTAAATAATACATGATAATTTAGATACTTTAGATATTTTTTGTTTTGTACCAGCTTATGGTAGTGAAACATGATGATTCATACACTGAATTTCTTCGGAAATTGTGAAGATATGTATGGGACGTAATTCTGATTTCACTATATCGTCTAAATATGAGTTGACAAGTTTCTGAAACTGAAGCAAGTATTATGCGTTTTTCTTATTTTTCAGGGTTCTGCCGAGAATGAGACTTCCGAAACCCATGAAAAACCTCAACGGCATGTGGAAGAGTACAAACCCATGCCAAGGCCAAAGAAACAACCCGCACCCGCAGTAGCACCATCACCTTCAATCAAAAGGCAGAGGCTGTCGTCTGACAACCAGGTACTTGATAATTCATTATAATTTTGACTTTGACATTCTTATAATATTGCTACGTTAACTGAAAATTTTCAAATATTTTTGGTCCAGATTTTTGAATTTCATTTCTGTATTTACTTGAAACATAATGGTGCCAGGTATTTCAAAATCTGGAGCTACGTTAACTCAAAGTATGTCTATGATTCGAGGAATGAGGTTTTTTTAACATTCTTTTGTTGAGAATAATACAGGATCTGATTCAGAACGAAAAATGAAATTCTTGTTTTTATTTTCAGTCGACAGCGTCAATCGCGTCGACGCCGATAACGAAGCAGGAGCCTAGCGCGAGTGCTTCAGTCGGTTCGACGTCCCTGTCTCAACCCGAACAGGTTCACTTTAAAATGGAACCTTACGATCAAGGTAGCGGGATATTGGACGAGACGGGAGACGAGACGTTCGGCGACGACACCTTAGGTGAGTCATCAAAACTAATGTTTCATTTAAAATTCTGAGATTTTCCTTTGGACTGAAAGTGAAGAAATACAACAAAAATCGTGTTTTTAACATGTTCGCTGCCAGTAAAATGTTACCTATAGTCAGGAGCCAAGGGGGATTTTAATTTTTGTTTGGCTGAAAATGATACTAAAAGAGATATATTGCGATTATCGAATATTTTATTATCTGAATACAAATATTTTTTTGGTCGCCAAATGGCGACACTTTCACTACAGGTGGAATTTAGGACTGGGATGACGGTGTCGCCATTTGGCGACGAGACTATTTTTATTCAAATGAATCGCATATTGAATTATTCGATTTATAAACATAATTCATAGTAGGGAATGAAAAAAGTTTAAAAGTAGAACCGAAAAAAATCACCGTATAATAATAGATCACACGCGTCGCCTCACGGAGCAGTCTCGACATCAGTGTCGCCAATAGGCGACAGTGTTAACTGCCTTATATAATAAATACTCTGGAGGAAGGATGCCACTTCGTGAATTTAGACTTGTATCATAAAAACACTTGTGCCAGACTCTGGAGAACTGAAGCCTCAAATGAAGGATGCTCACATGATGGTAAAAAGGGAAGGTAGAGAAAAATCGAGGACTCAGAGAAGAAGATGTAAATCCTGCGCTGCCCAAGGTAAACGTACAGAAACATTATACGAGTGCCGAGACTGTCCAGATACTCCAGGGTACTGCTTGAATTGTTGCACTATCTACCATACGTAAAGTGAGGTAAGCTTCTGTTTTTTTCCTAATTACCGCTATATATTTTTTTATATAGGTCATCATTAGAAGATTCAACCGTTCTTGACCTGGGAGTTTTTGATTAAAGTTGATGAAATTATTATCTAGATTATATTCATTTTTGATTAGACGTTTAGCTAGTATCAAGTTAGATACTTTTTCGTATATTTGAAAATTCCCCTTTGAATGTATTTTCTTTTTGTTTTAGAGAATACTTTAGATATTCTGTTGTATGTATGTTTCACTATTATACTTTGAAGTTGAGTCATTAATTTTCAGATAATGATTGTAGAAGGAAGATAAACCAAAATATGTGTGTAAAAATTAAAAAAAAAATGAAAAAAAAATGTTACCTTGTTTTATAAAGTATCCTCCCGACAAATATTTCAGTGCGGACCTGTATTTGATCGTGAGGTCTTGGAGCACCGGCATGCCGTCACCTGATTCACGAGCCCGTTGTACTACATTAACAAAGGCACGAGGGGTTGGTTGCACTCGATTGGGAAACCGATCCGCATAAACATGTGCCATTTTTTATTTCGTTTGAGCCACGGAACAGACACCACTATTCACTCACGCGTTACCGACTGACACACTGACTGTATACAAATGAATAAAATAATTGTAAAAACATCGTTCCAAATTCTTTCGCTTTTTTGTTTCCGATGCGATGAACCGATAAGGCGGTTGTCGCCAAACACGAGCACATATTATTATTGAGACAGGGCGGTACTCAAACTTCCAAAGGGCTATAACTTTGTTACTTTAATTTTACCAGAAAAATGGTAAAGGAAAAAAACATTTCTTTTGATCAGATCTACTCACTGTTAAAATAAATGACTCAACTTCGAAGTCACCCTTATATTAAAGATTTTTTTCGGTGCTACTTTTAAACTTTTTTCATTCCCTACTATGAATTATGTTTATAAATTGTTTGAATAGTTCAATATGCTATTCATTTGAATAAAAATAATCTTGTCGCCAAATGGCGACACTGGCAACCCAGTCCTAAATTCTACCTGTAGTGCCAATGTCGCCATCTGAACAAAACATTTTTTTTATTCAGGTAAGAAAATATTCGATAATATATCTCTCTTTTAGTATCATTTAAAGCAATTTTCAGGCAAAAAAATTAACCCTAATTACATGTAACATTTTACTGGCAGCGAACGTGTTAAAAAGATACGGGGTGTTGAAGTTTAGAAATAAAAAACATTTTTTTTAATATCTTCAAAGCCCTCAACTGGAATGAAGTAAAATATGGTATGTGACTTTACACCTAAGTATCGTCCACATTCAAAAGTCTTTTAAAATTAACGTGTACCAGGGGATACAGGGGATTAGTGGCATTATTTTTCCAAATAAAAATAGTACGTCAAAAAAACAAAGCAGTCTAGACATAATCAAACTTGCTTCTAATTTCTTTCGAGTCTGGAAATTGAGGATAGGACGATCGGAGCTTGTAGTTCATGAAGGGGTGATTGAATCTTTTTTTTCTTTTCAGACGACACGGCTGTGGATGATACGGAGGACTATTCGATGATGGAAAGCGGCGTTGGTGAAAGCGAAGGCGGGGAACCGCAGGCTGGCACCAGCGGAACGGACGGCACGGGCGAAGGACAAGGTAGGTGGTTGATGGGATTCACACATCAACAGCGGTGGTTTGGTTCTTGAATTGACAATTTTCTGCGAGGAAAAAAAATAAGATGCATAATACTGGCTAAATTGACCCCCTCTAACTTTTTTTGACCTGAAAGAAAAAGTTGTATATAGAAGGTATAGGATCTAATATGAAGTTTTTATGTAATATTTTTTTGCATAAAAGTATTGTCGAAAAATGTATTTTTTTTAAATGGAACACCCTGTATATTTTCAGTGAAAATCATAATCCCTTTTTTCTGATTCGAAATATATATGGTTCGTTAAACTTACTTTTATCACTTTGGTCAAAAACTTGAAGTTTGTGTGTCATTTAATCATATGGTTCGAACTCGGATACACATGAGTAAATTACACAAGAAATTGAGATTTTTGGGAAAACTAACGAAAATAAAATATTTTGAATCAGAAAAATAGTTACTGTCATTTTCCCTGAAAATATACTGGGTATTCCGTTTAAAAAATACAACTCGATTCGATAACACTTTTCTGAGACATGAAAAAACTTCACGTATATATATTTTTACTTGAGACGTGCCCATTGTCGTCTAGACCAGTTAGGTGAAAAATAAAGCTTCTATTTGGGTACTTCGACAAAATTCAGGCGAAGAGGACTCTTTATACTTTATTAGTCTCTAGCTTTTAATGAACTTTGCCATCATCATCAGGAGCTGCAATAACATTAAGAAGAAGTAGCAACTATTGAGCAAAATGACTTTAAATTACGTATGTGAGATTGTTGCTAAATGTTATTAAAGGTTAAATGTTTCCCTCAACTTAACCTTTAATAACATTTAGCAACAATCTCGCATACTATTGTAATTTAAAGTCATTTTGCACAATATTTGCTACATTCTTAATGTTATTGCAGCTCCTGGTGATGATGGCAAAGTCCATCGAAAGCTAGAGACTAATAAAGTATAAAGAGTCCTCATTGCTTGAATTTTGTCGAAGTGCCCAACCAAAGGCGGAAGCTTTATAATTTTTTTATATATATATATAAATATAATATATATATATATATATATATATATATATATGTCACTTTTTTATCTGGAAAGTCATATAAAAAAGTTTGAGGGGGTTAATTTACATCTGGACACCCTGAGCATTATTCGTGTATGATTGATTTAAAAAGAACTAGTTGCTATCCATTGCATTTTTTTTTTCTAAAATGAGCCCTCAACCACTGTCATGACTATGCTATGGATAGTGCTTCTTGACATTTAAATTTCTTCCTAGATTCTAGCGTTTTACAAGTGCTAAAAAATTGCTGTGATATTGAGAATCGAAGAGTGCAGTGATATAAAAATTTACTGGTCTAAAAGAATCATAATTTGACATTTGTTGCTTTGAAGAACCAAGCCACCGCTCTGTTCTAAGGCGGACGACGGGACTAGACGTTTAGGCAAATGTCAGACATGTATCGTGAAATAAAAAACGTATGTCGGAGGATTCGGTAGAACTGCAATAATTTTAACGCGAATATTTAAAGGTGTTTCTGGAATCTGAAGAAATTGCGGTGAATTTGGCAACATTGCGAAAAAAATAATTGAGCATGTTCAGTATCCGATACGGTGCGTTTGCGTCTAACGTATTCATACTTTATTGTCCGTTTGATGCAAGCAACTGGAAAAACTGGTTACTGCGCATGGTTGTCGTTTTGAGCGCACTGTTGTCGAATATCACAAACCGCCTTTTATTGATCGGCGAGTCAACTGCGAATTATTTTAAAGTGTACGAAACGTATTTTTTGCGTTTCTGCATTTGTTGATACAATTTGCGGTAAAATTCTCCGTTAACGTTAAGGTTGGCAAATGAAGAGATAAACTAGTCACTGTCACATAAACCTTTGTCTTGGGTTATATTGCAGTCCTGTATTTTTGTCGAGTTGTAGATGTCTTCTGACACTAATTGTGATATCATGCGAGTACATCGAAAAAAAAAGCTGTTGGCATTAGAGGTGTGTCTTGAGTTGTGTGATATTTAAAAAAGCCCTCGGCATTTTTTCAAGAAATCGCGAGAAAGTCAGCGAGGTCAACTGGAGAGACAAATGTGATGTTGCATATTTTACAAAAAAGCTGTTGGCATTAAAACTGTGTTATTGGTTGTGTGATATTTAAAAGAGCCCTTGGCATTTTTTTAAAAAATCGCCAGAACGTCGATGATGTCAACTGGAGAGACAGATTGCGATGATTGCATATCGAACCAAAAAGCTGTTGGCATTAAAAGTTGTGTGATATTCAAAAAAGCTTTTGGCATTTTTTTAATGATGCATCAACGAATTGCTATTCTTTGAAGAAAACTGATGAGATACAGGTTAAAAAAGCCATTGGCATCACATATATCGATAAAAAAATAAGCGTCTCTTCATTTTGCTGATGGAAGGTGTGTAATAAAATTGCATTGTTCAAAATAGTTTCTTGGGAATTGCATATGGCAGATTGAATCAACAAGAAGAAACGGATCGAGCGCCATTTTATTTCTCTCGCAGCAACGTGGTTTTACATGTCTGACATACTCGTAAAAAGTGTAAACAAGGTATTAATTATTTGTTTCTGCATTGCAACGATGTGTCAGTTCCGCCGTTCGTCTAAAACAAACTTTTGTACACAAAAACCTCAAGTAAAAGATTATCGTGAGTTGAGTTTGTTTTTTTTTTGAACATATTCTGCAACAAATGCGACAGTTATTTCTTCGTTTTATTCTAGTCATTCTTTCGAATCAAGCATCGTAGTTTTTATTTCCAATTACAATTGTTTTTTGTTTTGGTTTTACTTGAGGTTTTTGTCTATGCAATTTGTAATTTGCTTCTACGATTTTACGACATGTTGTTTGTAGTTTTATTTTTCTAGTTTGTAAGTTTTTTGTTGTTGTGTTTTATATTTCCATTTTTGACATTTATATTTTTTTATTATAAATGTCTTTGTTTCATTCAGAGCACTTTTGCCGATTTGAAGAGATTTTCAAATCGGCATGCTGTATTTTCGAAAATTTCACAAATTGTGGCTGTTTGATTTTCGAAAGGGCCACTCGATTTTACTGGTGATGGAAGAATGCGTAAATTGGTATCGGTCTTACAGGAACATTTGTTTTTTGTGGATTGATAACAATTTATGCATAATTTTTACATAGTTCTAAAATTTTGGAACTGTGTTGTGTATTTGGCAATTATTTCATTAAATAATTGCCATCTTCTAAAATCATTTTCGAGTTCAGTTTGATTTTTATCAACATCATCAGAAATGATGTTGGCAGTTGAAACTTCAAAACAAGCATAGTGATTTTATTCAGTAATGGAAAGTGTGCAACACAGGGATGAATTGACAAAAAATAACCAATATTATGAGCCACATAATATTGTGATATTTCTTTGTAAATTCTTGTTTCTTGTCTGATGCTTCAGTATTTTGAAGTATCGTCGTGTATCTGTGAAAGATAGTGTTTTATCAGATGAGTGATTCCTGATTGAAAATATTTTGTTGTTACAAGCTATAATTTTTTTAAATTACTATGAAATCGGATATTTCAATATTTTTGGAATATCTGCTGCTGAAGTGCCTTTAATTAGAAATCGTTAAACCATTTATTATCTACAATCAACTGATGTGATGTTTTGCTCATGATTCTGAGCAAAAATCGTTATTATCAAAAGTAAAAAAAGAATATGTCATTAACAAACCGATTGAATATTAAGTGTGAAAGTATATCACAAGTTTGTGATATGCGTCGTTGGAAATAGTGATTTGAAAAACCATGTGTCTCAATATTTCTAGTGAAACATTATTTATTGCAACTCAATTTTCTCTAGTCATAATGTGATCCTAAATACTGTTTCGAGATTCAACAATTTTATTGCTTTCCATACAGAATTTCCATAGTTTCTTATAGCTACTTTCCTATGAGGAATTTCCATGGACTTTCTGTAAACGTAATCGCAGTCATAATTAATGTCAATACTTTTTGACAATAAGTATGCCTGCGATTATTATTCTTCATGATGACGACATAATTATATCAATCATCCAATAAACTGTCAACGTCTATATTGGATCCAGAAATTTTGTTTGCACGTATTAAAAGTGATGAATATCCTAAAAGCAAAGTGAAAAGAAATACGACCCATTGTGGTTAAAGCGCATCTTTGATCTGGTACAAAAAATTGTGCGTTATTTTGATTGAAAATTGATATCTAGTACCGAAAAACAGTAAAACGTGAAAAGACTCCTGGATTTTGATTGTGTAAAATTTTGCATAATTGACATCCACTATTTTGAATTTTTCAGGTTTTGTTATTTTTCTTTACCAGATGCAAATTTTTGGTCACCTTTGAAAGCCATCATTTGTCGGATTTTATATTGTGGGCTCGTAATTTCCTTGGACACTGATTCAGGACGGTGACGTAGAAAAACGTATTTCAGTTCGCGTTCGCTAGATGGTCGTCGATGGTGGCGATATAGTGCATAACGTATATCGACCATTTACATGGTGAATTTGATCACACTTTCGGGAAAGATATGTCGTACAATCGTGGCAGAAGACAAAAACCATGACTCGATTTTTCTTTTTCATCACGGCAGACGTTGAATGGTTCTTAGAAACCACCAAGGGTTTGTCGAGCAACGGCATTGTCGTTGGTGGTTTCACTTACCATCAGAACATCACCAAGGGATCATCTGGAACTAGGTAAGGGTGTGGATATTTTCAATAGCTCGGGTTTTGACAGTTTTCCAATTTTAAACGGAATAAATGTTTGATGGAAATTAGACGCTTAACCAAGCAATTTTCTGTTGAAAATTGGAAATTTTCAAGGTCAAACTCTAACAAAGCTAAACTCAATTTCAAAATATGAATCGATTCAAATAATTATATTTTAAAATTGAGTTTGACGGGGGTATGATCTTAAAATTAGGATTATTCTAAAGTTTATCGCGAAAATGACCCGATTTTTGTGTATGAGTATTCACCTTTCGTGAATTTTTCTAACGTTTCATACCTCCATGGTTATGAAGACATGCTAAGAACAAAGAGCATCGATTTCAAAACAACAGGTTTATATAAAGACGTTACGTAAATTGTAATATTGCTGGAAAAAATCTACAGGGAGTATAATGTCGACATGTTTTGACGGCAGGTAACCCTAAAGTAATGGCATGTCAATTAATATTGAAAAAAATTGCGTATGGAAAATGTCGGGTTCTTCAAATCAGGAATGGAAATACGTTGTAGTTTTGATGTCTGATGAGTACTTGAATGATTTGATTGATGTTTGAATTTGGTTGTATGGTTGATTATGCGAAATGTATGATTGTAGTTTTTGAAGGACAAACATTTTCCGTACATTCTTATGAATTATTTATGTTCCAATTTTATAATGGGCATTGTCACGTTGCATTTTTGGCGACATAATATTGATGTTCAATTCTGATTGTAAAATTGGAACCAGAAGCCATTACTGACTGTTAGTGATTTAATGCCGATCATTACGTGTTGAGATGATATTCATTATCTTTGTAAAATATTTTGCCTATTATGTTTCAAATTTCTGAAGGCGTATCATAATTGTTAAAAATGTAGAAAATCTTTACTTATCGCTTAGGTTTAAAATGAGCTCATTGCGAACTTTTTGGATGTAGTATAGGTATTATAATATAAAATGTCATGTAATCCAGTTATGATTACAAAACGTTCTATACGATCAGAGAAAATGTCGACTGCGCAGCGTAAAAAAAAATGAGATATTTGTTCTGGAGCATTTTGGAATTAGTGCTTTAAGAAAGTGAGGATGAAGAGAAAAGATCTTTTTGAATAAAGTATAATAAGGATGATCTGACGTTTTTGCGGGTATCGGTATAGATACTTGATCTGCGCCGAGTACAAAAGCTTGACGTGCAGAGCTAGAGCTCTCATACCTCCTGGAGGTACAGCCGATGATCTGGTGTTGAAGAAACAACACAACCATCCTCCGATGGAAGACGTCATGATCAAGAAGACGTTCGTGAATATGCTGAAGAAGCTGATTGCCGAAAAGACTGACATGCCCTTGAGGGATATCTACGATCTCGCCGTCCACTGGTACGTACTATTTAGCGTTCGACTTGGAGCAGTTTCAGATGGTTGCAGTGAGGAACGAATAAATTTCTATTTCGTTTGGTCGGATTTTTTGTAAAATTCATAGTTCGGAAGGTGTATCTTCCTTATTGTACCTAGTCTGACATTGCTCTTCTGGATCTCGGTCTTATAAAGAAAAACGATTAGCATTTTTTGGTAAAAGAGAACCAGGATTTGCTGTTGATAAAACAATTGATCATCTACTGTGATGAGAGGAATATCACATATAGACTTGTAGAAGGAAGTCTAAGTATGAGCCAAATATATTCCTTTCACTAGGAAGAAATGACAGATGACATCTTGAATGATTATAGTTTATAATTTTTTGACATTATGTTACACTTGGTATTGTGTTTTAAATATTGATTGCGAGGATGTCATATTGTTTTTCTATTTATATGTGACGATGCTGTCATTTTCTGTTGGTGAAACGATGCATATCGATACCACATAACTCAAAAGTAATTAGTAGAGTACCATTAGACGTAAAAAAAAAGAAACCCCCGGAATCCGATTCACCTGAAATGGTAGTTCTTTGCATTCGTTGCCCTCGGTAATATTTTGATACAATTATTGCAGACGACTCGTACAACACACTGCTAAGAGATATCGAGTGTTGTAACAAAAAAAGATACTGGATAAATAAAATGTTTTGATTGTTGCATAACGTAATCTTGATTCAGATTACAAAAAGTAGCCCAAAATAGTCACGTATTTGCTGCCTTAAATTCGATACTACAAGACGCAAAAATGCAACTTTCTTAGCAAGAATTATCGTCTAGTTGTATTTCGGTATGAAGAGCGGCACGAAAACTGAACTATCATTGGTCGGCTGTGGTCACTGACGAGTTTTGTGGTTTCGCTGAAGGTATCCAGAGGGCGCGTTGGTATGCCCTTACGTCAAGATGCATCCTTCGATGAGAAGATGGCGGGCCTTCATCTATAAGGCTCAGGAGGAGATGCAGAAGAATGCAGTACAAGAAGGCCAATGAACGTATTGTAATATGGAGTTTTTCAATAAAAGATTATCATCGACATTTGTCTTATTGGAAGGTGGAAGACGGTTAAAAGTTAGTTGAATTTGGAAAAGCGTTAT
Source organism: Acanthoscelides obtectus (assembly GCA_963669975.1). Taxonomy (NCBI): domain Eukaryota; kingdom Metazoa; phylum Arthropoda; class Insecta; order Coleoptera; family Chrysomelidae; genus Acanthoscelides; species Acanthoscelides obtectus. The sequence continues at coordinate 5,291,782 of CAVLJG010000010.1, forward strand.
ATGCTGGGTATTTGTTGTACAAGGTCCTTAACTAGTCAAACGTAGGGGAATGTTTACCAACCATTGAGATCAGATATTCCTGTTTTTATTTATAGTTCATATAGATATACCCTGTTTCATGGTAGAATGACAGCTGATAATCTAGTACTATCTCAGAATTCCCCACATCGGCACAGAACACATAATTCTGACGTATCCGTCAACGACAGGTAGTCAAACCGTATTTTGTTTTGTTGTACGCTAAAGATTCATTTTGTACTTGCATACAGCTCTTTATTTAGAAAATTTCATTTGCATACAAAAAACAAAACGCTACAAACGGGGTTTACTAGATTTACACCCGATTCATCATTGCAACGTCCCAGACTAACACAAAATGTCACTTGCTGATCAGCCGTTCACCTCGGTAGACGCCAAAGCGTGATGGATACTCGTCAAATAGGGTATACTTTGAAGTTGAGTCATTAATTTTCAGATAATGATTGTAGAAGGAAGATAAACCAAAATATGTGTGTAAAAATAAAAAAAAAATTACCTTGTTTTATAAAGTATCCTCCCGACAAGTATTTCAGTGCGGACCTGTATTTGATCGTGAGGTCTTGGAGCACGCATGCCGTCACCTGATTCACGAGCCGTTGTACTACATTAACAAGGCACGAGGGGTTGGTTGCACTCGATTGGGAAACCGATCCGCATAAACATGTGCCATTTTTTATTTCGTTTGAGCCACGCAACAGATACCACTATTCACTCACGCGTTACCGACTGACACTGACTGTATAGAAATGAATAAAATAATTGTAAAAACATCGTTCCTAATTCTTTCGCTTTTTTGTTTCCGATGCGATGAACCGATAAGGCGGATTATATCCGTTGTTGCCAAACACAAGCACATAATATTATTGAGACAGGGCGGATACTCAAACTTCCAAAGGGCTATAACTTTGTTACTTTAATTTTACCAGAAAAATGGTAAAGGAAAAAAACATTTCTTTTGATCAGATCTACTCACTGTTAAAATAAATGACTCAACTTCGAAGTCTATTGCTTGTTGTCATAGAAATCTCAATTTGAAGAGGGACATTTGGACAATTACGTCATTTTTTATCATCGTTACTCGCATTATGCAGTGCAAACAGTAAGATCATTGTCTTAAATCGTCACGAAATGCAAGAGGATTTGTCGTTCGTAAAGAATCAAAATTGATGGACTAGAATCCATATCGAGCATTGAGGTGTACGTAAATTTTTTTTTTTTCAAAAAGCATAGTTCGATCTTTATCTGTCATTCTGTTTTGAAACATTCATCGTTTCATTACTCAAGTTTTTATGCACTTCTTCACTCGTCAATGTTCAAAATTCTGATTCTTGTAAAGTTTGCCGTTTGGAAGACCACTGATGCACAGTAACCTTGCAAATATTGCTCGTCACAAAACAGATTCTTATTTATCTAGAGTATCTAAGCTAGTCTTTCCGACAATAATTGGCAATTGTTACACGTTCGACATTTCCGAGATGCGTGCAATTTTGTCAAGAAATTCCTGATTTTGACAGGTGTATTCATCTACACATTGCAGACTATTTCAAATTCACAAGGAATTATTCAGGCGACATTAATATTACAATGGTATAGAACAAGTCAATGGTAATCGAACATACGCAAAGAATATAAACAATACCCATCAACAAACAAACGTGCAAACGGATAATGAAAGTATAAATATTTCGATTAATGTAGGCATATATGTAAGGGGTTGTCCAAAACGAACGCAGGAAAGTAAACGCATATTAAAACAAGAAAGATTTATATTCAAATCAAGTTGGGTACTTTATTTTGAAGGTTCATTTATACCATTTATGTATGAAAAATAATATCGCTCAAATGTTCACCACGACTGGATTTACAGACGTCCACGCGATGGTCGAAATTTTCAATGACATTTTGCAACATGGTCGGTTCTATGGCATTTATCTCGGCAATGATGTTGTTTTTGAGTTCTTGGAGGGTGGCTGGTTTGTTGACGTAGACTTTGCTTTTCAAATATCCCCATAAAAAGAAGTCCAAGGGAGTCAAATCGCACGATCTTGGTGGCCATGGCACATTTCATCTGCGCGAAATCACGCGATCACCGAAGGACTGCAATCGATGGATATTGACGTTGGTTGTGTGGCATGTTGCACCGTCTTGTTGGAAATAAACATCGTCCATATCCATTCCTTCAAGTTGCGGCAAAAAATAGTCCTCTATCATCACGTGATATCGCTCAGAATTGACGGTAACGGCGTCGCCGGCCGCATTTTCGAAAAAGTAAGGTCCGATGATGCCTTTTGACCACAATGCACACCACACAGTCACTTTTTGAGGATGCATCGGCTGTTCTTGATACTCACGGGGATTTTCGTTCGCCCAGATGCGGCAGTTTTGCTTGCTTACCGTCCCTTTCAAAATGCGCTTCGTCGCTGAACATGATTTTTGATGAAAAATTGCCATCAATTTGGCGGTGTTCAAGGAGCCAATCTGAGAACGTTCTGCGCGAAAAATGGTCGGCCCGACGCAGCTCTTGCGTCAATTGGATCTTGTAGGCGTGTACATTCAAATCCTTGTGGAGAATGCGGAGCAAACTGGTTCTCGAAATGCCCAATTCTTGGGATCGACGCGTTGTTGTTTTGGATCGTCTCTCCACTCTCCTTCACAACAGCAATATTTTCCGGTGTGCGAACGCTCCTTGACCGGCCAGAGCCTGGCAGATTTGCCACAGAACCAGTTGCCTCGAATTTACGCACCAGACGACCGATGGTTGTTTCGTTTGGGCGGTTGTTGCGACCGAAATGTTCACGAAGCGCGCGAAACGTGTTTTTTACTTTTGCACCATTTTTGTAGTGCTCTTGAATAACTTTAATGCGGTCTTCAATCGAATACGACTCCATACCGATCAATGGTAAACATTCAACTAACAAAATGACATGTCGGTGACAGAAAACAAATATGGCGTCTATGTCAAATTGACGTTTACTTTCCTGCGTCCCTATTCGACAACCCTTTATAATGCTGGAATTTTGAAAACGAGTAGGTACATTACACACAAAATACATTCAATAAAACAAGATGTTTGTGCCCTGAAGTCTGATAGTATTAGTAACGAGAGATACATCATGAGGATAGTAAAAAATACAAAACATTGCAAAGACATGTAACTGATATACAGTGCAAATCATTTAAGATTGAGGTTGGTCGTGTTACAATGTGTACGAGAGATAAACGTGCAATACGTATTTTTAGAAAGTGCGGATCCACAAGCAATCATCACTGAGCTCTGTTTCTAACTCTTAACATACCCGTTGAACGCATTGACCAACATAATGATGCAAAATGATTATTATACCTGCAGGGTTATTACTTAAAGAACCTACATAGTGTCAACCGACATGCCACTTTCAAGTTGGATCATACCGTTATTCAACGGGAATATGCAAAGCTGCTTGCTAAAGTTGATGCTCTTAAAAATCTTTTCATAAGATCGGGTGGATTCAGTAGTTGGCGCGATTAATAAAATTCCAAAACCAGTGAAAGCAAATAGTATGACTAGGTTCCATTAAGAAATTTTTTTGGGGGTCTTTAGATTCGCCATATTATACAAAAATATTTATATTTCCAATAACAAATTACCGATAATAGAACATACGAATTTTAAATTAGCAAGAGCATGGATGGGAAGATATAGGCTACAAATTACGTTTTTTTATCAGATGAGGATGCAGAGACGGAATACATTTTGATTGGACAGCCAGACAATGATAAACCTCGCAGAAGAATAACGACTAGAATGAAATACATATACCATGGATTTGTTTATTACAACAACAATGTTCATGGCAATCCACCATTACGGTAAATGAAAGCGATAAAAAATGCAGGGTAGTTATTTTACGATTATAAAGTCTACATATACAAATGAGGAATGAAATATATTGTATGCAGCCTCTAACCGGATAATTTACGTCTAACTTATCCTAGAAAAAATTTGCTATGCCTCGGATCGTATCTTTGAGATAATGTTAACTTACATGTTTCGTAAACATGAGAAACAGACCAAGGCTGCGCAACCATCAGTCAAATTCACGATCATTAATGCCACACCGTCATCGGAAATCTATTTTCTGAATGCTTTGATGAGACGTAAAGATGTTTGATACATATGTCATCTGGATAGAAAGATGTTTCATCCACAATTCGGGATCGTTAATAAGATTTTGACGTCGTGGCTGGCCGCCTTAAGGTTGGGCAGTTTTGGTTTATATAGAATCACCTTCCTGGTTTCTTCTACAGGGTATAGCGTAATCATGGGCGCGTGCAGGGCAGTGCCATTGGGGCGTACTCCCCCCCTAATGATCTGTCTGAACCTTTGCTTGCATGTTTAATTCAATTTTTGGGATTCTCGAGTTCCCCGTCGTGACAAAATTTGTTATAGGGGCACGTATACTTTAACAAAAATCTCTTACCGATGATCGCCCTCTATGATAAATTCTCCTGCAGATGCCCAAGGGCATAATGCGTAGATAACCTCTTCTCGTCTACCTTCGGTAACATTAAACATGTTGTGCTTTCACATTGTTTTGCCGAAAACGGCACATTTTGAACATTTTTAAAGATTAAGTCGATCATATCTTGAGGGTTCTCAACTTTGGAAAAAAGTTCATAAACCTCAACCATCGAAACCGGATTCAGAATGCCGCAAAAGACCTAAGAAACTGTCCCGATTTTTAGATGATTAAACAATTCTTAATTTTCGTGAAAAGGCCTCCATTTTGAATATGAAACAAAAATACGATCAGATCCTAAGATTCTTCCTGGACTAAGTCACTGGTTTTATGCTGATTATCGCTTAAAAATGTCTCAAAAAATTTTAATACCAAGGCCTTTTACTAACAAAACTATTCCCTTGCAATCATATCGCCCCGTGTTATGTCCATTGAAAAGAGGTTATCGACTTATTACGCTACACCCTGTATATACTTGAAACCAAATACCACTGACGTCATAATGTGTACCAGCGACCTCAACGTGAAGATGGCAGTACTCGTAAATAAAAGCTATACCAGAACTATCTAAAACTGAAATGACTCATCGATGTTCACGTGAACATCACTTAACTACCAGTAGTCGGCTGTTCATAGGCGGGGTATGAATGTTTAACATGGGTGAACTAGATTTGTCACATGCTTAATAAAGAGTGGTTTGAAACATATTGTAAGTCAAAAATTTGGGAATTACCTTTATTCATCGTCGCTTCCACTTACATCTGACAGTAAGAAACTGTCGCTATCGCTTTCCTCGTTGAAATTGACTATAACTGGCTCTATGATGGTGTCGATGTGGTGGTCAAGCTGCCACATTTTTGTTTCTTCCTTCACAACATGACGGATAGCATTCTGCCAAGCTTCGGGCGTTACTAGCTGTATGGAAGTCTCAAGTAAAACCTTAACGTCTGGTAATTTGAAGGTTGTGTTATGGCGCGCAATATAACCCTTCACTTGAGCCCAGATGAGCTCTATTGGGTTCCGTTCACAGTGGTAGGGCGGTAACCGCAGCACAGTGACACCACATTGACGGGCCATCTCATCAGTCACGTAACTAATGTTCGCAGGTTTGTGCTGTTTAATTTTTTCATACAATTCCGCTTTCACACATGAATCGTCAAACGGGATTCCTTTTTCGCGCAACCATTGCTGCATGTCACTTTTTCGAGATCCCATAGGCGGTACACGTTCGGCTCGACGACTATGGTAGGAAGCATTATCCATGACGATCACAGAGTTGGGCTCAACTCGCTGAAGCACCCCTTGAAACCAGCTCTCGAAGTAGCTGGCATTCATTTCGTCATGGTAATCACCTCCTTTCTTAGAGACGAAAATCAAGTCACACTCTTCTAAAAAGCCACTATCGCTACCAATATGAGTTACGATCAATCTTTGACCTTTCCCTGACTGGCCACGAAGACCTGTTGACAAACCTTCAATGCTTGCTTGTCGGTTACTCACTACGTTTTTGTCTATCCAGGTTTTTTTAACTGTGTGACCTGCATTTACCCATGTCTCGTCCAAATAATAGATTTTTCTGCTTTGTCGCCTATATTCAATCATTTCGCGTAGGTATTTTCGACGCCAGGCGACTATTTCAGGTAAACTTTGGATCAGTAATAGCTCCAGTTTTCTTCTTTTCATGCACCACCCTGCGAATGGTCCACTCTGGAACGCCTGTCATACTTTCACAGCGCGCTAGTGCATCTCCCTGCGACATAGTTCTGTTCAGATAATTGAACACGTTGAGCACGATTTCTTTCGCGTCCCTCTTCAGTGCTTTACGAAGCCGTCTACTTGTTACCTGGCTTTCAGTACTTCCACTCGTGCCATTTGTACTCTCCATGGTTAAGTATAACCAAAACAGTAACCACAGAAACCACAACAATAACAATCACACAACAATTCTTATAAAAACACACAATATGCGATCGCTCAACGAAACACGTTCCAATGCGTTGCCGACGCCTATGAGTCTGCCGGTCGAGGCGCGTCTTTGATTTCATTGGTTCTACCGGCGGAGAACAATCAGCCATTATTTCTATCTCTGTCTGTGCTGTTGACCACCGCAAAGCCACAGAAACGACATATGTCGTACGCGATACGGCTGTACTGGAAGGAAGCCGAGATCGAGCTTTGATCACGAGTTGATCACGCGTATCAGTCATTACAGTTCTAAATAGTTGTAGTATAGTGAATTTCGTTGTTCATCTGTTGCCAGTCAATCACCAAAGTTTCAGCCATTTTGGATGCGCAGTAGTTATGTAACAGTCATTTGAGTGAGTTGATGTGCGATAGTCATGGAGTTATTTTAATCGATTATTATCTTTGAAAAGGAAAGCATACTACGCATCATTACTTGAAAAGTTGAAGGCACAGCTTCACACCTGAGCGATTTCCATGGCCAAAATCTACGAATTACGGTTTGAACTGCATGGCCATCAGCCTTACCAGATCTAGCCCCAAGCGACTTATTTTTGTTCTCTCAAACGCCGAGTACTATTTAGACGAGTCACAAAGAGACTGTTAAAAAAAGGTTAGGTCGGAAACTTTTGACACTACCCTCGTACAATACGTATGGGCGCGCTCTTTATCGTACGCATTATGACGTCATCCGAATGTTTGTCTCTCCATCTAGCTTAGATTTTCGTTTTGAAAACATTGTATGTAAACATTAGGAACCTCTCCGAAATACCATTAAGTGTTAATCCTTTTGAATAAAAGCCGATATTACGATACCACCAGCCTGAAAGGTTCAAAATAGTTACCCCGTTAGTTACTTAGGGTGCGCCGAGCACAAGAAGAACGGCTGTAGAGGCAGGGCGACGATCCCGGTGAACGGAACCGTCGAGCAGTTGAAGGTGACCAAACCTCACAACCATCCTCCAGATCAGATGGCCGAGGAGAAAGAGTCGTTTTTGAAAGAGCTAAAGAAGGCGGTGAGGTCGGACGCTATGGAAGGCGCTACCTTGAAGAGGGTCTACGAGGCCGTTTCTGAAGCGTAGGTACTTCTTTTATTGTAATATCGAACTTCGAAAAGAACTAGCCTAATTGAGCAGTAAATTGAATTTTCAAGAAAAGTTAAAGTTTTTCGGTCTCGCCGTCAATCAGTCTCGTCTTTAAAGATCTTGCCATAAAATGTTTGATTATACAGGATGTTCATCTAGCAGGCCATTCTATAGGCCGTCTTCGATTTGGTTTACAATGGTTTCAGTGATAGGCGGATTTATGGTATTTTTCAATATATCCAAATAAATGTCTATTCAAATTTCCATTAATGAACAATGGCATGAGGATGTTCATTGCTGCAATATCTGCATTTATGCTTATTAACAAATCCATTTGGATTTGAATTCTGACGAGCTTCACTATAAACTAAAGTGTCGACGAACTCTTGGCTCGAGAACATTGTAAATAAACACGACGACGTACGCGAACAAAAACAAAACAACACGCCCGATGATCTGCTCGACAAAACGATAAAGTCATTTATCTATACAAAACGATAACTAACCACTGTTACCGTTTGCGATCGATTGCCGGTTCGATAACAGTGATGAAAGCCAACGCGCAGTTGTCATGTGTGTTTTAAATATTTAATTTAATGAAATTTACTTACTGACTACACATTTTGGCTTAACTAGGAAAAAATTAATGTCATTTATTTGTTAATTACCCAATTTAAAAACGTTAGATTATAAAAATTAGTAAGATCGTGGAGATTGTGGTCGATATGAAGCACTTAATTTGGAAGTCAAAGCTGAATCAATAAAATAACTTTCACTATTCCAAGGTAGCAAATAACTAAACAAGTATAACAATAGATACAGTTCGCCCAGGATATCTGGCTTGATGAAAAGAATGCGAAAAAAATTCGGGTTGTTATTTGGTTGTCGCCTTGTCTAATCTTCCGAATCGCTGTTTATGTTGGTAGTTTCCGCTTTGAGGCGGGTGCGAGACATCCGTAGCCACAGTCTGAAACATTAGTAGGCGATATAAGTTTTACACGTTGTACATATTAAGTTGTCTGCACATTTTTTACAGAAATGTTCAAGGGAATTATCTCTTCTTTACAGGTTTCCCACGGTTGCGTTTGAGATTCCATTCAAATCCATCAGTTCATCGCTGCATAGATGGCGAAAAAATCCATGGATGTAAAACTAAAAGATTCATAATTATATATTATATAATTTTCAAGTTATGTAATAATGGAAAAAGCTGTATATTACACATAATATTCGGTAATAATATCAGAACGAACGAATTGATGAATCAGTTGTTAAGTGTACGATGTATTGTAATAATATGCTATATTGATTACGCAGTAAAGAATTACGAGAAAGAAGAGTGAATTAATTCAAAACCTTAAATCCTTAATACACTAAAGTTCCAATTTCTGAATGAAACAGGGATCTAGAAGCAGCATCCACAACGTTTCGATAATGACTTGACACATCAAAATGAATTTTTAATGAAGGTTGAAGCAACATTTATTGTCGAACGCAATCCATATTTATACAGGGTGTCCGCAAAGTTGGGGTTTTCCTTTACACGACGTGTAGATCTTGAAAACATAAGCAATTTTTCTTGGTACCATATACACCAATGTCTTAAGGGAACCGAGATAAAGGGCTCTGCAACATCAAAAATATCTGAATACCGTCCTGTAGCCGCGACCCGCCACGATATCCCCGACTGGTACAAGGTCTGAACCCGACGGCAGAACTGGGTCGGGGTCAGTGTGTCAGGTCAGTATGCAACCTTCAACCGACGGTTACGGTCACGCATGTAGAGGTAATCGCGTAGACGAGAATCCCTCAACAAGCACTAGAGACGTGGCTAGAGAAGTCCAAGTATCAAAAAGTGTGGCAAACGCTGCGTGAAGAGGGGCTGTATCCGTTTCACGTCCAACGTGTACAAGCCCTTCAACCTGACGATTTTCCAGCAAGAGTGCGGTTTTGCGAGTGGTTGTTGCATCAACATGACAATAATCCGGACTTTTTGAAGTGCATATTGGTGACAGACGAATCTACGTTCACGCGTAATGGGGTGAATAACTTTCGCAACACTCATGTTCGGTCAGTAGAAAATCCGCACGCTGTCCGTCGGGCACATTTTCAACAAATCGATTGGACGGGATGCAATACCTAGACTTTTTACGCAACATTTTGCCTTCCTTGTTAGAAGATGTGCCATTAAGTGTTAGACGATCAATGTGGTTTCTGCGTCTGCTCGGTAGCGCTTCAGCTGATTTCATTTTCTGTTGGAGCGGTATGATTTCGGGCAGAGACGTACTTAGCCCTTCTCGTCAACTGGAGAGTGAGTACTTTTTCCTTTATTTTTTTTACTTGGTCGCCCTCGTTCTACTAAACATTACCTTTGTTATTTCAACGGTTTTTGTTTCTGAAAAGGAAAACGCCAACTTTGCGGACACCCTGTATATGCTGTCGTCATTTCATAAATGGAGAACGAGAAAAGAAATAAAATTGGCTGAAATGTGTCGTATTAATCATTATTTTCAGAAAGAACAAGAGATATTGTGACAACGGATATCAGATTCATTTCGAGGACGTCTTTTTTTTAAAAAACATTTTATTTTCTGTCTTGACGACATAGTCCGGGTTCTATTTACCGCTAAATGTCCATTCAAAATTTTGAAACTTTAGTTTTTGACCACTTCGAAGAGTATATTCGCGAAAAACTAAGAACTTGGAGTCTGTCTTTCCAATGCGATATTTAGAACACGGGGCGAAAGTGTGGTCTAGAGGGAGCTTCCAGTTATTTTGATTGCCGAAGTCAGTTTGGTCTACTACTCAAATTATACCCAAAATCCTGCAGTTTTCGCATTATTAACTCACCTTTAAGCAGGGGCAAGAAAACGATAGCGGGAGACGCTTTCAATTTTGGTTTGCGCCTCTTTGTTGGAATGGGGAGGGGGGAGACGTGAACCGGCAAGGGTCGTGGACTGTTCACACGGTCACGATTCAGTTCATTTCTTGAAGCCGACTAGCACTATTCAAGAAAACTGGCAACAAAAGAGTAAGCTGAGTCGTAATCGAATCCAACTATGTCTCCAAAAAAAAAACATTAGGCTGAAGAAGTGGTAGCTGCATGTTAAACGACGGCATCACCGTTGACGTTTGTCAGATGGCCTGGAGATATGGAGGAACTTTCGTAGCAATGCCGAGAATTCACTTGGAATAAGGAATATACCGGGGACTTCGTTTGTTCATTCCAACATTGAAGGATTACTTCAGGAACGTATATTCTTGAAACATCCCCAATAAGGGTAGTATCTCTTTCAGCAGTTTTTCTGGGAACAAGTTGCAGAATAATAAAAAATACTTTCGGTAAGAGCATTTATACACGTGAAAAATCATCGACGTCGGATCTGAAAAAACTAGAGCTGTTTACGTTTTAAGTTCATGACGAAAGCAACAGAGAGATGCAGACATGACAGATACCATATGTGCAAAACCAGAAATACATTTTATTATTTCATATATACAGGGTGACTTTGAAGTTGAGTCATTAATTTTCAGATAATGATTGTAGAAGGAAGATAAACCAAAATATGTGTGTAAAAATAAAAAAAATGTTACCTTGTTTTATAAAGTATCCTCCCGACAAGTATTTCAGTGCGGACCTGTATTTGATCGTGAGGTCTTGGAGCACCGGCATGCCGTCCCCTGTGAGGTCTTAAGTCACCTGATTCACGAGCCCTTTGTACTACATTAACAAAGGCACGAGGGGTTGGTTGCACTCGATTGGGAAACCGATCCGCATAAACATGTGCCATTTTTTATTTCGTTTGAGCCACGCAACAGACACCACTATTCACTCACGCGTTACCGACTGACACTGACTCTGTATACAACTGAATAAAATAATGGTAAAAACATCGTTCCAAATTCTTTCGCTTTTTTGTTTCCGATGCGATGAACCGATAAGGCGGATTATATCCATTGTTGCCAGACACGAGCACATAATATTATTATTATTGAGACAGGGCGGTACTCAAACTTCCAAAGGACTATAACTTTGTTACTTTAATTTTACCAGAAAAATGGTAAAGGAAAAAAACATTTCTTTTGATCAGATCTACTCACTGTTAAAATAAATGACTCAACTTCGAAGTCCCCTGTATTTCTCCCAAATCAATTAATAATTTTCTCTACAGATGATAAATAATTATTTTTTTCTAAAAAAGACAAAACTTCGTACTATTTCTTAATAATACTTAATAATTTTAAATTTTACTTCAGTTGAGGTTATGATTACAAGTCATGTAATTCTATGTACCAACAATAGCTCGGAACTAGTTCTAACCTGTACTTTCCTCAGTCATACGCAGAAAAATTATTTCCGAACTAGTTTGGAACTGCTATTTTTGTGTCGGAGGTTCATCATCGCCCACCTGATTTTCTTATACAGGGTGTCCGCAAAGTTGGGGTTTTCCTTTACACGACGTGTAGATCTTGAAAACATAAGCAATTTTTCTTAGTACCATATACACCAATGTCTTAAGGGCACCGAGATAAAGGGCTCTGCAACATCAAAAATATCTGAATACCGTCCTGTAGCCGCGACCCGCCGCGATATCCCAGACTGGTACAAGGTCTCAACCCGACGGCAGAACTGGGTCAGGGTCAGTGTGTCAGGTCAGTATGCAACCTTCAACCGACGGTTACGGTCACGCGTGTAGAGGTAATCGCGTAGACGAGAATCCCTCAACAAGCACTAGAGACGTGGCTAGAGAAGTGCAAGTATCAAAAACTAAAGTGTGGTAAACGCTGCGTGAAGAGGGGCTGTATCCGTTTCACGTCCAACGTGTACAAGCCCTTCAACCTGACGATTTTCCAGCAAGAGTGCGGTCTTGTGAGTGGTTGTTGCAACATGAAGTGGCTTATTTTCAACAAACATTTTCGGTGAATGTTTGGGCTGGCATGGTGAACGGTATGCTCATTGGACCATTTATTCTCCCAAATCGATTGGACGGGATGCAATACCTAGACTTTTTACGCAACATTTTGCCTTCCTTGTTTGCCTGCGTCTGCTCGGTAGCGCATCAGCTGATTTCATTTTCTGTTGGAGCGCATGATTTCGGGCAGAGACGTACTTAGCCCTTCTCGTCAACTGGAGAGTGAATACTTTTTTATTATTTTTTTTTACTTGGTCGCCCTCGTTTCACTACACATCACCTTTGTTATTTCAAGGGTAGTTTTTTCTGAAAAGGAAAACCCCAACTTTGCGGACACCCTGTGTATCGTAGAGCAGCAATTGATTGATGCCGGAGCCCTTCGCTGTCGTTTTGCCTCGAAGAAATCTTTGGATATAGACACCTGCTCCAAAAATAGCAGCGTTTCTATCTTCACAACGTGCAAAGGTTAAGGCAAACCGACAGAAAAGTTAGAAGAATCTTTTCTTATTTTCTAAACTGTTCAGGCAGGCCTGGATTCTGCTTGCCATGTTTTAATAGGTACCAATGTTAAGTAGCGCTGTGATCTTGCTCTTTTTTGTTTTCTTTTTGTAGTAATAAAGCTTTGAGCGAATCTCTCAGGATTAAAACTGCGATATCGTACAGTCTACGAAAACTAAAAGTTGGACTAAAAAACAAGCTTGAAACTGCTTCAAAATCAATTAATCTCAAAATACTCTTCAAGGTCTTGTAGAGCAAGGTTTTAGCTTCAACTTAGGCACTTGGAGAACCAAACATTTTTAAGCATTGAATATACCCGCAAATCGGATTTGTTTAAACCTTTTTTGAATAAATACGATTTCTGTACCCGGCCAAATTTTTTTCAGGTTTTTGGATCATTTCAAACAAAAAGGCTTCCATTGACAAAGTTATGATTTTTGAGGTTGCCAAGTACCAAATTAAAGTCTAAACCTTGCTTTACAAGACCCCGAAGAGTATTTTGAGATTATTTTATCGACACCGCCCCGCCCCTCCCTGCTGGCGCCATGTCTCCGGGTTAAATAATCCACAGTATCAAAAGGTGCTTATACAGGCTGATTAAGAGCAGTACCGTCACAAAGGTGTTTCATAGTTAGAACCGGAAACGTGTACAATCCCGTGAGGTATCGGAAACACGCAAAAACAATGACAATTCGTAATTATACAGGGTGCGGCAGAGAGGATGGACGGTTTTAAAAAAATCATAAAATAGTTAATTTTTACTCGAAAACAAATTTATTGATGGAATAAAGGTTCACAAGGAAATAGAATTTGAGACAGTCAAGTGTCTATATTTGAATAAAGATTTTTTGGTTCATTGTTTTTTCTGTCCCAGTTAAAAAAATGATTCTTCTGTTCTTTTCGAGCTATTGAGGTTAGAAAGTCACCTTTTCCTCATGTTCTAGGCCCTGTGTGATGAATGTCTTGTTAAGGTAGTTCTCATACTAGAACAGATCGTAAAACCTAAGATAGACATTTTGCTGGTTAATCAACCCTTAGATTTTACAGGGTGTCACATTTAAATTATTTCATATAAAAAATGTTTAAAATCATCAGAATCTCAAAATACAAAATTAAAAAGGATTTTTCATGAAAAATGTTTGGATCTGCTGTCATTTTCGCCCTGTATATTAAAAAATATTTTTTAAATTTATAATTTAACTTTCTTCTATTTCTTATAGTATCTATGGTAAATACACTTTTATCGAAACTTACTTTTTATGACGTTCATCTTTTTTCCCCTGTGGCCTTCAGTTGTAAAACGCCTCCTTGATTTTCATAGTATTTTCTCTCCTCGAGAAAGGCTGTGGTATTTCTAGACTTCTACTGTTCTACCTGTTCCTATTGCGAGGTTATGTTTTCTTTTGGAATCGCAGGAAATTTCAAGCTGATAAAACAGATGATAAAAATCAAAAGAACGCACAATTTGACGCAAATAGATATCTGTAACATAACCTCAAAATAGAGCGCCAACACGAAACAAGAAATGTTTCTAAAGGACAGAAAAAACTATGAAAATCAAGGAGGCCATAATGACAATTGTAGCAATGACTGACAATACGGGCCTAAGAGCCACCATACATCTATTATTAAGTGGGATAGTCACGCAATTTTGTATAATTCATTGAAAAACAAAAATAATAGCTTATATTTTCTCGTGACCCTTTCGCACTGCCGCTCCCATCCAAAGTGTGTCGAACTTTGTACATCCAGGACTGGCCGATACGACCGCTCCTTTATCCCTAGGGCATCGAGATTGTGGAACAGTCTACAAGATGAGACTTTAACAAGTTCTACTAGGCAGCGGATTAACAAAGTTTCTTAAGCGCCTCGTAGAACTAGAAATTATCACAGAATGTTTTCAGGGAGAAAGAAAAGAACGATTTTGGGAAAATTTCAATACAAAGGTTACTCTTATGCAACGAACTATATCAAAGGAGATCCACCTAAGAGGTTAGTACAGTAAATGCTGAGGACCTTTTGGCAACTCACCAGCATAATCTAGGCTTGGTTTCTGGGGCAACGAACTCACAAAATTTACGGAAACTTTTATGATTTCTAAACCTTTTTAAAATATGTTGTGAGGACAGTTGCTATCTTTTCGTTCGAAACCTAGTCTAAACCATGCCGATGAGCTGCCAAAAAGCACGAAACAGCCGTCCAGGTTAGCCGGTTGTTCAATTGCGAATAGACCACATCTACTATACCGCCAGAATCGTCAGCTTCTAGCGGTCATCGCAAGCTGCGATCTTTGCAGTTCCAACCGATAGCTACTGCACACTCTCGCAGTGTGCGATTCTGTTAATAGATAGCGCTTTGCGCTGTCTTATATTCTTCGAAAAATGTGCCTTTTTATCGTTTTGTAGATACATGCGATGTTGCATGGCCCCCAAGTTAGACTGTAAAGCACGTGCTATCAAGAGACTTGACAACGGGCATGTGTTCATAACGAACAACCATAACCATCCTGCGGATGCAGAGGAGGCCAACATTATGGACTTTTTGCATGATTTAAAGCAACTTTGCCAAAGCGGAGTGAATATGCGCCTAAAGGATATGTACAGTCGGGTCGCGGAAAGGTATGGATGAAAATTGATTTTAATGGGTCGAGTTGACAATCCAGATGTTAAAATCGGTCTAGGAGTTACGTGTGGAGGGGCCCGGGCCTCAGAATAAAAAATAGGTTACCTTATAAAGCCCCATGTGCGGTTGTTAAAAAAATATATATTCTTATAATGATTTTTATAATGATTATGGATTAATTGGAATTTGGGGTCTAAAGAAACAGTTTCCTGTTATATACCATAAAAAAATGTTGAAAAACTAACTACATGTATACTCTAATGAAGAATTTTAATAATAAAATCGAAGTAAAAGATACTTATTTTATTTAAAATCATCCATGAATTACATTACCAAGACAATAATTCCCAATATATACATACGAAAAAAAATGAAAAGGAAACAAAGCTAAAAGGATTAGATAGATATTAAAAAAACGAATAAACACTTCTTTCCGTGTTCGATTATCAGAAAAAGCCTCCTTATTCGCCTGATTTGAGACCTTGTGACTTTTTCCCTTCCCGAAGTTGAAAAATCACCCAAAGAGACAGTCGATAACATTCCAACGTTCCACGCCATTAATCTCATTACTTAATTTACACACCTCGTATGCTGGGAATTACTATCTTGTCAATCTAATTCGGGGATGCGTTTGAATAGCACTTTTTTATAATTTCGTAACCTTCGATTTTATTATTTAAATTGTTAATCCATGTACATGTAGCTTTGGTTTTTTAAACATTCTTTTTCTGTTCCGAAACATCGGCGACTTCATAACAGGAAACAGGGTTTCTTTAGATACCAAATTCCAATTAATCGCAAGGATTGGTTGGCTTACTAGATATCGAGACGCCAAATAAACATACAGTGTCAATTCGACTCGATCAGAGTTTTATTCTACTCAGAAGTGGGATTTGCAGTTACCCGAATGAAGCCAGAGTGAAGAGCTACGATAACATGAGGTCGTCGATGTCAAGATGGAAGAAACAAGCTCGGCTTACAGATGCTCCCACAGGTTCACAATAGCACATTTTCTTGTCGGATAAGTGAATATACACTACTCAAAAAAATAAGGGGGCAAGAAAAAAATCAAATTTTTTCGGTGATTTTTGATAGGTTGTTTTTTTGGTGCAATTCGAACAGATAGCGCAGATGCGATCAATTTTCCAAAACAAAGCAAAAAGTAGCTTTTTTGGCGTTTTTAAATTCAATACTGAGAAGAATTCCTCAAAGATTGCAATCAAATCTTATAGGAGATTTATTTCAGTTTTCGGAAATACGTTCTCTGTGCGATTATTGGTTACCGAAATATCAGTGGTTTATGACAAAAGGATTCTTTTGATTAAATGATCGTACCGAGATTTGCAAATTTTGAAAAAAAAAATTTCTTGTGCTATCTGTTAGAATTGCATGAGAACAGTTGCTCCTAAAATTTTTCGGCTGAAATACCTGAAAACTAGTATCTTAAAGCTACAAAATGCCATTTTAACAGTCTAGATACGACCATTTTTCACCTAAATACAGCCTGCCAAAGATCACCAAAAAATTTGGATTTTTTCTTGCTTCCTTAATTTTTTTAGTAGTGTATATTTTCAGACTCACATTCATTTCCAGATTAAGGAGGGAGGAAGGTTAAAAATGCATGTTTTCAAGGTTTTTTATGTCGATACGAACACTTAAAAACCAATAACTAAATTTTGAGTTATCATACATTCATAAAAAGAAACAAATGAAAACAAAATTAAATGCCTTACCCCCCCTCCCCTCCCCCTCTTACTACTCGAGCTTAAATAAGTAAAGTTAAAGTATACACGTTATTTTTTGTTGTATATCATTTTATTGTACATTTTTAATCTGTATCTTGTATTGTTAGAGATTATATTATTTTCAAGCTACTTTGAGCGTTTTGGTTGTTTCTCTTTATTTTGTGCGAAAAAACATCGATTGGAAAATATGTAAGATGTTACCTCTAACGAAAGTAATTTACAGATATAAAGGCTGAGGATCTGGTGCAAGCAATAAAAAGGAAACAGGACATGCCAAGATATATCGTCGATGGATTTGTTTTTCACGTGAATATCACTAAAGGAAACCCGCCTATGATGTAAGAGTCGTGCCATCTTAACTGAGCATTATTGAAATTTTACTGCAGAGTGGTAAATGCGAATTTCTCTATAGCAGACTATTTTTTTAAGATACAACTTGTTTTGGGGAATCATTTCCTTGGGGGTGAAAAATAATTTTTGTTTATAGTTTTTATCTGCCACACCTTCAGAATCTTTCTCATACCATGTCACCTAGCCTAACTGTCTCTATAATAGAGCATTTTTTTGAGGTACAACTCGTTTTGGGGAATCATTTCCTTGGGGGTGAAATTGAATTTTTGTTTATATTTCTTATCTGCCCACCCCTCCAGAAGCTTTCTCTCACCATGTCATCTACTCTATAAAATGTCTCTATAATAGAGCATTTTTTGAGGTACAACTCGTTTTGGGGAATCATTTCCTTGGGGGTGAAATTGAATTTTTGTTTATATTTCTTATCTGCCCACCCCTTCAGAAGCTTTCTCTCACCATGTCATGTACCCTATAAAATGTCTCTATAATAGAGCATTTTTTTGAGGCACAACTCGTTTTGGGGAATCATTTCCTTGAGGTTGAAATTGAATTTTTGTTTATATTTCTTATCTGCCCACCCCTTCAGAAGCTTTCTCTCACCATAGCATGTACCCTATAAAATGTCTCTATAATAGAGCACTTTTTTGAGGTACAACTCATTTTGGGGAATCATTTCCTTGGGGGTGAAATTGAATTTTTGTTTATATTTCTTATCTGCCCACCCCTTCAGAAGCTTTCTCTCACCATAGCATGTACCCTATAAAATGTCTCTATAATAGAGCATTTTTTTGAGGTACAACTCGTTTCGGGGAATCATTTCCTTGGGGGTAAAATTAATTTTCATTTATATTTTTTCATGTCATCCCCCAAAAGTTTCTCCACACAATGACATCTGGCCTATAAATTGCCTCTATAATAGAGCATTTTTTTGAGGTACAACTTGTTTCGGGGAATCATATCCTTGGGGGTGAAAATGAAATGAATTTTTATTTATATTTCTTATTTGCCCACTAGCAGAAGGTTTCTCTCACCATGTTACCTAGCCTATGAACTGCCTCAATAATAGAGCATTTTTTTTGAGGTACTACTTGTTTCGGGGAATCATTTCCTTGGGGTAAAATGAATTTTTATTTATATTTTTTCATGTCATCCCCCAAAAGTTTCTCCACACAATGACATCTAGCCTATAAATTGCCTCTATAATAGAGCATTTTTTTGAGGTACAACTTGTTTTGGGGAATAATTTCCTTGGGGGTGAAAATGAAATGAACTTTTATTTATATTTCTTATCTACCCACCTCTTCAGAAGCTTTCTCTCACCATGTCATCTAGCATATAAACTGTCTCTATAATAGAGCATTTTTTTGAGGTACAACTTGTTTCCGGGAATCATTTCCTTGGTGGTGAAAATGAAATGAATTTTTATTTATATTCCTTACTTGCCCACCAGCAGAAGCTTTCTCTCACCATGTCACCTAGCCTATAAATTGTCTCTATAATAGAGCATTTTTTTGAGGTACAACTCGTTTTGAGGAATCATTTCCTTGGGGGTAAAATGAATTTTTATTTATATTTTTTCATCTGACATCCCCCAAAAGTTTTTCCACACTATGACATCTAGCCTATAAACTGTCTCTATAATAGAGCATTTTTTTGAGGTACAACTCGTTTTGGGGAATCATTTCCTTGGGGCTAAAATTATTTTTTATTTATATTTTTTCATCTGTCATCCCCCAAAAGTTCCTCTACACAATGACATCTAGCCTATAAATTGCCTCTATAATTGAGCATTTTTTTGAGGTACAACTTGTTTTGGGGAATCATTTCCTTGGGGGTGAAAATGAAATGAATTTTTATTTATATTTCTTATCTGCCCACCAGCAGAAGCTTTCTCTCACCATGTTACCTAGCCTATAAATTGTCTATATAATATAGCATTTTTTTGAGGTACAACTCGTTTTGAGGAATCATTTCCTTGAGGGTAAAATGAATTTTTATTTATATTTTTTCATCTGACATACCCCAAAAGTTTTTCCACACTATGACATCTAGCCTATAAATTGCCTCTATCATAGAGTATTTTTTTTAAGGTATAACTTGTTTTGGGGAATCATTTCCTTGGGGGTGAAAATGAAATGAATTTTTATTTATATTTCGTATCTGCCCACCAGCAGAAGCTTTCTCTCACCATGTCACCTAGCCTATAAACTGTCTCTATAATAGAGCATTTTTTTGAGGTACAACTCGTTTTGAGGAATCATTTTCTTGGGAGCGAAAAAGAATTTTTTATCTGCCACCCCTTCGCAAGCTTTCTCACAAAAACATGATATCTCAATTTCTAAATTTTACAATACTTCCTCGCTGGTTTTGGCATGCAAAGTAAAATGTCGATGTCTCATCAGTTTTTTGCATTCACCAACTCTGCTTTTGTCTTTAGTTTTTTGTTAAATATATTTCGACAACTAAAATAAACAACCGTTCCTTTTATGCTTGTATCGTTAGCTATTTGCGATGTATGGAATACAAGCGCCTTGGGTGCCATGCGAGAGCTGCCATGCCTGCAACCGGAACTATTCAGGATATAAAAGTGCTGAAACCTCACAACCATCCACCGGACTACGCTGCCGAAGAGAAGATTGTCTTCGTGAGGGAACTCAAAACGGTGGCACTGAAGAATCCCAACGTACCCATTCGGACTATTTATACTACTCTATCAGAAGTGTAAGTATAGTCACTTCACGGTCCAATGTATAGTATTTCCTTGAGGATGTCTTATATAGGGTGTAAACGAGATGGTAATCAGTATTGAAATAGGTCAAAACTAGTCAAACAGTTCATATGACCCATGGTAGAAAAGTCAAAAGGTTTTTGTCTAAATGGCTTTATTCTTATTATAATTTTTATAATGTAATCTAAAACGTTTAAATTGGGTAATTAGCAAATAAATGGCATTAAGTTTTTCTAAGTTAAGCCAAAATCTGTAGTCAGTAAGTAAGTTTCATTAAATTGAATATTTAAAACACACATGACAACAGCGCGTCGGTCATCATCACTCTTATCGCACCGGCAATCGATCGCAAACGGTAACAGTGGTTAGTATGTTGTTTTGTTTTTGTTCGCGTACGTCGTCGTGTTTATTTACAATGTTCTCGAATCAAGAGTTCGGCGACATGTTGTTAGTTTACTGGCAGCTCAAATTTGTCCACAAGTTCAGCATTTTCGTAAACATGTGCCATTTTTTATTTCGTTTGAGTCACGCAACAAACACCACTATTCACTCACGCGTTACCGACTGACACATTGACTGAATACAACTGAATAAAATTGTAGTAAAAACATCGTGATAAGCGTTTCAAATTCTTTCGCTTTTTTGTTTCCGATGCGATGGACCGATAAGGCGGATTATATCCGTTGTTGCCAAACACGAGCACATAATATTATTATTGAGACAGTGCGGTACTCAAACTTCTAAAGGGCTATAACTTTGTTACTTTAATTTTACCAGAAAAATGTTAAAGGAAAAAACATTTAATTGATCAGATCTACTCACTGTTAAAATAAATGACTCAACTTCGAAGTCAAAAATTATTAAAATCGGATAAACGTACGTAGATATTTACCTTTTTTCGTCACTCTGTGAATTAGGATTGAGGATTTGAGTTAGCAAATATGAAAGAATCTAGGTAGTTTTATTTTATTTTCAGATATCCAAATGCTGCTAGAGAGCTACCATTCGAAAGAATTCGTTACAAGATGACTCGTTGGAAGAGATCTCAAGATTAATATAGGATTTTTTAATATCTAGCATTTTTATTACGTTTCATGTTTTTCTGATATCTGTTATGTTTGTGGATGTGTTCATGTCCGTTTTTTTTTTATTTTCTCGTTTTGCATGTTATGTTTTGTTGGTATTATCGATTGGAAACAATCTTTTTTTTACCAAGCATGAATTATTTATTTGCAACCGAAAGTTTACGTTCCCTCGATTTTTTAAAATTCCTATGTATTCATTGAAATAAAGGCTCCTTTTATGCTGCAAGCTCATGCATCATTTTATTACCCTTAAGCCGTCACATCCCTGTACAAGGGGTTTAGGAAAGTCCAGTTGATCACTGAAAATAATTTAGAATTAAAATTATTTTCTTGACGAAATCAGCATTTAAATCAGCAAATTCTCAGAAACCTGCAGAGAAGTATTTTTTTTTCTTTCCTGGGAGACATATTGTTATGTCGTTCCAAAATTATAGAATACTTTCCCAGAAACGTTTATTTATCAGAAAGATAAGCGAAATACTGGTAAGATACTATAGGAAATAATCGACATATAAAATGCAACACCCAGAATTATTTATTGAATTTTGATAAAAAATATTTGCTATCATGAAAGTATACGTTGATAAAATGTTGAAGACATTCCAAGCCGTACTTTTTTCGTAAAGGCTTTTTTGTCATATCAGGACCCGAACAATATCCAGTGATTTTTCTGTGTTGGTCCCATTTGTTTCATTGTTGTTTCATTGCATTATCACGCGCTAATTTCACTCAACTTTCCGAGTTTGAGAGTGGTCGGTTAATCTGTAAACACCCAGAATCATTTATTGAATTTTGATAAAAAAATATTTGCTATCATGAAAGTATACGCTGACAAAATGTTGAAGACATTCCAAGCCGTACTTTTTTCGTAAAGGCTTTTTTGTCATATCAGGATCCGAACAATATCCAGTGATTTTTCTGTGTTGGTCCCATTTGTTTCATTGTTGTTTCATTGC
Source organism: Acanthoscelides obtectus (assembly GCA_963669975.1). Taxonomy (NCBI): domain Eukaryota; kingdom Metazoa; phylum Arthropoda; class Insecta; order Coleoptera; family Chrysomelidae; genus Acanthoscelides; species Acanthoscelides obtectus. Next base: position 5,314,265 of record CAVLJG010000010.1, read on the forward strand.
ATTATCACGCGCTAGTTTCACTCAACTTTCCGAGTTTGAGAGTGGTCGGTTAATCTGCAAACACCCAGAATCATTTATTGAATTGTGATAAAAAAATATTTGCTATCATGAAAGTATACGCCGATAAAATGTTGAATACATTCCAAGCCGTACTTTTTTCGTAAAGGCTTTTTTGTCATATCAGGATCCGAACAATATCCAGTGATTTTTCTGTGTTGGTCCCATTTGTTTCATTGTTGTTTCATTGCATTATCACGCGCTAATTTCACTCAACTTTCCGAGTTTGAGAGTGGTCGGTTAATCTGCAAACACCCAGAATCATTTATTGAATTTTGATAAAAAAATATTTGCTATCATGAAAGTATACGCCGATAAAATGTTGAAGACATTCCAAGCCGTACTTTTTTCGTAAAGGCTTTTTTGTCATATCAGGATCCGAACAATGTCCAGTGATTTTTCTGTGTTGGTCCCATTTGTTTCATTGTTGTTTCATTGCATTATCACGCGCTAGTTTCACTCAACTTTCCGAGTTTGAGAGTGGTCGGTTAATCTGGTTACGTTATTTAGAGAAATCGCATTCCTTTTGTTTTTTTTTTCCTACAATGCACTGTTTTCGTAAAAATGAAAATAAAACAAATTAGATCTTTCCTGAAGAGCCGAGGTACAATTAGTTTCAAAATAAAATAGGAGGCCTTGACGTTTCTTGGGAGATCGTTTGTCGAAGTTATGTGTTATCCTGTTGTTATCGTTCCTACTACCATTTTTTTTTTGTTAAGTCAAATTTTATACATAGAAAATGTGTTAGATGATGTTACGTTAGACACGAGAGTACGAATGGATTGGCAGAAACGAACCCGTACATTGGCCTGCGAGGTCGCCTGATTTGAACCCCCTGGCTTTCACATTTATTGCATTAAAGCTTTATTATATTTATACAGGGTGCTCCTTAATGATTTGCGAATATTGGGGTGTGAATCTACGTGTTGCTTCATAAACTATGGTCCAAAAATGTTTCGTTACAAAAACTCGGGGTGTTGAAGATTTAGGAAAAAAATGGAAATTAATCAATATTTTCAGAACGCGAAAGTTAATAAAGTTGCATATTTTTCAATGCGAAAATAATGTTTAGCTTTAAAGAAAAAAATGGTACGCCAATGGTTTTTTGCCAAAAAAACAATATTTTTGAATTTCCCGTTCAATGTAAAACAAATGATCTCTATTGAATTGTTTTTTTTTCGATGCGCCATTTTTGAGTACAAAAATAAAAACCGTTCTAACTAACTTGCAAAATTATTATTAATCTCATTAAAAAAAATTAAACACATTAGCGGTAATGAACAACAACAACTGACAACATAAACATAACATTAAAACTAACGAAATAAGTACAAAAATGGTTGAAAATGGCCCCTTCACTTAGTATGAGCGCTTCCGCCCTCCTTCTCATGGAATTTCGCACTCGTTGAAATATCCCTGGAGTGTTTTTTATTCTATCATAGTTATTTGTAACAAATTGAAGGTAAAATTCGAAATATTGCGCGTTTCGAAAATAAAAATAGTGACGAACTATTTTATTTGAAAAAATCATGCCTCTAATCCCCTGTATCTCCGCCACTGGAGCACGTTAATGAGGATTGTTATTAATCTGTTTTGATAATTTATTATTAATTAAATTAATAATAATATTAATGTATTTATCTTACTGTAAATAACAAGTGAAAAAATTTTCAGCCTTATCAGTTGGACATTCCGGTTTTTATACTGCTTTTTTTTAATTCACTAACGCTCTAAAAATGAATATTTCAGCCGCAGTAAAGAATCAACGTTGGCGGGTTTTGGTTCTTGACATCCTTTACGATCGGTTACGATGCCTGTACGATTTCGTCAACTTAGTGAGTTTGATAGGGGCCGTATAGTGGGACTTCGGGAAGCTGGACTTTCTTTTCGGGCAATTGCAGTTAGAGTGCAAAGAAGTGTAGACACTGTGGTTAGGTGTTGTCAGGCATGGCTTCGAGAAGGCCGTACGCAAAGAGCAAGGAGCACTGGACGCCGCCGTAGAACAACAGACCGTGAAGATTGCCGCCTAAGATTATTGGCCTTAAGGCACCGTTTCTCCACTACCAGGTCCATTGCAAATGAATGGTTTGCAGAACACGGAAGACCTATTGGCATGCGAAATGTTTACCGACGAATGAGAAGTTTTGGCTTGTTTTCATACCGGCCACACTGGGTCCTCCTTTAACTCGAGAACACCGACGTAATCGCCTTGAGTGGTGCAGACAACGGCCACTCTGGGATCAGGAATGGAACAGTACTGTCTTTAGTGATGAGTCTCGATTTTGTTTAGACATGCACGATGATCGTGCCAGGGTTAGAAGGCGACGTGGTGAAAGGAGGAATCCACAGTTTTTTGTTGAAAGACATGTTCATCACACTGTTGGAGTTATGGTTTGGGGTGCTATAGCTTATGGTTCCAGGTCACCTTTAATCTTCATCAGAGGTAACATGAACGCGCAGCGTTATATCCACGAAGTTCTAGAACCCCATCTTTTACCCTATCTTGACACCCTGGCAGATCCAACTTTCCAACAAGATAATGCCCGACCACATGTTGCAAGAGTCACTATAGACTTCTTACAACATAATGATGTCGCATTGTTACCATGGCCACTAAGATCTCCCGATTTATCCCCAATTGTGCACGTGTGGGATATGATGGGTAGGAGATTGCTCAATTTGCAACGTCCTCCTCAGACTCTAGAAGCACTTCGAGAGGAGTTGGTGGTTGCCTGGAATGAGATACCACAGGAGGACATTGACCACCTGATCAGAAGCATGCCTAGGCGCGTTGGAGAATGCGTAGCACATCAGGGTGCATCCACACATTATTAAAGGTCAAAGGGCTTTAAAGCAGTGCAATCATTTTGAAATTTTTGTCATTTACTTATTATGCTTCATTAAGTAATTATTAAAATAAAACCATTCAAACTGGGTGTTCGGATTTATATGTCACTTAGTATAACTTGCGCAAATTTGCTGAATTTCAAAAACGAGAGAGATAAAAAAGAAAATCTGTGGTTGTTGAGAAAGGCTAAAAACCTATTGAATCCAAGTGAGTATTCAGAATGAAGTAGCGACTTTGGTGATGGGATGGAACACGGCCGCATCATCCTTGATCAGTACTCCAGCTCCCCACTTTCCAGGATTCTTCACCTTCATCAAAAACATCAGGATTCTTGACTACCTCGTCCTCCACAAGCAAGTGTACAAGCTGACCAGTCACGTTGACAACCTGCGCGTTTGGACCTGTTTGAAGAACGATTGTAACGCCACTTGCGAAATGAGAAACGGGAAAATCACGGCCAGGATAGGACTGCACGATCACGAGAATTATTCCAAGTATATTTCCACGATGAAAACACGAGGAAAATTGATTACAAGGGTTATGGACGATATCACAGTGGAACAGAATCATGAAGCTCATGTTTAGGATTAATATAAATAAAAAGACTCTATAGGTCTTCAAGGATTAACAAGTTATGTGTATTATTTGAAACTAGTATATTTTTGCAAGATTTTATGCAAATTATAAAAGCTACCAACAAACTACTTACGTCTCATAACTTTGTACCAAGATACTTCCTATGTTTGACAAGATTGATATTTTTCCATATTGTTTTGATTTTTATTTTGAAAACTGAACATTTGACGGATAAATAGGTTTTAAACGTTACTGAAAAATTTGATTGTCTGGTAATTGACGGATTGATTGAAGGATTATCGATTTGAAATGCGATGCCGTTCTTTTGATCAGTCTTGAAAAACGTATAAAACTAGAAACAACAGTGAAAAATACTCCATTCGGTTTTTTAAAAATTCCTATTCAATCACTCCATTTTCTTACCGCCATGCTTTTACTTCCTGCACCAATGGCGAGAAAGTATTGTAAACGCTTTAAAATTTCGAAATTGAGATATGTTTTTTGACTTGACTGTTTCATGACGTACGAAGAATACGAAAAAAAAAAATAAAAATCGTAAAATTTTTTTGAAATTTCAGAGGCTACTGATCATGTTCAGACTTTTTTTTTGTAGGGGTTGGAGGTTAGGGGTTGTAGAGAGAAATCGTATAATATTCGTATTATTTTCTTGTTAGAAATAGTTTTAAATGATATAAAATTGTGATCGTAAGATTTATCATAGTCTTTATTACGTTGGTGAAAATTATACAATATACTTTCTTACATATTTGTTTTATTCAACGACTTGCGATGGAGACGTATTTTGTATGTGCAGCAGGTTTGTATTAATCAACAAAGGGTCATGTGACGTTTTGGCATTTTTTACCCGAAATCAGCGTCCCAAATTATCTCATCGGTCCCTTGTTTATACAGGTTACGAAAACTAAAATTTTGCATAGAGAAGCCTCAAAGTTTGCATAGTATTGCTATTGAAAGAACATTTAAAAAATTCTAGCTTATTATACAATTTCGACCAAAAACAGCTTCTAGGGTAAATTGGATGTAGAGATGACCGATATCGTTATTTCTGAATATGGTTACCTTCTGATATCGGTGATTTAAAACCGTGACATGATCACGACGATAAATATCGTGAAAATTGCATGGACTTAACTATCAAAGCCTTTAAGGCACGATATGGCTTGCAGACCATAGTAAACTTGCGGCGGTATACGATTGATGATGATGCCTTTCTTCCGTGAAGTACCTAGTCTTCGAAGTCGTCATCACGCCAAGTATTTGGTAGCAGTTGATATTCATGATTTAGAAAGATCAGTTACTAAATCACAGTTCGTACAATACCACTAATCAGGTGCGTAGATCACGTATATAATAATGTTTTTTTTATTTGTAATACATTACTCGAGGTGAGATTTAGATACTATATATATTCATATAGCCCCCTCAACAATACGAGATGTATAAAAACTAAAAAAATGACAAAAATGTATACCTGTATACAATAACGACAAATATGAAGCTTAATTAATGTAAAGGCGTATAAGTACAGTTAAGAGGATATGTTTATTTATTTTGTAGGACGTTTTGACCCAACCAAAATCTCAGTATAAATGTAGCAGTTTTTAAACATTTTCTGTCAGTTTGGCAACACTGCACGGTCGCTTTTTCGGTAGATGCCGAACCATTTATGATCGAACCGCCAAACAAAGGGCTTTTTGTTGTAAACCAGTCTTTTGGTATAACTGAGCTTTGACTATACTATGTAAAGGGTGTCCCTACGAGATGTATAAAAACTAAAAATTTGTCAAAAATGTATACCTGTATACTATAACGACAAATATAAAGCTTAATTAATGTGGGCCACTTTGGGATATAGGTAAGTCTGATTCTGAAGTGTGCAATGCGCTTAGGGAAGTTAAGCTCGGCAAGTGGTACAGTTAAGAGGATATGTTTGCGTATTTCGTAGGTCTTTTTGACCCAACCAAAATCTCAGTATAAATGTAGCAGTTTTTAAATATTTTCTGTCAGTTTGGCAACACTGCACGGTCGCCTCTTCGGTAGTTGCCGAGCCATCGATGAGCGAACCGCCAAACAACATAGCTTGTTCTTTTTGTTGTAAACCAGTTTCTTGGCATAACTGCGCTTTGACTATACTATGTACAGGGTGTCCCTACGAAATGTATAAAAACTAAACATTTGTCAAAAATGCATACCTGTATACTATAACGACAAATATAAAGCTTAATTAATCTGGGCCACTTTGGGATATAGGTAAGTCAGATTCTGAAGTGTGCAATTCGCTTAGGGAAGTTCAGCTCGGCAAGTGGTACAGTTAAGAGGATGTGTTTACTTATTTCGTAGGTCTTTTTGACCCAACCAAAATCTCAGTACAAATGTAGCAGTTTATAAACATTTTCTGTCAGTTTGGCAACGCTGCACGGTCGCTTTTTCTGTAGATGCCGAACCATTTATGAGCGAACCGGCAAACAGAAGGCTGGTTGTTCATAGCTTGCTCTTTTGTTGTAGACCCGTCTCTTGGCATTACTGCGCTTTGACTATACTATGTACAGGGTGTCCCAGTGATATCAAAATTTGGTTTATTATCTTTAAAATATAACGAAGCTTACGAAGTACACAGTTTACAAAAAACCCACAGAAGGCATATCCTTGTGAGTAAGTAAAAGAATTTTTTAAATAAACAAAAATCAGGGAGTTGTGAAAACATTCTGCTATAATTCATGTTTTCATCCTTTTCGAACCCTCTCAGTTTTTTTGTAAAAGTTAAATATGATTACGTCTAGCAAAACGTATTTGTTCCAAATTTCATTCAAATCGGACTATCAGTTCCAAAAATATCTAAAACAATGTTAAAAAAAACACATTTGCATAGAGGCAAATCATGCCCAATCGGCTTGTTTTGAGTCTAACAATACGTGGTACTTCTACCGCGGACTATTGAGACACCCTGTATAACCACTGATGACTACTTGTGTACTATCACCGATCCCACTTTCAGGCTGGTTGTACTTCTATAAGGGGAGAGCCATCAAGCACCCGAAGATCATCTTCGAATGCAACGAATACACCGTCCACCGGAAATACTCGAATCGAACGGTTTGGTTCTGCAAGAACAAACGAACGTCGTGCAGAGCGCACGTGATGACGTCAGGATGTTCTATATTCGTACTGAGTTCCGTTCACAATCATCCGACGCACTACACTGAAGAGGAGCTGCCTACCATGGGCATTCGTGCGCAGAGGGTTACTGTTACTATTGTTAAGAATTATGCGAATACGAAACATCTCGTTGCAAGCTGGTAGTTGTTGCCCAAGGCTGTAAAGCGGCATGTCACGTGCAGCTGACAGCGACAAAATGAGGTTTTATAATTCGTTCATATTGAGAATGTTTGAACATTCAGTAGGTGTGAGAGAGAAAACACGTTTTTTTATCGTGTGTTGTTTATTTGGTAAGTTACGGGCTATGTTAGAATATATTAAAGAATGATCATCAACTAGTTAACCTACTATTCACTCACGCGTTACCGACTGACACATTGACTGAATACAACTGAATAAAATTGTAGTAAAAACATCGTGATAAGCGTTTTAAATTCTTTCGCTTTTTTTGTTTCCGATGCGATGAACCGATAAGGCGGATTATATCGAGCACGAGCACATAGTATTATTATTGAGACAGGGCGGTACTCAAACTTCTAAAGGGCTATAACTTTGTTACTTTAATTTTACCACAAAAATGTTCTAGCAGCCCTAATATGAATGAATATTAAAACCTTTTTTTTGCTGTCCTTTTCACGTGAAATGCCCAATAAGTGACAATTTTTGGTAAAAGATTGCTATGAAACGCTTGATTTTTATATATTGATTTGATCGAATTTTAATAAATGCTTTTTAATAGCCCTGTACTTTTTTCTGTATCAGAAGTGATTACCTACAAGTATGCGTTTTCTTTATTAACGCCTAGTCGTTTTCAGCATTTTCTATTTTGTAGACTGCTAGCACATCTAGTTGTTTTTAACCGCTGATCTGGCAACATTGCATGCGTATAACAATACTATTAGTACCTTACCGAGCGGTTTTAGGTGTGGTCCGATTCGTAAGGGGTATAAAACATCCGATACTGATCTACGAGAACGCCGAGTTCACGTTGGCGAAAAAATGCCCGAACAAGACCGTCTGGTGTTGCAGCATGAAACGACAGAAATGCAGAGGCAGGCTGATTACGTTCGGGAAGACGTTGACCATCGTTTGCGATGAACACAACCATCCTTGCGTCTACAAGGATCACTTTTCTCAATCACCAAAGATCGTTGTTAACATCAATAGGCAGAGAGATTTCAATAGCTAAATGGATATGTGTTTTTTTACAATATCAATGTCACACAATACAGGGTGTTTTCATTTGACGCCATTTTTTTATTACCACTTTCATTCTCCACAATTGAAAGAAAAAACATTTGCACGTCACATTTCAGGAACGATATACGTAGTGTCTGGATACAAACGTCCTATCCTAGTCTACGAAGGCCATGAGTATTTTGTTGAAAAGATGTTGCGCAACAAGACATCGTGGTCGTGCAGAAACAAGCCGAAAAGATGCAGAGCAAGACTAAACACCTTCGGAAATACGATGAAAATATTGAACGCCACTCACAATCACCCTGCTTCGATGAAAGAGTACCCAGCAGCTATGGAACTGGCTGTAACCATTACGAGAAGAATGTAACCATACACTATGAAGACAGAACAGTTACGCCAAGAGAAGATGGACCCATTACGAGAAGAATACCACCATAAAGTATGAAGAAGGAGTAGTTGTACCATCAGAAGATACAGCGAATAAATTAGACAGAAATAAATTGGCCAAACCAAAAACACATCGTCTACAAAACAGCTGATTGTGCAGTCCAATGGTTGGAGATAATTTATTGTTTTCAGTGTTATCTAAATGAGTTAGTCTCACGTACAACTTCTAGATGGTCTTAAGTCACCTGATTCACGAGCCCTTTGTACTACATTAACAAAGGCACGAGGGGTTGGTTGCACTCGATTGGGAAACCGATCCGCATAAATCCGTGATGCCGCGTAAATAAGAATCATATCCACAAGTTCAGCATTTTCGTAAACATGTGCCATTTTTGATTTCGTTTGAGCCACGCAACAGACACCACTATTCACTCACGCGTTACCGACTGACACTGACTGAATACAACTGAATAAAATAATTGTAAAAACATCGTTCCAAATTCTTTCGCTTTTTAATAGGCGGATTATATCCGTTGTTGCCAAACACGAGCACATAATATTATTATTGAGACATTGCGGTACTCAAACTTCCAAAGGGCTATAACTTTGTTACTTTAATTTTACCAGAAAATTGGTAAAGGAAAAAACATTTCTTTTGATCAGATCTACTCACTGTTAAAATAAATGACTCAACTTCGAAGTCACCCTTACACGTTGTTTTATTTTATATTTGTACAGAAAATTGAATGTTTATTTTTACAAAAATTTTGATAATAAAGGTTTAGAAATTTACAAGAATGTATATTACTTTGAACGTCATGTTGAAATTAGGCTGCAACGGAGATTTTGCCCACGTAACTTCCCAGTGAACATGGTGACGCCAAAATGACGTCATTATTCGCTCACTTTTGGTCAGAAACGTCATTGGCTAAAAAATGACGTATTTATTGACGCCATTTTTATGACGACAACAAGGGCTGCCATCTTGACGTCTTTTTTAGGACAGTCACTACTGAAAAATCAACACTTACCTACAAAGAAAATCTAGACTTTTAATGAACAGTAAGGCAAGCCAGATAACTAAATACTAATAACTACATAGAGTCATACCGACCTCAGATAGACGTCATATCGACGTCTCACAGACGTATTTGGTCATTTATACGACATTCTTCAACGTCATATAATGACGTCAATTGGGTGTGACATAATGACGTCATTTCTACGTCATTTTTGGTGGTCGTCGTACGTTATTGGTTTTGACCCGAAGCTGTTGAACTAGTTTATTTTTGCAATAAAAAAAAACGTAAGGTCTTCTCAACTGACGCTAGCCTTTTGTACATAACCTGAGTTTTATTCCAGGGAAAATCATGATAACCTCAGGCTCCAAGCATCCAATCTTGGTATTTCAAGGTCAAGAATATTTGTTGGAAAGGCGGTGCCCCAACAAAACAGTTTGGTCGTGCAGGATGAAACTGACGCAGAAGTGCAAGGCTAGGTTAAACACATCCGGAAAGACTATGATTATCTTGAATTCGGAACATAACCATCCTATCTTGCATAGACGGTACAAAAAAACTACAGAGCTGATAGTGAATATCACTAGAAGGATGAGATAAGTAAGGATTAACGATATCCTGTTGGTAGAAACGGTAGCGAGTAACATAACGCATCGTATGCCACTGTTTTAGTCCCAGAAGTACCTTCGCATTTTCTCGAAAAGTTATCGGAATCTTTTTCACGTCATCGGACGCAAAAGACAAAAGTTGCGTCAAAAAATCTTTCACTCAAATTGCTGCGTAATCGAAATGATAAACCATTTATTCGAACATTTTATATCATCATAAAAATTACAAAATACTGTAATCTTGACTCCGACTAACTTGCTTCCGTCATCTGGTCGGGTATTTATTCCCCTACCGACGACTCGAGGAATGTTCCAGAGTTTTCCAGACTGAGTCACTGACTTCCATGGAAGCGATCTAGATGGCAAAAGATTCATATCCAGGCGTGTCCAGAAACGCGAAGAGTTCCACTTATACTAGAAATATCGTTAAACAATCATATCATGATCTAGTCAATGGATATTGATGCATACAATGGTCAATTTTACGACATATCAGTGGGTACGGTGAGTTGTGTTATTCTCTTCCGTTATATTCGTACATATCTTCATCTTGCTCAATCTAATAAATCGCTGTTTTTAGGGATTCTGTACACGTACAGAGGTTTGAAACATCCGATCATAGTGATAGACCGCTTCGAGTACAAGAAAGAACGTCAAATGGGGTCTCGCGGCATGTGGTGTTGCAGACACAAGGACAAATACAAATGTAAAGCACGCGCGATCACGTACAATCACATAGTAGAGATGAGAAAATTGAATCACAACCACGGGCCTAGCTTTACAGGCGATTTGTCCATGTGTCACAAGCAGACCGTCACGTTCTCACATTCCCTGGCGAGAGCCAAGAAGACTGATTTGGCGATGTATCACCATGCGCAGTAGATCATAGAACCTTTTGTATATACGTACACACCAGAAAGGTATCGTGGTTGAAAAATATGGTACTAGTTCGTTATAGTGAGCTAGCTCGCCGAAATGAACTAAAAAGCACATTACTACCCTACTATCATAAGATAAAACTAGCCAAATCTTACGTATTTTAATGTTAAATGTCAAACTTGCCGAGATGGATGTTTACCATCACATACGAATGATATTAACATGCCATATCAGTTCGAGATGTAACCAAAACCTTGCTAGTTTAGAATAAAAAGAGCGAGCGCACTTGGTTCTGTGAAGGATCCGCGTGTTTCGCTGTACATTGACCGAGGCGATGTTGCCAAAGTGGCATAAAATGTTCATAAAATCCTACATTTATACTAAGCTGATTGGAGTTGAGTTCTTTTCACGTTTTTTGGTGGTTATATTAAAAAAGTAAAAATATAGACTGTCTAGAATCTAGATAAATGGCAACAATTTGTGAAATATGCAATTTGCGGTTAGGAAAAGTTTGTATTTTAACCCGAAATGCCTCTTTTGTTACTAAATTAAATAGTGTGATTTCCGGTTAGCGCTCTGAAGTTTAAATAGCTAATTTACAGGTTTTGATAATGACTTCTGTTTACTTGACAGTCCTAACAAAAAATGCTTCCACTACGATGGACAAATCATTATCTATATGGCAACACCGCATTCATCTCTGACCAAATCAGAACGGCTCGCCATCAGCTGTTTTGTGGACGCCATGTTTTTGGTTGCATCTCTAAATTGCCTTGTCTGTCTTCTCTTGGTTCATCAGTATTTGTTCAGTATTGTCAAAAAGCTAGTAGTGGTTGAGTAAAATGTGTATATTTCCAGAGAGCCAAAATATTGCTAAAAGTTCCTTATACCAAATACATATTCTAGTCAAAATCTACTTCTAATAAGTTAAAAAAAAAAACACTATAGACTTGCCTGGTACTGGTCTTGCAATGTAACAGAAGTATTAGTCTTGGTCTTGGTTTTACAAGATTATCAAGTTCTGGTCTTGCTTAATAGTAGTGACAGGAGTGATAGAATGTATAGAGTTGCATTTTTTAACATTATAATTACTTCTGACTTAAATCTAACAAGACCGATACCAAAGCTGGACTTGCGTGTGGCGAAGCCCTAAGTAGACCTCATCTACTACACAGCTAAAAGCGGTGTTTGCTGTTCACTGTCCGCAGTGCTCAATTCTAGCGGTAGATGGCGCTTCGCACTGTCTTATTTCGCGATGCGGTTTCATTTAGCGGCTAAACATAGAAGATTATCAGTATAAAAACCTCATGAGAAGTTTTGCATTAACTATGAGTGAGAATAGATATACAGGGTGTTTTCAAAGTTGAGTCGTTCATTTTAACTGCTTGTAGGACTCGTCGAAAGGGGTTGATATACTAAAAATCACCTATATAAAAGTTGAATAATAAAAGAAATAGTAAAAGACAAGCTGTTAAAATAACTCAACTTGGAAAAAACCCTGTATAAATTATATTGTTTTGTGGTTTTATGGTATACATATCTGATAATGTAATATGTTAGAATATAGTCGTATTTTGTTCTAAAAAATACATTGTAAATATTTTAAATTTGAGCTGTCATTCTCAGAAGTTTGAGTGACTGTAATATACAGGGTGTGCGCAAAGTTGGGGTTTTCCTTTTCAGAAACAACTACCCTTGAAAGAACAAAGGTAATATGTAGTGAAACGAGGGCGACCAAGTAAAAAAAAATAAAGGAAAAAGTATTCACTCTCCAGTTGACGAGAAGGGCTAAGTACGTCTCTGCCCGAAATCATACCGCTCTAACAGAAAATGAAATCAGCTGATGCGCTACCGAGCAGACGCAGGCAAACAAGGAAGGCAAAATGTTGCGTAAAAAGTCTAGGTATTGCATCCCGTCCAATCGATTTGGGAGAATAAATGGTCCAATGAGCATACCGTTCACCATGCCAGCCCAAACATTCACCGAAAATGTTTGTTGAAAATAAGCCACTTCATGTTGCAACAACCACTCACAAAACCGCACTCTTGCTGGAAAATCGTCAGGTTGAAGGGCTTGTACACGTTGGACGTGAAACGGATACAGCCTCTCTTCACGCAGCGTTTGCCACACTTTAGTTTTTGATACTTGCACTTCTCTAGTGCTTGTTGAGGGATTCTCGTCTACGCGATTACCTCTACATGCGTGACCGTAACCGTCGGTTGAAGGTTGCATACTGACCTGACACACTGACCCTGACCCAGTTCTGCCGTCGGGTTGAGACCTTGTACCAGTCTGGGATATCGCGGCGGGTCGCGGCTACAGGACGGTATTCAGATATTTTTGATGTTGCAGAGCCCTTTATCTCGGTTCCCTTAAGACATCGGTGTATATGGTACTAAGAAAAATTGCTTATGTTTTCAAGATCTACACGTCGTGTAAAGGAAAACCCCAACTTTGCGGATATCCGAAATTGTTATACGTTTATTCTCTAAATAAATACTTTGTTGTGTGACATAAGTGAATCCATGCCTCCCTTTATAAGATATTCTATCTGAAATACAAAACTCAAAACGTCTATAAGACTTTGTTGATACTGACCTACCGAGAAACTACGTTCTTGTTCTTGCCCTAAATCTCCAGGAATACTCATTACTTATTTCTTAAGTACTCCTCACAGGAGTGCCTGTCTACTCAAGGATACTTTTTGAAGCGAGAACGTACTTCTACCTAAATTTTTATTTAATCATATTTCAGTTATTTCCACCATGTGTTGTGGTTTGATTTTTGATAATTTTATGCGATGCTTGAAAATCACATGTATTTTTAGTCACGGTGTATAAAAGGATGGGACAAAAGAACGACATTCTGATGTACAAGAGCTATGAATACCAAATTGACCAGACCACTAAAAATAGGTTGATGTGGTGTTGTACCAGAAGGAGACAAGCAAATTGCAAAGCCAGGATAGTCACGTTTGGAAGATGGCAAGTATCATCTTTTATGATATTAAAAGTATATATAACAGTCTAAATTCCGAATTAAAGTTGTTTAAAAGTATGTTAAAAAATATTTCACTGACACTAAGTGCCGTATCGTCGTTCCTCTAATTGTAAGACTCCTTCATCGCTTCCTTGATTTCCATAGTCTTTCCTCTCCTTTAGAAAGGCTGAGGTATTTCTAGATTTCTACTGTATTGTGAGGTTATGTTTTCTTTCTGAATCGTAGGAAATTTCAGGCTATATAACAGATGATATAGATCATAAGCATGTACATTTTGATGCTATGAAAATCGAGCAGGCCATAAAGGCGTCCTACAACTGTTGCAAGAACGACTGACGATACGGCTCTAAACAAAATCACGCTATAAAGTATATTTTCATTGATCATCTCTCCCCAGGCTTTATTTGAAATCCATAGAGCACACGCACGGTCCGACGGTACAAGTCGGACGGACTTATTCCGCAGTTGAGATGACACTTGGCCAACATGACGGAAGAAGGTCCGGTTATAGAACGCCGAAAAAGTGAACGTCGGATTAAAAGTTAATAAAGAATTTATGGAGAAATGTACGCCGTGTTTCAAATTCAATCCTCGCCATTGGGATTTCGGAAATAACAACTGATCATCTGATAATTTCAAGGCCTACCAAGAAATTTTGTCTTTTAAATAACCTAAGGGTGGAATTCACCCGTTATTCTCCACCTATAGGGTAACAGTTCGTCAAATACAGCGAATGAGCTTCAAGTTCCAATCAACAAATTTTAGCAACCAATAGCTATGAAATGTTGAAAACAAAATACTGTCAAAGTATGAGATGACAGCTTTTGAATGAAACACCACCAGGTTATTGAATATTAATAAATTACATATAATTTAGTCAAAATTTAAAAAAGTGTTCGATTTTTAATAAAATTATTTAATATTGTCGATTGTTTATTCATGTTTATAATTTCTTCAATTGATATGCGATTTTACTGACTCAACATCACCTACCGTGTGTCTTTTTCCTATAAACCTCTTGCAGATAGCCATTAAGCACCAACTTGATGACAAGCTCTACCAAAAATTTCATAGATATTGCTCGTTTCCAAACATTCAGGATTTTTGATACCCATACATCCATAGTCAAATATTTTTTGGTTGTTTAGGAAAACGATAAGAATCGATACATAACGATACTTTTCGTGGATCTAAACATCCCTAATCTTGACAGCTTGTCGTTCTTGTCAACTGGGCTGCACGGTGCGGTGTTGCCTTTACTAGCTTACATTTTACTAAAATCTTATGACAAATAAAAGCTTCAAATGAAATATTGACGAATATGAACGGATTTAGAATATAAATTCAAATTGCAAATTTTAAATGTAAAACCAAAGCTATGTCGGAATGATACTTGCAACAGAAGGAATCGAGACACATACTCCCGGCACGGAGAGAGGGAACCGTGAAGGATGCTGACACAATTAAGACGCGATCAGCCGTCTTTCCACACGTCTAGTTAATTAAACCTACGGTCTTGTTGTTTAATTCATATTCGTTATTTGTATTGTAATTAACAACACTTTATAATTACAAATTCTTTGATCGTATTAAATTCCTGCTTTATCGACTAAATTCAAAGTTGTTTTCCGTAAAATAAATAAGAAAGCCTTTTGTGAATCAAGGTTATCATATAATATATTATACGAATATTATAAACGTGTATCAGACTCATTAGTGTCCGAAACTGCACGCATGCGCAGATCGCGCGCTAGCTGTATCTCTCTTACTCACCTACAGAGGATCTATAAAAGAATTTATCAGTCCTAATAAGGATTATGTGATAATTAATTAGAAGTTATGAAAAATTTTTCCGTCTCTGTTCGGAAATACTTAGAATTCCGAAACTGAACACGCAACTTGGCGCCCAATAAAGCGACTTTGTATCTCTTACATCCGAGATCCTAACGGTGAGTGTCGAATTTGAAACACATGGTGTTTGTTTGATTGCTTTTCTATAATAAACTGATTTTATGAGATAGCTGTGTTTTTTTCATAAGTGCAATTTTAATTGATCGCGCAACTACCGTAACTTGAGAGGAAGTGTTCAAACGCTCTAGGTAAGGCACCTTTCTGCAATTCTTCCATCTTTCCTAGGTTATTTTTAGAAATGTTTCTAGCTTGACCGAATATATGTTGTTTCAGTGATCGTGTACAGGAGGATGGGTCAGAAAAACCACATATTGATGCTAGACTGTTGCGAATATACCGTCGAAAACACCACCAAACATAGAATAATGTGGTGTTGCGCACAAAATTTAAAAC
This sequence comes from Acanthoscelides obtectus, assembly GCA_963669975.1. Classification (NCBI taxonomy): domain Eukaryota; kingdom Metazoa; phylum Arthropoda; class Insecta; order Coleoptera; family Chrysomelidae; genus Acanthoscelides; species Acanthoscelides obtectus. Next base: position 5,330,321 of record CAVLJG010000010.1, read on the forward strand.
GAAGTGTAGAGCAAGGGTAGTCACATACGGACATATGTAAGTAAGAAAATTTTATATAATCATATGGTTCGTAGTCGCCCACGAAAAATTGATTGTTGAGGATCAATCGAAATCGTCCTATGAACTCGGGAACGAATCTCGCTGAAACTTTCAGCTTCAGTATACGAGGTCTGTAAATCGGCAACGTTGCGTTCGATCTGGCAACACTGGAGGCGCCCGGCTCGACCGGGAGACAGAGTAACGTGTGATCCGCCTTCACTACAAGTTTGACCTCGCTCGAGTCAACTGATTGCTTCTTTTACTACTAATTTCAGTCAGATCAGCGACTGACGCTTCCGCTTCCATGCCAAATTCCATAAACCCGTTTGATTGAAGAGATATTTCAAAGCTATTTTTCGGGATACAGAGTAGCTTTTCTGTTATTCCAGACTGTAATAATCGAACGCAAACTGTAACAGTGGTTAGTTATCGTTTTGCATAGCATCGGGCGTGTTGGTTTGTTTTTGTTCGCGTACGTCGTCGTGTTTATTTACAATGTTCTCGAATCAAGAGTTCGCCGACATGTTGTTAGTTTACGGTGAAGGTCGTCAGAATTCAAATCTTGCAGCTCATATTTATCGCGACGGATTTCGCCAACGGGTACACCCAGACAGAAGGACAACGTTTACACCCTGTATAATATATTTCTGTACCGAATTTCGGTGTCAGTTCAGTCACTTTGACGTTATTGACCAACAAAGTAGATAGGGTTTGTATGTTCTGGGACGCCCTTGAGCGCCGACCTTCGGTGCCAAACGACCTTGAGAGTTGACCTTCGGTGCCAACCTTGAATCGTGACCTTGAATCGTGACCTTGAGTTTCCGAGTGAGCTTGAGTTTCCGAGTGACCTTGAAGTGTGACCACAATAAGGTCACTCGAAAGCTCAAGGTCACGATTAAAGGTCACACTTCAAGGTCACGTTTCAAGGTTGGCACCGAAGGTCAACTCTCAAGGTCGTTTGGCACCGAAGGTCGGCGCTCAAGGGCGTCCCAGAACACACAAACCCTATCTACTCAACCAACATCCGCATTTTCTCATTTATATTATATATTGGTATGGATTCTTTTTAGGATCTCTTTGAAGTGTACGGAGCATAATCATGGACCTACAGAACGGTTCGGAAAAAGGTACGCGAAAATTACGATGACTCTTGGTGATTGATGGTAGAATGTTTTGCAGAAAAGTTCTGCTAGAAGAGCGACGTTGAGTTTTCACTAAAAGTTGTTGGGATGTGTGTAACATTTATTTAGTTTTATGAAACTGATTACTGTAGTTTAGATACATTTCAGACACATGAATGTTTATATAGCAATCAAGCTGGTAGTTTATAATAAACGAATAATAATTAACGGCTTTTTTATTTGAAATAATATTACACCCTGTATAGGGACTTCATTTGAAAAAGAGCATTTTTATATCGCTTCGTTGTAGTTTTACCGCAGAATATCTACTATCAAACAGTAGTACAACTTTTGCGGATATGAGGAAAGAACGTATCATAACAAACGTTAACCGATCAGTCGACTACACAGCGTCAGGCTCGCGACGGGAATTGCGTACGGCAGCGTCTGGCATCCAGTACCGAGCTCTTACGGTCACATACATAGATATCGGTTTATAGTCATGCCGCGGTTTAACAAATATATTTTTTAGTAATAGTGTATAAAAGGAAGGGGCCCAAAAACTGTATACTGATGTTCAACAACTATGAATACAACGTCGAACAGACCACCAGACATAGGTTGATGTGGTGTTGCACTCAAAAGTACAAAACAAAGTGCAGAGCGAGAGTTGCCACATTCAAAAATAGGTGAGTACGTATACAGGATGACCCAAAATATATGGGCAATAAGACAAGTTGGTATGAAAAATTGTTGCATGTCACTTACAGGGTTTGTCCGCAAAGTAATAGGACTGAGTCGATTTAAACAAATGTATTGAGCCAATCGTTACAATTCTTTAAACACTTTCAAATTAGGCTCCTTCTGCGTCGATGCAGCGCTGCCAGCGCCCAAAATGCTTGCCTTTCATAAGCCTTTTCAGGCGAGGAAACAAAAAAAAGTGTTGGGATGCCGGCCTTGGTCAGGTAGCTGTTCACAAGAAAGGCGGTGTGAACCGAGGCGTTGTCGTGGTGCAGCTTCCAGTCGGCTGCGGTGTCTTGTCGGACCCGACTGACCCTTCGTTTGAGTCTCCTGAGCACTTCCACGTTTTGAAGTCAAAAAAGACAATGAGCATCGTTTTCACTTTGGATTTGCTCATTCTTCCCTTTTTTGGGCGAGGAGACGCCGTCGTGTGCCACTCGGAAGATTGCCACTTTGTCTCGGGATCATACTCAAACATCCACGACTCGTCACCTGTGATTACGTTATTCAAAAATTGGGGGTCACTTTCACACATGTTCAAATTTTCTTGGCACACTTCCAGTCGCCGCAATTTCTGATCGTCAGTGAGCACTTTTGGGACCATCTTCGCGCACACCGTGCGCATGGTCAAATGCTGTGTGACAATGTCATCGACCACAGATTTTGGTAAATTTAACCTCTGGGCAATTAAACGAATACTTATTATCGGTGTTTGTCGAAGTCGAAGGTCTTCCAGGCCTGGTGCCACCGAAACACACCACTTCTTGCTCAAGCAAAAGTCATGGCGGAAGGACATGAGTCCTATTACTTTCCGGACAATCCCTGTATAGTCAAACTATTTGCTGCTATTTTGATACCTACTACACCATGCAAATTGTTTTGTCATAATACCTTACAAGAAATATAGTGGAATCGTGTCTTTTTAGATTTTACTTAACAATAGCGGTTCACAATCATGGACCTACCGTGAAAAAAAGAGCAACGTACGTTGGACAAATTATGGAGTATGGAGGCGATCCAGGTTCAAAGAAAGCCATAGAAGTATCCATTGAGGACTCCGAATGATAATTGATCTTTTTATTTGGATATACTGATGCTGATAAATCTTTTTACTACAAAAGTTACATAGTGGGTTGCATTATTTGAAATAATAAAAATGTTTTCAGGATATATCGTTTTTTATTTATAATCAATGACAACATTTGTTTAATGGTGTCCCCATTTCCTCCGTTAACGTTCATAAATTCATTTATTTGTATCTTATATGTCCTGAATAGTTATCATTAAAATAACATTATTTACTAAATTTTCTTCTCAAAGTTGTCGTTTTACAATAAAAAAATGTTTTTGTTCGTCATCAGCAGTAATTAAGCAATGGAGTCTTGCATTGACTTGACTGCGCTTTCTGTTGTATCTTCAACTGCTCTTTGTTTGCATTTGCATCTTATTCTTAGCTTGTTGAAAAGAATCATTATGTAGCCATGAAGATGAACACTGAACATCAATTTCGTATCGACTGAACAAGGACTTGCTTTTGATTAAAACAAAGTCATCGATATCTTTCTTTGAAATGAAAAAACGAAGAATAGCTGCCATCTAAATATACTGGTCCGACCACAGGCAGTCCACCATGGACAGATGTTTTGTGCTTTTTAACAACTCATCAGCAACGTCTAGGCTTGGCCTCAGGTCAGGACATCGAAATGAGACAGTATCAGGTTCCATCTATTGCCAGAATTGCAGCTTATGCTGGCTGATTAACAACAAAACTTTACGCTTGATCTTTAGACGGCAATTTTGCAACTGGTTGTTATACAGGGTGTCCCATTAGTCGACGTCAAGCCGAAACCGGGTGATAGGCAAAGTCATAACAGCTAGAAATTTCACACCCTACGGCAGTATGGCAACTCCTGTTATTACAAATTTTAACTTTTTTTGGATTTTATTTTTACAATGTAATGATGAATAATGCATCTTCAAACTGGTGTCTCAACCTTACTGCCAACTTTTCTCGTTCAGGAAAAATTGCCACTTATTTCCCAACCAAGTATTCCAAAGTAAAACTTTGCTCAACTTTAACTGGCTGTACTGGAAAAAATGTATTACGAGAGTTTGGCAAGTAACCTTAAAAGTTGGCGCATTTAATAACGATTCCAAAATGGTATAACACTTAGAAGATTACTCGTTAACTAATGCACAATTTTTATTTGAAGAAAAACTGATGAAAATTTTTCAAAATTTCCTAATTAAACAGCGATTATGAAAACGCACGAGGACCCTTAAGGATAACTGTTTGCACAACAGTGGGCGTCAAAATGCTCAAACTGTTTTCCTTCAGCCGCAATACACGCTCGACATCTTCTTAAAAAAGATCGGGTTATTAAACGAGCGAATCCACGGTTATTAACAAACTCAGCTGCTTCCAATAGTCTTTGCCGTAGCTCAGATACATTTTCAATCGGCTTGAAATACACTTTTTCTTTTACAGTTCCCCAGTAAAAAAATCTAACGGATTCAAATCTGGTGATCGGGCTGGCCACGGTATTGTACCAGACCGCCTTATTCATCTGCCTGGAAAGTTTTGATCTCACTGAGAGTGCAAAGTGCGCTGGGCAGCCATCATGCTGAAACCACATGTCCCTGTAAATACTCAGTGGCACGTCCTCCAATAAATTTTCTGAATGATTTTGCAAAAAACCTAAATAAACCTCAGCAGTCAAAGTCTCTGGGAACTCAAACGGACCGATTATTTTACCATTTAAAATTCCTGTCCAATGGTTTATCTTGAAGCGATATTGAGATTTATCTTCTCTCATCAAATGTGGGTTTGCTACGTGCCACTCGTGTAAGTTATGCAGGTTCATGTACCCATCTTTCTTAAATGTGGTCTCATCTGACCATAAAATTTTTTCAAAGAACCGTGGATCTTCCCTGTGTCTTTCTAACATTGTGCGAAAAGCAACTTGGGGCTCATAATCCCGGGGCAGAAGAGCTTGAACACGCTGTACGTGGTACGGATGGAGCACGTTTTTTTGCAAGATTCTATGGGCTGTACTTTTCGGCACACCTGTTTTTAGTTCTATTGCACGCACTGAAGTACTCGGGTCTTCTTCGACAGCTCCTAGCACCACGTCTTCGTAAGGAAGGAAAGATCTTCCCTCACCGTGTGATTGGTTTGGTAGTTGGCCCTCTGAGAACAGTAAGCGGTGCACATTTGTAAACACTCGATGATCTGCATTCGGGTACCTCTCACAGTAAAGTCTCGCTGCAGCACTAGCGTTGCATCTGCATTCCCCATAAATGAGGTGCATGTTAGCATATTCTTGTACGGTGTACACGGACATAGCGGCACTGCACAATCACACTATCAAAGATAGTCTAAGGAAAGCAAATGTTGTTTTGAAGAGCAATTAAACAGTCCAAATCCAAATCACAAGCGATCAACAGTCCAGTTCACGAATCCAAAATTAGTAACAGTACGAAATCAACAAGCACGAACATGTAAAGATGCGCAGTAAACGAAGGAGTACTGATCGGTATCAAAGTGTGCAATAGCAAGTAAGTGATGTGCTTCATCCATACCACATACAGCGTGTTCAACCTCTCCTGCCCCGGGATTATGAGCCCCGAGTTGCTTTTTGCCGCACAATGTTAGAAAGACACAGGAAAGATCCACAGTTCTTTGAAAAAATTTTATGGTCGGATGAGACCACATTTAAGAAAGATGGGTACATGAACCTGCATAACTAACACGAGTGGCACGTAGCAAACCCACATTTGATGAGAGAAGATAAATCTCAATATCGCTTCAAGATAAACCATTGGACAGGAATTTTAAATGGTAAAATAATCGGTCCGTTTGAGTTCCCAGAGACTTTGACTGCTGAAGTTTATTTGGATTTTTTGAAAAATCATGTACAAAATTTATTGGTGGACGTGCCACTGAGTATTTACAGGGACATGTGGTTTCAGCATGACGGCTGCCCAGCGCACTATGCACTCTTAGTGAGAGAGTATCTCGATCAAAACTTTCCGGGCAGATGGATAAAGCGGTCTGGTACAATACCGTGGCCAGCCCGATCACCAGATTTGAATCCTTTAGATTTTTTTACTGGGGAACTGTAAAAGAAAAAGTGTATTTCAAGCCGATTCAAAATGTAGCTGAGCTACGGCAAAGACTATTGGAAGCAGCTGAGTTTGTTAATAACCGTGGATTCGCTCGTTTAATAACCCGATCTTTTTTAAGAAGATGTCGAGCGTGTATTGCGGCTGAAGGAAAAGTTTGAGCATTTGCTGTAAAGGTAAATCATCATCAGCAGCATTTTGACGCCCACTGTTGTGCAAACAGTTATCCTTAAGGGTCCTTGTGCGTTTTCATAATCGCTGTTTAATTAGGAAATTTTGAAAAATGTTCATCAGTTTTTCTTCAAATAAAATTTGTGCATAAGTTAACGAGTAATCTTCTAAGTGTTATACCATTTTGGAATCGTTATTAAATGCGCCAACTTTTAAGGTTACTTGCCAAACTCTTGTAGTACATTTTTTTCCAGTACAGCCAGTTAAAGTTGAGCAAAGTTTTACTTTGGAATACTTGGTTGGGAAATAAGTGGCAATTTTTCCTGAACGAGAAAAGTTGGCAGTAAGGTTGAGACACCAGTTTAAAGATGCATTATTCATCATTACATTGTAAAAATAAAATCCAAAAAAAGTTAATATTTGTAGTAACAGGAGTTGACAGACTGCCGTAGGGTGTGAAATTTCTATATATTTTTCAAAGACCTATAATTTTCAAAACACATACATAAAAATTTTTTAAATATTTTACTGATAGCTGTTATGTCTTTGCCTATTACCCGGTTTCGGCTTGACGTCGACTTCTGGGACACCCTGTATAAAAAATAAAACTCCCCAAATATAATTTTCAAAGGCTTTGAAGTAAAAATGAATGACCCCTTCTAAAATTATGTTCAAAATTATCATGTATCATAAATTCTAAGTGGTCATATTTTTTAGTGACTGTGTATAAAAGAAAAGGACAGAAAAATGACATACTAATGTACAAAATTACGAATACAAAATGGAACGAACCTCGACTCACAGACTGATGTGGTGTTGCACCAGGAAGGAAAGTCTGAAATGTAAAGCTAGAATCGTTACTTTCGGAAAAGTGTAAGTACCACTTTTGCTTCACAAACTTTAATCGCACAGGAAGTACTCGGAAAGAATATTTATATCTTCATCTTTGTTCATATCAACTTGATGCAAATTTGTATTGTTATCCCCCCTTATATCACGTTATAATTTGGCAAAAGAATGTAACTGTGCTCAGTCGGTGGTTAATGAGACGTCGTACTTTGGTCTACTAGGAAAAGAAATAACAAGTAACAAATGTTGGGTCTCTGGCGCTAAAGGAGATACAAACTCACAAGGTACACAAAAATTGATTGAACAAAAAAATAAAACAGAAGTCCTGGAGGGCAAGCAAAAGAAAAATATTTGGTACCGTCGTACAATGGAGGTTCACAGGAATGGGGACTGCTCCTCACCGTCGTGAGTCCTACTTGCAGACAGTTCCCCTCCAGATGAGGGCGAGAAAAGGGCTCCGGCAACAAAATTCACCAAGGGAGGACGATTTCTATCAAAATCTCCACAACCCGATAATCTCCAGCACTGGGTGTGAAATTATTTCACTACCGCGGGTTGTGGGCCGCCGAACTCCTACACGAGAGCACCGGAAATAGCAGCACCAGTTCCCGACGGAAATTATAAAAAACGAGCTCGACTCTTTCTTGTTTTCAGCTACCCTCTCCGAATGATCATCTCGGTATATGTTTTAGGCTGCTTATCAAGCACATGGATCACAACCACGCTCCCATGTTGAAAAAGGACCGCGAATACACGAAACTGTCGATGATTCTTGGCAAAGATGGCGAAAAGTCGTACGCCAAAGAATTAAGGCGATCCAAGAAACAGGATGACGAAGACGATGACCAAAAAAATGACATGTTCGGATATGAAGTAATTCTCTTTGAATGATAATGAAAGGAGTTTTAGTAGCCGTTTTTAAATTAATTTTCAAGCGCATTTTTTAGGAACCCCTGGGGTCTTTAGAAAGTTTGCATGCTAGCATTTAATCGATCAAGAACTTTGCCAAACGTAATCGACGTGATTACGTTGCGAGTGTAGTAGCCGATGAGTTAAGGATTGCTTGTAATATAATATTAAACATCTGAAACGTGTGTCTTATTCCTTTACGTTGTCAGTTTTTGTTTTTTTGCAAGCGTTTATTTGGCTCGACTCGTTAAGCCCGTATCGTAAGTCGTTCCTTCTAATGTAGGACGCCTTTAACGTCGTCAATATGGCGGATGCTACAATACGGCGATTTATCATTTTCATAGCCCCGGTGGTATTGGTGTGAAATGAAGGAGCTTGAAGAGGGAAACATAATAAACAAAGTGACGTCATCCTAAATCCACCACAAAATTCCGATGTATCGTTTTCATAGTAATGGTACAATAAATAAAATTAGATGACATTTACTATGAATCTTTGTGACAAATGACAAAATAAGAATGGAAAAGGTAATAAAACGTAAAGTTAAACTTATTAGTTAATCGTTAAATTTACAATTTGAAATGATTGCGGGTACATTTAACCGCGTAACATGAAAATGTTATCATTTAAAATACATCGCTTTCAGTTGTGACAGCTCATGTCAGCCTGGGTCCCCAATACAAGTTGGTGTACAACTGCTACGAATATAAACTGGAAAGGAGATTTCACAACAGACTGGCATGGAGTTGCAGGAATAAAGAAAAGTTCAAATGCAAAGCTAGATGTTATACGTATAATGACAGGAATGTTATTGATAGTCGGTTCGACGTTCACAATCATACGTATAATGTCAAGGCTAACCTGTACCAAATGACCTCCAGAGTGTACAGTTTAGTTAAGAAGACTTGGAATAATTATAAAATATATTGTAAAGATTAAGCAGTACAGTAAAGAATCCATTTTTTGTTGTTTGATTATTTAAGCCTTGGTGAGGAAATATTTATTTTGTAAAAAGTTGTGGTTGAGGTAAGTTGCAAGGATTTATTATGAGAATAACATGGTGAAAAGAACATGCAGAAAATTATGGGAAAATATTAAAAACAGGCAGCTAGGTAGAAAATAACGATCATCTCTATGAAACCTTTGTGATTTCGTTTTTGGCAAGATTACCATTGAGTGTGTAACAATAGAAATGTTTCCTCTCGTTTTTGGATGATTTATTTTTAATCCACTATACCGTCTATTAAATTGTAGTTTGTGAGTAAAATAATTTTCAAATACCGTCAAACTTACTTTACAACAAGCTGCTAACTGCTTATCGTTCAGCTCCGCTCTGTGGTTTGTTATTCGTACACAACAATCCTCTGATAAAGAAGCCAGATACGAACATGTAAAATAGAGGAATTAAACGGACCAAGTCAGCCAGACCGGTCATAGACATTCGTTCGCTACCCTACAGGTAGTAACTATACATCCGGCAACATTGTCCCTTTTCGTGGCATCGCTACATGGTCGTGTATATGTTTTTTGCGCTGCAGTACGGACAGATAAGTCTTCAAAACCGGTCCGTCGGGCGGTGAGCTTAGATATCAGGGTCGAAAACACTTCAATGTAAGGGAAATCTTAATTAAATTAAATTAAATTAAATTATCTAGTTTGACTGACCTGATACAAACTTATAAAAAAATATATGGGTTTTCGCAGATAACATCAATGGACGTGTTTAAATGAATCAAAAGTTATTTTCCACTTCATTTTCTTGCAAGGGTATTCCACATTGTCTTCACAACTAGGTCTTTGTCATTTTCACCGTTTTCTTTCTTCATATTCCACGCCCAATCTTTCATGATTAGGTTTAGCTGCTCTAAATTTATAGCTTCTAAAAGCTCGTCTCATCTTCACTACATAAGCTGCCTAGCACTGTTTAAAAACAATATTACAAAATTTATTGACAATAAAATCAGATACCATAATTGTTATCAAATTTTCGACAAAATTATGACTAGACGTTTCTCTTTTTAGTTTTTTGGCTAATTAGAGTATTATTTTTACTGTACTCATTGTACATTTATTGACGATTATTAATTAGTTAATGTTTTTTAGATAAGACAACCTGCACAAACTGCAACCGTACATTCAAATTCAAAAGCAATCTCCTGCGTCATCGAAGGTTCAACTGCGGTAGAGAACAACCGAAACAGTTTTTTTGCGATCTGTGCCCGAAGAGATACACACAGATGGACAGTTTGAAGAGGCATAAGAACAAAGCTCATTTATTTCTCGAAATAATACGATTGGACGAACATATTGAAATCGAGAGTACTGACGAATGAATAAGTTTTTGCGATTATGTTTTGGTATTAAGGTTGAATATATGTTTTTTGATATCTAGTATGCCCTTTTTTTATTATCCGGCCTTCAGTTTTCAATCGAATATAATCTTAATAAAATGTCTTTATTAGTTACATAACAATAAGGCGTAGTTTAACCTGTTGGCTACTCTTACACCCTACCCTATTGTGCGAGGAAATATGTACATACAATACAAGAAAAATATACATACGAACCTGAAAGAAAATAAATCGATTTGATGTTCAACCGATTGAAAAAACATATCTTTAAGCAAGGAGGACTCTTTATACTTTTTTATTCTCTCTAGCTTTCAATGGTATTTGCCATCATCATCAGGAGCTGCAATTACATTGATAACAGTAGCAACAATAGTCTTACTGTTATCAATGTAATTGCAGCTCCTGATGATGATGGCAAAGACCATTGAAAGCTAGAGAGAATAAAAAAAGTATAAAGAGTCATCCTTGCTTAAATTTTGTCGAAGTACCCAACAAAAGGCGGAAGCTTTAATTTTTCACCTAACTGGTCTAGACGACAATGACTACGACCATAACAGGTGGGCTGAAAATTCCGTATCGTTTCAATGAAAAAATATTTTTTTCGTCAAAATTCGCTTTTATTATTCAACATAGTTGCCTTCAAGGGCTATACAGCGATTATAACGTTCTTCAAGTTTTTCGATACCCTTCCGGTAGTAATCCTTCGGCTTGTCCTCAAAATAGGCTTCAGTTTCGGCGATGATTTCTTCGTTGCTGTGAAATTTTTTTCCGGTGAGCATTCTCTTAAGGTCTGAGAAGAGGAAATAGTCGCTTGGAGCAAGGTCCGGAGAATACGGTGGATGGGGGAGCAAATCGAAGCCCAATTCATGCAATTTCGACATCGTTTTCATGGACTTGTGGCACGGCGCATTGTCCTGGTGAAACAAGATTTTTTTTTTCTTCATTTGTGGCCGTTTCTTGGCGATTTCGGCCTTCAAACGCTCCAGTAACACTATATAATAGTCGCTGTTGATAGTTTGGCCCTTTTGATGAAAATAATTCCTTGCACGTCCCAGAAAACAGAGGCCATAACCTTGCCTGCTGACTGTTGCGTCTTTCCACGTTTCGGAGGTGGTTCGGATGCAGCCGTCCACTCGGCCGACTGGCGATTTGACTCCGGTGTGTAGTGGTGGAGCCATGTTTCATCCATGGTGACGTATCGGCGAAAAAAATCGGTTTTATTGCGCAAAATCACCTCCAAACAGGCCTCAGAGTCGTCGATGCGTTGTTGCTTTTGGTCAAATGTGAGATTGCGCGGCACCCATTTCGCACAGAGCTTTCGCATATCCAAATATTCATGAATGATGTGACTGACACGTTCTTTTGATATGTTTAAGGCCTCAGCTATGTCAATCAACCGTATTTTGCGGTCTCCCAAAATTATTTTGTGGATTTTTTTCACGTTTTCGTCCGTAACGACCTCTTTTGGGCGTCCACTGCGTGCGTCGTCTTCAGTTGACATGTGACCGGTACGAAATTTAGCAAACCACTTGCGAATGGTTGCTTCGCCCGGGGCAGAGTCCGGATAACACTCATCAAGCCATTTCTTGCATTCGACGGCACTTTTTTTCATCAAAAAATAATGTTTCATTAACACACGAAACTCTTGACTTTCCATGGTTTTCAAAAATAACAAAAGTAGCGTCACTCTCGATACGATAACTCAAAAACTAATGATCCGACAGCTGTCAAATTTTGACAGGCATCTTTTGAAGGTTGGTACTAGCTAAGAAGCGTATGGATTTTATTCTGGTGGCGCCATCTCATAGAAACGATACGGACTTTTCAGCCCACCTGTTATAACTTGAGACGTGGTCATTGTCGTCTAGACCAGTTAGGTGAAAAATTAAAGCTTCCGCCTTTTGTTGGGTACTGTAACGCTTCCTTTCCGCAAAAAGTCCAGAAAAGATGGAATGCAATGAAGATTCCAACTTTTCTGCACAATCACAGAAAGGGGGTTACAATTAGCTTCCGGTAGCTCAGTCGGTGGCATGAAGACATCTACAGGCGTGTAGCTGTGTGTCGACCATGGCATGGCTAGAGGATAGAAGAACAAACAGAACACAAAAATTTAACAGATTTTATTTAACAAAAAAAAGGCATTTTCATTACATTACAATTTTACAAAAATAACAAAATAAGTTTTACATCTTTGGCGCTGCTATAACGCTATCGACTTATCTTTCGCTGGTCCATTTTTACTCGACTGAAGCCAGGATGGCCAGGGGCTTGAAGGGGAGGTCCCAGTTATGAGGGGTGACCTCCATATAGTGGCTTCACAACCAGTTGTAGGCGAAATTAAAGGCGATGGCGCTGCCAAGGTACATGCATGGGTGAAAATATTGGCCAAGGCTAGGCAAAGTGAAAGGGAAAGAGAAAGGGGGTGGCCCCAATCATTTTTGTCCTATACGGACACACATTCTAGAAAATTCTAGCACATGGTGCTATATAACCTTGTGCTACTGAGAAGAAATTTCTAGCCGTTGTTCGATCGGCGGCTCAGGTGAAAAGGAAGCGCGAGGAAGATCGCAGATCAGGAACTCCGCATCAAGCGCTCCAAGCGGAAAATTTTCCAAGCAAAAAAACTAGAGATGGGATTAATGAAATGATAATCGAGAAGTGATTTAATAAATACGATCGGACGGTGAAACCGTTACAGTACTTCGACAAAATTTAAGCAAAGAGGACTCTTTATACTTTTTTTAATTCTCTCTAGCTTTCAATGGACTTTGCCATCATCATCAGGAGCTGCAATTACAATGATAACAGTAGCAACAAAAGTGTAAAATGAATTTAAATTGAATCAACTTACAGTAGTATGTGAGGATGTTGCTAATTGTTGTTTTCGTATAGGATGAAGGAAATGTCCAGTAACATGGTGAGAGCTGGATACATGGTACAATGATTAAAATTATATAAAATATGACAAGACAAGTTAAAGACAGATTAAAAATTATTTAGAAAATATTTGAGCATTACGTCGTGAAGCCACTTGATGATTGCACAAAATGGTGGTTATGTAATAATGAGTGAGATGAACCTTTGACAGAAGGCCGAAGGTTGTCAATGTCTGTGTATCCAGCTCTCACCATGTTACTGGACGTTTCCCTCATCCTATACGTACACAACAATTAGCAACATCCTCACATAGTTGAGTCAATTTAAATTCATTTTACACTTTTGTTGCTACTGTTATCATTGTAATTGCAGCTCCTGATGATGATGGCAAAGTCCATTGAAAGTTAGAGAGAATTAAAAAAGTATAAAGAGTCCTCTTTGCTTAAATTTTGTCGAAGTACCCAACAAAAGGCGGAAGCTTTAATTTTTCACCTAACTGGTCTAGACGACAATGACCACGTCTCAAGTTATATATATATATATATATATAATGTAAAGTAAAAGTGTATATTAAAAACGGCAAAGGCTCTGAAAAAGACCCCTGAGGGACACCTGAAGCAGCCACAGATGGTGAGACACCTTTTGCTCACGATTATTTAAGAAAGTTTCAGAAAACTTAAGAGGAATTCCATAAAATAAAATATATTTTAACTTACTCAACCAAATTTTACGGTTAACCATGTCGAAGACAAGATCATCACTAAAACTGTATAAATATGTCCATCCATATTATTTAAGATATTGTCTGTCAAATGGAGTAGTGAAGAAGTTGTACTATGCTCAGGATGAAACCCAGACAGCGAATAAACAGTTAGTCTCTAAGTATTCAATTACTTGAAGATAAATAACATTTTATAATATGTTTAAAAAGAAACACAGTATGCTAACGGGTCATAAATGATCATGGGTTACTAGATTTATACAAGGAGCATCTCTGGTAAAGGGGGGTTGCATACAGTGCAAATCATTTACGGTTGAGGTCGGTCTGGTTTCAATGTGTACTGTTTCTACACGCTACACACATCGTACAGTGTTGCCACGTTGTTTCCAATATACGGAACAATACTACACTACTAAAAAAAAAGTTCTGTGATTTTTGGCAGGTTTGGTTGTATCTAGATTTTAAAAATAGCATTTTGAAGCTTCACGATTTTAGTTTTTAGGTTGTTTAGGAGAACAAATTTAGGAGCAACGGTTTTTATGCAAAATGTTTGTCTTCTTCTTAGACTCCGGGCTTTAAATCATTTTTTTCTGTCAGGTCATCGTATGGATCAGACGGTCATTTTATTTAGCTTCAATATGAGATTTGATTGCAAATTTTGATGAAAGTGGACAAGTCATTTTGGTGTCTCTATTGGATTTCTATAGCACCTTCAATTTTAAAAAACACAATTGGAAAAATTTCATTCGTTTATCCAAGAAACAAAGATACTAACCAGGGGCAGATCTAGAAAATATTCAGTGTTCCTTTTAATCGAAATAAGTAAGTAAATTTTTTTCAGTTGTGTCGGTGTTACGTACAGTCGGCAGTCGAAGAAGGCTGGTATACGACGACTACGAATACAAAATCGAAAAAACGTTTAGCAACAGATTGATATGGGTGTGTCGAACCAAAGAGAAGTTCAGATGCAAAGCAAGATGTCACACGTACGACAACGCTATCGTTTTGCGGAACTGTATCCACAACCATGAGCCGAATGTGGATTCTCTGAAACGAACAATGGAGGAAGTCAGGCTTAGGGTAGTTACTAGTTACACGAATGCTCACCAAAGCTTTGAAGCTGAGACTGTGGAAACTGTTAATTCGCAGGTCTACTAGACTTGATTTATATGTGACAGAGTGTGTGAACCTAATATTATCTCTCTCTCTCTCTCTCTCGACCACCAAACTCAAAATTCACGTTTGCACCAATTATTTTCTAACATTAAGTAAAATTAACGATTTCGGAAAAATGATTATTCAGAGATATTTGAAGCGTCAAGAATATCTTTTCAAATGATATTGACCCCAAGGCCAAGGTCATTACAAGGTCAGTGGAAAATATAAGCTAATTTCGAAGAACTTTCAGGCAAAAGTCTAGCCTGACACCGACCTAGAAATGATCTTGACTAGGGCATTCAAGTCTGACAGGTAATATCATCATTTTAAATGAGACCCCCTCAGAGTCACGGAAACGGAAGGTGGGAAAATTTGATTAGATACAAGCTTGACCTTGGGTCAGTGACAAATATAAAGGTCATTTCAATGTCAAACAGATATACTGCTTTTAAGTGTTCCAAACAAAAGTTGTATGGTGAAAAAGGGGCTACCTGACACTGACCTTGGCAGATTTTTGACCTTTCACTTTTTGACAAGGTCTTTTAAGGTCAACTCTTCAATGTCGAGCGAGATTTCCACTTATTCGCTTTCTATGGTTTACAAGTTTTCTGGTAAAAGTTCATGAGTTCACAGTTACGGAAACGAAAGGTGGGGAAATTTTTTTGAATAGATATAAGCTTGACCTTGGGTGTTACATGGTGGAAAAGGCGCTACCTGACACTGACCTTGGAAAATCTTTGACCTTGCACTTTTTGGCAAGGTCTTTCAAGGTCAACTCTGCAATGTCGAGCGAGATTTACACCAATTCGCTTACTATGGTTTACAAGATTTCTGGTAAAAAGTTCATAAGTTCACAGACATGGAAATGAAAGATGGCGAAATTTTTTTGAATAGATATAAGCTTGACCTTGGGTCAGTGTCAAACTTAAAGGTCATTTCAAGATCAAACATAAATACAGCTTTTAAGTGTTATATGGTGAAAAAGGGGCTACCTGACACTGACCTTAGTCATTCTTTGACCTTGAACTTTTTGACAAGTTATTTTAAGGTCAACTCTACAATGTCGAGCGAGATTTACACAAATTCGCTTACTATGGTTTACAAGTTTTCTGGTAAAAGTTCATGACTTCACAGTCACGGAAGCGACAGGTGGGGAACATTTTTTGAATAGAGATAAGCTGGACCTTGGGTCAGTGTCAAATTTAAAGGTCATTCCAAGGTCATGCTTAAATACAGATTTTAAGTGTTACATGGTGAAAAAGGGGCTATCTGACACTGACCTTGGAAAATCTTGGACCTTTCACTGTTTGAGAAGGTCTTTTAAGGTCAACTCTATAATGTGGAGCGAGATTTACACCAATTCGCTTACTATGGTTTACAAGTTTTCTGGTAAAAGTTCATGAGTTCACAGTCACGGAAATGACAGGTAGGGAAATTTTTTTGAATAGATATAAGCTCGACCTTGGGTCAGTGTCAAATTTAATGGTCATTTCAAGGTCGAGCATAAATACAGCTTTTAAGTGTTATCTGGTGAAAAAGGGGCTACCTGACCCTGACCTTGGAAAATCTTTGACCTTGAACTTTTTGACAAGTTATTTTAAGGTTAATTCTACAATGTCGAGCGAGATTTACACCAATTCGCTTACTATGGTTTACAAGTTTTCTGGTAAAAGTTCATGACTTCACCGTCACGGAAGCGAAAGGTGGGTAAATTTTTTTGAATAGATATAAGTTTGACCTTGGGTCAGTGTCAAGTTTAGAGGTCATTTCAAGGTCAAACATAAATACAACTATTAAGTGTTATATGGTGAAAAAGGGGCTACCTGACACTGACCTTATAAAATCTGACCTTCAACTTTTTGACAAGGTCTTTTAAGGTCAACTCTACAATTCGCTTACTATGGTTTACAAGTTTTCTGGTAAAACTTCTCAGTCACGGAAACGAAAGGTGGAGAAATTTTTTTTGAATAGATATAAGCTTGACCTTGAGTCAGTGTCAAATTTAAAGGTAATTTCGAAGTCAAGCATAAATACAGCTTTTAAGTGTTATATGGTGAAAATTGAGCTACCTGACGCTGACCTTGGACATTCTTTGACCTTGAACTTTTTGACAAGGTCTTTCAAGGTCAACTATGCAATGTCGAGCGAGATTTATACCAATTCTCTTACTATGGTTTACAAGTTTTTGGATAAAAGTTCACGAGTTCACAGTCACGGAAACGAAAGGTGAAGAAATTTTTTTGAATAGATATAAGCTTGACCTTGGGGTCAGTGTCAAATTTAAAGGTCATTTCAAAAACAAACATAAATACAGCTTTTAAGTGTTGTATGGTGAAAAAGGGGCTACCTGACACTGACCTTATAAAATCTGACCTTTAAACTTTTTGACAAGGTCTTTTAAGGTCAACTCTACAATGTCGAGTGAGATTTACATCAATTCGCTTACTATGGTTTACAAGTTTTCTGGTAAAAGTTCACAGTCACGGAAACGAAAGGTGGAGAATTTTTTTTTGAATAGATATAAGCTTGACCTTGAGTCAGTGTCAAATTTAATGGTCATTTCAAGGTCAAACATAAATACAGCTTTTAAGTGTTATATGGTGAAAAAGGAGCTACCTGAGGCTGACCTTGGACATTCTTTGACCTTGAACTTTTTGACAAGGTCTTTCAAGGTCAACTATGCAATGTCGAGCGAGATTTATACCAATTCTCTTACTATGGTTTACAAGTTTTTGGGTAAAAGTTTATGAGTTCACAGTCACGGAAACGAAAGGTAGGGAAAACTTTTTTGAATAGATATAAGCTTGACCTTGAGTCAGTGTCAAATTTAATCGTCATTTCAAGATCAAACATAAATATACCTTTTAAGTGTTATATGGTGAAAAAGGGGCTACCTGACACTGACCTTGGAAAATATTGTACCTTGAACTTTTTGACCAGGCCTTTTAAGGTCAACTCTACAATGTTGAACGAGATTTACATCAATTCGCTTACTATGGTTTACAAGTTTTCTGGTAAAAGTTCATGAGTTCACAGTCACGGAAACGAAAGGTGGAGAAATTTTTTTGAATAGATATAAGCTTGACCTTAGTCAGTGTCAAATTTAAAGGACATTTCAAGGTCAAACATAAATACAACTTTTAAGTGTTATATGGTGAAAAAGGAGCTACCTGACGCTGACCTTGGACATTCTTTGACCTTGAACTTTTTGACAAGGTCTTTCAAGGTCAACTATGCAATGTCGAGCGAGATTTATACCAATTCGCTTACTATGGTTTACAAGTTTTCTGGTAAAAGTTCACAGTCACGGAAACGAAAGGAGAAGAATTTTTTTTTGAATAGATATAAGCTTGACCTTGAGTCAGTGTCAAATTTAAAGGTCATTTCAAGTTCAAATATAAATACAGCTTTTAAGTGTTATATGGTGAAAAAGGAGCTACCTGATGCTGACCTTGGTCATTCTTTGACCTTGAACTTTTTGACAATGTCTTTCAAGGTCAACTATGCAATGTCGAGCGAGATTTACACCAATTCTCTTACTATGGTTTACAAGTTTTCTGGTAAAAGTTCATGGGTTCACAGTCGCGGAAACGAAAGGTAGGGAATTTTTTTTAATAGATATAAGCTTGAGCTTGTGTCAGTGTCAAATTTAAAGGTCATTTCAAGGGCAAGCATACATACAGTTTTTATAAATTTCCACCTGACG
Source organism: Acanthoscelides obtectus (assembly GCA_963669975.1). Taxonomy (NCBI): domain Eukaryota; kingdom Metazoa; phylum Arthropoda; class Insecta; order Coleoptera; family Chrysomelidae; genus Acanthoscelides; species Acanthoscelides obtectus. The sequence goes on from CAVLJG010000010.1 coordinate 5,349,089, forward strand.
CCTTGGACATTCTTTGACCTTGAACTTTTTGTCAAGGTCTTTTGAAGGTCAACTCTACAATGTCAAGCGAGATTTCCGCTTATTACCTCACTACCGTTTACAAGTTTTCTGGTAAAATTTTATGAAACTTTGCCTTGATCTTACGGCAGTTGAAAGGATGTATGTACTTCAAATATTGTTAAATATTACATTAGATGTAATGATACAAATGATTTGTGATATTGTTTTTGTTAATAAAGTATATGAATCGTTTTCTCGAACCTTGATTATTCCTCATCACAAGTACAATTACTGATGCTCGATCAGATTTACGTTTTAGTTGACTTTAGAAAATAAAAATAGTACAGGTTCAAAAGTAGCGATTTTTCACAATTTCCTAAAAGTGGCGATATCTCAGAAACCGTGCACAATCGGATAAGGACATATATTGTTTTTCTGACTCTATCACAGTTTTGAAAGTTACCAACTTATCCGAAAATCAATTGTTCGACCACTTTGTGGGGGTAGTTTTTAGTCCCGAGCGTGAATTCTGTTCTGTCAACCTGTGGTCTATGAATGACATACGTTGCTTGGCAACACCGGATTGGGAGTGACGCGACAGGTGGCAGACGAGCGACGAGCATCCTTGCTTTGGAAAGACTCTTGTGATATGTAAGGATAATAATTATTTCAATTTGTACCTCCAGGTACGAACGAATAATAAAGTAATCAGACCGATCAGATCCTGAGTTTATCTAACATTACAAACTACTTCAGCATCTGACATCCGAAACTCAATTTCCATCCCTCCTAGAGACAGTTTATGGGAATTCTAGAGGTCCAGGATCTTTCCTGATCCCGGATTAGGATTCAGCTGCAAAAAATATATAGGACTGTCTCACAGACCTCGACCTTTATTCTTTTTGTGCGGCTGTGTTATTTCTCAATCGGGATCTCAATCATTATCGATCCCAAATGAGTCGGTCACTGCTTTGAAGATCATTTTTTCCAGAAACCATCTACGTGCAACTGGGAAAAAAGTACCCGAAAGTCATTTGCGATGGTCACGATTACAAAATCCACGTGCGATGCCCCAACAAAACGTCTTGGCGTTGTAGATGGTACAACAAGTCCAAATGTCTAGCGAAGTTGATCACCAGAGGTGGAGTCGTCGAGGTGTATGGGCAACACAACCATGACGCTATCAGCAGTATACCACCACTATGCAAACCGCAGCCAGTCAGAATTGTTAGGTTTAGATAGAATATAGATGGCGAGTTTGCTTAGTATACTATGTTTAATTCTAACAAATCATTGGCGAATGTTGTACGGATAGATGGTAGGATGAATCATAAAAACAGCTGAAACGCACCTCCTGTGTATTGTAAAAGGACGCTGCACTGGACCAATTGTATAGTTATTATGACTGCTGTGGTTCTAACGATATAGTTCACGACAGACTTATAAAGGGTTGTCCAATAGGGACGCAGGAAAGTAAACGTCAATTTGACATAGACGCCATCTTTGTTTTCTGTCACCGACATGTCATTTTGTTAGTTGAATGTTTACCATTGATCGCTATGGAGTCGTATTCGATTGAAGACCGCATTAAAGTTATTCAAAAATGGTGCAAAAATAAAAAACACTTCGCGCGCTTCGTGAACATTTCGGTCGCAACAACCGCCCAAACGAAACAACCATCGGTCGTCTGGTGCGTAAATTCGAGGCAACAGGTTCTGTGGCAAATCTGCCAGGCTCTGGCCGGCCAAGGAGCGTTCGCACACCGGAAAATATTGCTGTTGTGAAGGAGAGTGTGAGAGACGATCCGAAACAATCAACAACGCGTCGATCCCAAGAATTGGGCATTTCGAGAACCAGTTTGCTCCGCATTCTCCACAAGGATTTGAATGTACACGCCTACAAGATCCAATTGACGCAAGAGCTGCGTCGGGCGGACCATTTTTCGCGCCGAACGTTCTCAGATTGGCTCCTTGAACACCGCCAAATTGATGCCAATTTTTCATCAAAAATCATGTTCAGCAACGAAGCGCATTTCACTTTGAATGGGACGGTAAACAAGCAAAACTACCGCATCTGGGCGAACGAAAATCAAGAGTAGCCGATGCATCCTCAAAAAGTGACTGTGTGGTGTGCATTGTGGTCAAAAGGCATCATCGGACCTTACTTTTTCGAAAATGCGGCAGGGGACGCCGTTACCGTCAATTCTGAGCAATATCACGTGATGATAGAGGACTATTTTTTGCCGCAACTTGAAGGAATGGATATGGACGATGTTTATTTCCAACAGGACGGTGCAACATGCCACACAACCAACGTCAATATCCATCGATTGCAGTCCTTCTTCGGTGATCGCGTGATTTCGCGCAGAGGAAATGTGCCATGGCCACCAAGATCGTGCGATTTGACTCCCTTGGACTTCTTTTTATGGGGATATTTGAAAAGCAAAGTCTACGTCAACAAACCAGCCACCCTCCAAGAACTCAAAAACAACATCATTGCCGAGACAAATGCCATAGAACCGACCATGTTGCAAAATATCATTGAAAATTTCGACCATCGCGTGGACGTCTGTAAATCCAGTCGTGGTGAGCATTTGAGCGATATTATTTTTCATACATAAATGGTATAAATGAACCTTCAAAATAAAGTACCCAACTTGATTTGAATATCAATCTTTCTTGTTTTAATATGCGTTTACTTTCCTGCATCCGTTTTGGACAACCCCATAGTGTTTGTTTACATTTTTTCCGTTTCTTCAGAATTTCGACACGCATCTGTTAAGCTTATTATATGATACAGGTCGAAGTAATCATTATAGCTGGTTGATCTGTATAAACTATACATTTTAGTATTATGCAATAAAATAAAAACCATAAAGTGTTTCATGATTGGTTTATGTAGTGGATCTACAGTAAATCGCAATGTTTCGATACGGGCACAGCAATACAATCACATAATGTGACTGTGCTATAAATGAAGTGACTCTAACCGCTAGACCCCACCTTCTTCCCGCACCCCGCACATCCACAAACTAGCAGGTCACGCCTCAAAAGCCGCCTTGGTTTCATGGCTTTTTTACGACCGTTGTTAAAAAACGTAGACACTATAAGTATGTTGAGTGTTGCAGATTTTGATGACGAGTTTTTATTGAATACCGTCCTGACAAATGGCTTTTCAGATTCTATATATTTGATTCAAAGGAAGTTCTAGTAGATCTAGAACCACCTCTTGACGATGGTGCACAATTAATACTGAAATATATAATCCTATCATAATAAAGTGTGACTTGAGCTTTTTCTGATTCACTTAGAAAAAGAAACCTGTATCTAATAGTAATAGATTTTTTATGTTGAATAATTACTATTTTGGGGATTCCATTTTTTATAAATAAAATTTAATGTGCTGAACGATGATTTTGTTTATACGCTGGATATCAGAAAAAGCACCCCATGCTTTAGACATATTAATGGACTTTATTGGAGAAACACCTCTCACGCTGGACTTCTGAGACAACATTTTGAGAAGCAGGACCTTTTTTTATCTGCGGACAGTCTCGAGGGTTTTGCCGTCGAGTCTACTACGAAGGTAACTCTGAAAGTATGGTAACTGTACATCATCAAAAAGCTTAAGCATTGTTCTGTTTTTTTTTTATAAAATGTCATTCCAGTCGATGCATTTATGAAGACGCCGTTGTAGTTTTGCTATGTCCATGTCATATCACCGCTGTACCTGATATTTCACGTAGTCGTCGGAACTGAATTGCTTTCTTGTCAAATGCGTTTTAAACTTAGGAAACAAATTCACTTTTAGTTTTGAAGTGACCTCGTTTTGGGTACGCGGATACAGAAAAGATATTTACCCAGAAACTAAAGTATACTTTCCCCCCTAGCATCCTGAAAATTTGCCCCACAATTTTGTCATGCTCCGATACTCGAATACCTTAGAGCTTGTGAATCTACATGGTGAACAATACAGAGTATCCAAACTTGGCGTTTTTCTACATACTTCGTGGCATTCCAGGGACAATCTACGTCTATCCAGGCAGCAAGTATCCAAAAATCATCTGTGAAGGTCACGATTACGGCATACACATAAAATACGCCTCAAGGACAACATGGAGATGCACTTCTTACTCCAAGTGCAAATGTCCTGCAAAGCTGGTCACTAAGCAGGGAATCGTGGAGATACACGGAGAGCACAACCACGAGAACCTGATGCAGATACCGAAAAATATTAAAGCGCAGAAAGTCACTATTGTAAGGATGTAACGTGAAAATCGTTTGACAAATAAATGATATTTATTGACTCGTCTTTAACTTACTCTGTTTCCTGATTCTCTGTCGGGCTTGCAGATTTTACTTCTAAGGAACCGTTCTCACCGGTAACAGCTGAAAACCCCAACTCGACACGACACATACAGGGTATCCCAAAACTATGAACGAAGTGTGCTAGAAAAAACTTTAAATACAAAAGTATCAGGAAATCAATTGGCGCATCGATGGCTAACCTTGGATTTGACGTTCACGTTCACTTCAAGGGTGATTTTAAGGACAAGTTGATTTTTTCAAAGGGAACTCCCATTTTTTATTGCAGGAATAGAAAGTCGAACAAATGTTGTTTTTTTTATTTTTGATTCCAAGGTCAATTGTTGGTCTTCCCCGGAATTTTGTGAAGCAGCGGATAGCTGGAAAGAAGAAGAATATTAAAGAAGAACTGTTAATGCGAAAATTGCAGAACACATCTGAAGGTGACCTTCATTCTGGTCTTGTCTGTGACCTTGTTCAATTCGAGGTCAACTTAATTTGTTCACATGGAAACCCTCAATTATGATCCCAGCGCTAGATGGAGAAACATGTCATGTTCAAAGGGCACGACAATAGGTCGTTTGACCTTGAAAGAACCTCTAGATGTCATTTTACCCAGGTTAATTAAAGCTTTGAACATGCATTTTTTTCATCTTTCAGTGCTGGGATGAAAATTGAGGGTTTCCATGCGAAAAAATCAATTTGACCTTGAATAGTCCTCCAAAGTTTACTAGAAGACATTTCAAGGTCAATTTTTGCTCTATCATGGGATTTTTTTACGGAATGTTGTGAAGCAGCGGATAGGTGGAAAAAGGATATTAAAGAAGAACTTCTAACGAACAACTCATCTGATGATGACCTTCATTCTGGTCTTGTCTGTGACCTTGTTCAATTCAAGGTCAACTTCATTTTTTCACATGGAAACCCTCAATTATGATTCCAGCGCTAAAGGGAGAAACATGTCATGTTCAAAGGTCACGAAAATAGGTCGTTTAACCTTGAAAGAACCTCTAGATGTCATTTTACCCAGGTTAATTAAAGCTTTGAACATGCATTTTTTTCAACTTTCAGTGCTGGGATGAAAATTGAGGGTTTCCATGCGAACAAATTAATTTGACCCCCCTCAATTTTGATCCCAGCGCTACAAATGGAGAAACATATCATGTTCAAAGGTCACGAAAATAGGTCGTTCGATCTTGAAAGAACCTCTAGGTGTCATTTTACCCAGGTATTGATGCTTTGAACTTGCATTTTTTTCAACTTTCTGTTCTGTGATCAAAATTGAGGGTTTCCATGCGAAAAAATCAATTTGACCTTGAATTGTCCTTCAAGGTTTACTATAGGATGTTGCAAGGTCAATTTTTGCTCTTTTATGGGATTTTTTATGGAATGTTGTGAAGCAGCGGATAGATGGAAAAACGAGAATATTAAAGTAGAACTTTTAATGCGAAAATCGCAGAACTCCCAACAACTCATCTGATGATGACCTTCATTCTGGTGTTGTCTGTGACCTTGTTCAATTCAAGGTCAACTTCATTTTTTCACATGGAAACCCAAAATAGGTCGTTCGACCTTGAAAGAACCTCTAGGTGCCATTTTACCCAGGTTAATTGACGCTTTGAACTTGCATTTTTTCAACTTTCTGTTCTGTGATCAAAATTGAGGGTTTCCATGCGAAAAAATCAATTTGACCTTGAATTGTCCTTCAAGGTTTATTAGAGGATATTTCAAGGTCAATTTTTGCTCTATCATGGGATTTTTTTACGGAATGTTGTGAAGCAGCGGATAGGTGGAAAAAGGATATTGAAGAACTTCTAATGCGAAAATTGCAGAACACCCAACAACTCATCTGATGATGACCTTCATTCTGGTCTTGTCTGTGACCTTATTCCATTCAAGGTCAACTTCATTTTTTCACATGAAAACCCTCAATTTTGATCCCAGCGCTAAAAATGTAGAAATATGTCATGTTCAAATGTTACGAAAATAGGTCGTTTGACCTTGAAAGAACCTCTAGGTGTCTTTTTACCCAGGTTAATTAAAGCTTTGACCATGCATTTTTTCAATTTTCAGTGCTGGGATCAAAATTGAGGGTTTCCATGTGAAAAAAATCTATTTGACATTGAATAGACATTCAAGATCACAGCCAAGGTCATAATGAAGGTCACCGTCTGATGTGCCGTTAGGTGTCCTAAAATTTTTGTATTAAAAGTTCTTTAATATCCTTCTTTTTCCAGCTCTCCGGTGCTTCATAAGATTTCAATTGACCTTGAAATAACCTCTAGATGATCCTTTAACCCTTACGATATTGATACCATTGAAAAGGATTTTTTTCTATCACTGCAATAAAAAATGGGGAATCCCATTTGAAAAAATCAACTTGCCCTTGAAATGACGGTCAAGGTGTATTGCAACGTCACATCCAAGGTCACCACGTCAAAACGTCATGGATACTCGTGAAAAAGGTCAAAAGTAAATAGGAAAAAGACAGATGTCTATTGACGTGAACAGCTGGTCAGCACTGACATATTTGACTGTTTATAACTGTATATGGTACATGTCAACATCAGGTTGAAAACGATTTGTCATGATGCTTTTGGTGGATATAGTAAAGCTTTCAATGACTTGTAAAAGAGTAATGATATGATCTTCCTGATACCGCCTTTCTTTTTAGACACGATATACTTCGACGTGGGTACGAAGAATCCAAAAATCATAGTCGACAATCACGACTTTAACATGGCGAGGAAAACGGATTCAAAGACGATGTGGATCTGTGCTGGGTACTTTAAAACTAAGTGCAGGGCTAGAGCTACTACAAGTGGAAGAATGGTCTATGTCACTGGGGCTCATAACCATGAGCCTAAGCAAAAGAAGTCCAAGTTCACGAATATGTTGTCGCAGAACGTGACTATTGTCAGACAAGCCTACGTGGCTTGAATATAATCAGTATGTTTGATGAAATTTTGTAAGCAACGTCAAAGATAAAGTTGGAATGAAGTTAACTGGACAATTAGACCTTTTTAGGAAACATTTTCAGTGCCATATACTTGAAACACGATTCAAAAAAGGGCAACTTGACTTTGATCTCTAACAAACAACCAACTAGTATCTTGAAAAAGATAAATTTTGATTTTCAGGTAATGATCTTGTTATTGCCTCTGAAGTACGAGCTCTGTAAATTAAGTGATGAGACTGTTTTTTTTCAAATTGCTTAACCAAATGATTCGAGCGAGTTCAAACGTGTACTGAAGGCGGATCACATGTTCCCCTGTCTCCCCTCCAATTGCGACGCCTTCAGTGTTGCCAGATCAAATGCTACGTTGCCGGCCCCATCAGTTAATTTATGGACCTTGGATTTTGTTCTTAATATTCGGTACATAGTAGTTTGTTAGGACAATATTAGTATTAAAGTCATCACCTGTTTTTTGTAATGTCCTTTTTCGTGCTACATTTATAGTTGTGCTTTGTACAATGGATTATTTTTTGTACTGTTTGTCTGCGTGAAAAACTGTGGATATATCCATATTTGAATTAAATTTTATTGGATCTGTCTTTGATTTTACATTACTCCTCCCTATACTGCTAGCAAATCTTTCATATACGTGGTTTTCGATTAATCCGTGGTGGGAAGTTTTTAAATGTAATTCCAACCATAGAAAGTTGACCAAACCATATTCTTCTGCAGCTACTTTAAAAAACTCAGTTTCTTGAAGCTGCAACAGTGACGACTGATGTTAAACCCGCAAACATATTTTGACAGCGATAAAGATATATATTTTCTAGAATCTTTCATTCCATTTATACTTCAACCTCCTCAAGCATTGTAGATTAAGGCATTCTAAAGATAATCCAATGAATTTTCGTGACGCCTTCATTTTTTAGGAACGATCTATTTTGAAGCAGGTACCAAGAACCCGAAGATCATCGTCGACGATCACGATTTTTATCTAGAGAGCAGCAGACCCACCAAGAGTACGTGGTTCTGCTGCATGAACTACAAGACCAAATGCAAGGTGCGAGTTTCGACCTCTGGCACATACGTTGTGGTCAACGGGGTCCACAATCATCTTCCCAGGAAGAGGGTCAATGCCAAGTACAGATCTAAGGAAGTGACTATCGTCAGGGCCAGTTAAAGAAGCGAAAAGGACGCCTCTAAATGGACTTTTCACATAGAAACCCTCAATCATGATACCAGCGCTAAATGGAGAAACATCTCATGTTCAAAGGGCACGATAGTAGGTCGCTTGACCTTGAAAGAACCTCTAGGTGTCATTTTACCCAGGTTAATCAAAGCTTGGAACATGCATTTTTTTCAACTTTCAGTGCTGGGATGAAAATTGAGGGTGTCCATGCGAGAAAATCAATTTGACCTTGAATAGTCCTTCAAAGTTTACTAGAAGACATTTCAATGTCAATTCTTGCTCTCTCATGGAAACCCTCAATTTTGATCCCAGCGCTGAAAAAGGAGAAACATGTCATGTTCAAAGGTCGCGAAAATAGGTCGTTCGACCTTGAAAGAACCTCTAGGTGCCATTTTACCCATGTTAATTGACGCTTTGAACTTGCATTTTTTCAAATTTCAGTGCTGGGATCAAAATTGAGGGTTTCCATGTGAAAAACTCAATTTGACCTTGAATTGTCCTTCAAGGTTTACTAGAAGATGTTTCAAGGTCAATTTTTGCTCTATCATGAGATTTTTTTTATGGAATGTTGTGAAACAGCGGATAGATGGAAAAAGGAGAATATTAAAGTAGAACTTTTAATGCGAAAATCGCAGAACACCCAGCCACACATCTGATGGTTACCTTCAATCTGGTCTTGTCTGTGACCTTGTTCAATTCAAGGTCGACTTCATCTTTTCACATGGAAACCCTCAATTTTGATCCCAGCGCTAAAAATGGAGAAGCATGTCATGTTCAAATGTCACGAAAATAGGTCGTTTGACCTTGAAAGAAAGAACCCGAAGATCATCGTCGACGATCACGATTTTTATCTAGAGAGCAGCAGACCCACCAAGAGTACGTGGTTCTGCTGCATGGACTACAAGACCAAATGCAAGGTGCGAGTTTCGACCTCTGGCACATACTTTGTGGTCAACGGGATCCACAATCATCTTCCCAGGAAGAGGGTCAATGCCAAGTACAGATCTAAGGAAGTGATTATCGTCAGGGTCAGTTAAAGAAGCGAAAAGGACGCCTCTAAATGGACTTTTCACATGGAAACCCTCAATTTTGATCCCAGCGCTAAATGGAGAAACATCTCATGTTCAAAGGGCACGAAAATAGGTCGTTCGACCTTGAAAGAACCTCTAGGTGTCATTTTACCCAGGTTGATCAAAGCTTTGAACATGCATTTTTTTTCAACGTTCAGTGCTGGGATGAAAATTGAGGGTTTCCATGCGAAAAAATCAATTTGACCTTGAATAGTCCTTCAAAGTTTACTAGAAGACATTTCAATGTCAATTCTTGCTCTCTCATGGAAACCCTCAATTTTGATCCCAGCGCTGAAAAAGGAGAAACATGTCATGTTCAAAGGTCGCGAAAATAGGTCGTTCGACCTTGAAAGAACCTCTAGGTGTCATTTTATCCAGGTTAATTGACGCTTTGAACTTGCATTTCTTCAACTTTCGGTGCTGCGATCAAAATTGAGGGTTTCCATGCGAAAAAATCAATTTGACCTTAAATTGTCCTTCAAGTTTTACTAGAGGTTGTTTCAAGGTCAATTTTTGCTCTATCATGAGATTTTTTTTATGGAATGTTGTGAAACAGCGGATAGATGGAAAAAGGAGAATATTAAAGTAGAACTTTTAATGCGAAAATCGCAGAACACCCAGCAACACATCTGATGGTTACCTTCATTCTGGTCTTGTCTGTGACCTTGTTCCATTAAAGTTCAACTTCATTTTTTCACATGGAAACCCTCAATTTTGATCCTAGCGCTAAAAATGGAGAAACATGTCATGTTCAAATGTCACGACAATAGGTCGTTTGACCTTGAAAGAAAGAACGCGAAGATCATCGTCGACGATCACGATTTTTATCTAGAAAGCAGCAGACCCACCAAGAGTACGTGGTTCTGCTGCACGAACTACAAGACCAAATGCAAGGTGCGAGTTTCGACCTCTGGCACATACGTTGTGGTCAACGGGGTCCACAATTATCTTCCCAGGAAGAGAGTCAATGCCAAGTACAGATCTAAGGAAGTGACTATCGTCAGGGCCAGTTAAAGATGCGAAAAGAACGCCTCTAAATGAACTTTTCACATGGAAACCCTCAATTATGATCCCAGCGCTAAATGGAGAAATATCTCATGTTCAAAGGGCACGAAAATAGGTCGTTTGACCTTGAAAGAACCTCTAGGTGTCATTTTACCCAGGTTAATCAAAGCTTTGAACATGCATTTTTTTTCAACTTTCAGTGCTGGGATGAAAATTGAGGGTTTCCATGCGAAAAAATCAATTTGACCTTGAATAGTCCTTCAAAGTTTACTAGAAGACATTTCAAGGTCAATTCTTGCTCTCTCATGGAAACCCTCAATTTTGATCCCAGCGCTGAAAAAGGAGAAACATGTCATGTTCAAAGGTCGCGAAAATAGGTCGTTCGGCCTTGAAAGGACCTCTAGGTGCCATTTTACCCAGGTTAATTGACGCTTTGAACTTGCATTTTTTCAACTTTCAGTGCTGGGATGAAAATTGAGGGTTTCCATGCGAAAAAATCAATTTGACCTTGAATAGTCCTTCAAAGTTTACTAGAAGACATTTCAAGGTCAATTCTTGCTCTCTCATGGAAACCCTCAATTTTGATCCCAGCGCTGAAAAAGGAGAAACATGTCATGTTCAAAGGTCGCGAAAATAGGTCGTTCGGCCTTGAAAGGACCTCTAGGTGCCATTTTACCCAGGTTAATTGACGCTTTGAACTTGCATTTTTTCAACTTTCAGTGCTGGGATGAAAATTGAGGGTTTCCATGCGAAAAAATCAATTTGACCTTGAATAGTCCTTCAAAGTTTACTAGAAGACATTTCAAGGTCAATTCTTGCTCTCTCATGGGATTTTTTTATGGAATGTTGTGATGGTGACCTTTATTCTGGTCTTGTCTGTGACCTTGTTCGATTCAAGGTCAACTTCATTTTTTCACATCGAAACCCTCAATTTTGATCCCAGCGCTGATAAAGGAGAAACATGTCATGTTCAAAGGTCGCGAAAATAGGTCGTTCGACCTTGAAAGAACCTCTAGGTTCCATTTTATCCAGGTTAATTGACGCTTTGAACTTGCATTTTTTCAACTTTCAGTGCTGGGATCAAAATTGAGGGTTTCCATGCGAAAAAATCAATTTGACCTTGAATTGTCCTTCAAGGTTTACTAGAAGATGTTTCAAGGTCAATTTTTGCTCTATCATGAGATTTTTTTTATGGAATGTTGTGAAACAGCGGATAGATGGAAAAAGGAGAATATTAAAGTAGAACTTTTAATGCGAAAATCGCAGAAGACCCAGCCACACATCTGATGGTTACCGTCATTCTGGTCTTGTCTGTGACCTTGTTCAATTAAAGGTCGACTTCATTTTTTCACATGGAAACCCTCAATTTTGATCCCAGCGCTAAAAATGGAGAAACATGTCATGTTCAAATGTCACGAAAATAGGTCGTTCGACCTTGAAAGAACCTCTAGGTGCTATTTTACCCAGGTTAATTGACGCTTTGAACTTGCATCTTTTCAACTTTCAGTGCTGGGATCAAAATTGAGGGTTTCCATGCGAAAAAATCAATTTGACCTTGAATTGTCCTTCAAGGTTTACTAGAGGATCTTTCAAGGTCAATTTTTGCTCTATCATGAGATTTTTTTATGGAATGTTGTGAAACAGCGGATAGATGGAAAAAGGAGAATATTAAAGTAGAACTTTTAATGCGAAAATCGCAGAACATCCAGCAACACATCTGATGGTTACCTTCATTCTGGTCTTGTCTGTGACCTTGTTCAATTCAAGGTCGACTTCATTTTTTCACATGGAAACCCTCAATTTTGATCCCAGCGCTAAAAATGGAGAAACACGTCATGTTCAAATGTCACGAAAATAGGTCGTTTGACCTTGAAAGAAAGAACCCGAAGATCATCGTCGACGATCACGATTTTTATCTAGAGAGCAGCAGACCCACCAAGAGTACGTGGTTCTGCTGCATGATCTACAAGACCAAATGCAAGGTGCGAGTTTCGACCTCTGGCACATACGTTGTGGTCAACGGGGTCCACAATCATCTTCCCAGGAAGAGGGTCAATGCCAAGTACAGATCTAAGGAAGTGACTATCGTCAGGGCCAGTTAAAGCGAAAAGAACGCCTCTAAATGGACTTTAAAAACTCGTACTAGCTTTGCTGTCAAAAACTGCGCAGACTATTTATATATTTATTGGTACCGTATTGCTTATATTCTCAGAGCTTGAAAATGTAAAAGCGACGTATAAAACGCACATATGTCTTTTCAGTAGTATTAAAAATACCTATTTATTAAAAGAATAAACTATTACAAAGTCAAAATGGTTGTATTATGTCCTACGTTCCTTAGTCATGTCTAGAAGGTTTTTCTTCCTGCGTCTGGTTATTTTAGTTTGTTTTGTCATATTTTCGAGGCGTATTTATGCTTGAAATTTATCCCGTGGTTTTCATGGCCACTAAATAAAACCACATTTCTTCGTAAGATTGTTCATGTTCAGGCCTTTCATTTTTGTATTCTGATATTATCTCAGTATTGGACGCCGAAATACAGTATATAGATCAGGTAGAATAAGTGAACAAACGATTTTACTTTATGGAAGTAATGAGCAAGACTAAGCTGCTTCTGACATTCTAATTACAAAATTACATATTCATTTATCGTACTCGTAACATGGAGATTTCTCCTTCCTCTGCGTTAATCCAACGGTAATAAATCTCTATCCCGCTTCTGAAACACCTTGACAGTCTGTCACTCTAGCTTTGCATGGGCATTTTGGCGTATGTTTATCCGATTTTAATAATTTTTGGCATATATGTTCAGTGTCCCTTACTAGTAAAATGATTAAATTTTACGCTTGATTCGTCAACTGACCGGTTTAATAATGTGTTGAGTATCCACGATTTCTTATACACTCATTGACACGCCTGGGAATCGTGCTGATAAGGTGGTCGATATCCTGTTGAGGTCTCTCAATCCAGGCTACAGCAACTGAGTGAGTAGAAGCTGCTAAAGTCTGTGAAGGGTGTGGCAAACTCGAGTGCCTGCGACCTATCATGACCCAGTCATGTTCAATTGGAGATAGGTCAGGCGATCGGATTTTGGATTGTGTTTAGGTATCGAATAAGATGAGGCTCCCGATAATTTTATCACTTGTTATTCATGGAAAGATAAATCGATGTGTAAAGAATTCTTGAATTCTAATAAACATACGTAGGTGTTTAGCTTTTTTGTCATTCATCATATTGGCGTTGCAGTTGTTATTCGTACTTGCAAGCATATGTGGTTTTCTTTAGCGGCCAAACATGTTAGGACTAGCCAAAATACAGGGTGTTTTAGTTTATTGTTGCATAACTTTAAGATTCGATAGAACTTTTAAAATTAATGCATAAAGTCCATATAAACATGGGTCGAAACTTAGGCATTAATTTTAAAAGTTCTGTCGAATCTTAAAGTTATGCAACAATAGACTTGAAACACCCTGTATATTTCCACACCACGTCCTTGATTTTTATAAGTTCACCAGTTATTGTTTGGTTTCCCGAAACAGGTAATAAAATATTCTGCAGTCAACCCGAGTCACGTGCGGCCGAAAATCTCTCACCGCTACTTTTCAGGTCTGGTCTATTTCGGCAAAGGCAGGTCGTCGAATCCGAAATTGATCCTCGACCTCTACGACTTCAACTTCGAAGGGAAGCATAAGAACAAAACGTATTGGAATTGCAGTTGCTACTGCAAGACCAAATGTAAGGCCAGGCTCACAACGAGCGGTAACGGCGTGGTCTTAAGGCAGGTTCACAACCATCCCGCAACTATAAGCGATCTGAGCAACTTGGCTTGCAAGAGCGTCGTTATCAAAAGGAAATGAGGATATTTATTGTAGTGTATGCTTGTATGTAGTTTTAAGCTTCAGTGAATAAAGAATGTGACTTATGTATTTGAAGTTTGAAAGGATTGGATTTTTCTGTACAGGGTGTTCCAACAATATTCCTTGGACACAGTAGTATTTTTAGGAAATGATTTAGCTCGATGAAAAAGTGCTTTGTCCGTTAGAGTATCCTTTTTAAATCATATTTTTAAGATATTTCTGGAACCGATAGTCCGGTTTGAATGACATTTGAAACACGTGCGTTTTGCTCGGCTTCCTAATATTTGACTTTTACAAAAAACCTGAAAATGTTCGAGAAATATAAAAAAATATGTTTTAAAAAGAAAACTTTGACGCTGTCTAACGGACAAACGAAGCACTTTTGCATGGAGTTAAATCAGGTCTAACCCACTTATTTGGAGTCTAAAAATACGTGGTACTTCTATGTCCACTTAATATTGCAACGCTCCGTATAATTATCTGAAAAGGTGCATTTCTTGCTTACCATCGGATATAAAAAAAATTGTTCGCCTAAGGATGAATCTTGGCAGTCTGAAACGACCAAATACGAGGGCGGTCCGGTAAGTACTTGGCATACAAAAGAAAAACGAAAATTAGTGAAGTACTTATCGGACGCCCCGCGTAATAAGAACGGTCGTTCAAAGCTTACTAGTTAGTCTATGAGTTATTCTGATTGGATTTCTTGCATAATCTTATGCAACGATTCCGCATGTTGTGTTGGACCCAAAATTCAACCAAAAATGGTCTAATAGTTATTTATTATACAAGGAAAAAAAGTACTAGATTTTAGCTTCGAAACCGAAAGCTAAAATCTAGAATTTTTCCGTGTATAATACACATTTTTTTTTCTGTGACGGGAAAAAACCGACGATTTAATATTGAAAAATTATATTATTACAATATTTATCGATGGTAAATTTGAATTCTGAAATTAGTAGGCTATGTTGTACTTGGGATTGCAGGAAAAAATACCCCTTTTTTTCCCGGGGAAAAAAGTAGTTTCATAAAAAGTGACATTTTGTTACCTGTCAACAAACATAAAATGTCAAACTTTTTTCCGTCACAGAAAAAACAATATTAAAAATAATTTTTTTCGAACAAACTTTGTTTAGGTTTTGTTAATCCTGAACAAAAAATACTCGTATGAACTTTTCTTTAAAGTTGATAGTTTTCGAAATATAAGCGATTTGATATTTTGAAAATAAAATACTTTGACCACGTTTCCAAAGTTCCTGAATATTCGTCAAACATCCATTGACAAAATCCCAAAGCATTTTATTATTCTGTTATGTTCTTTACCTACCTTTGTTTTTACTTTCTACGCCACAGTCGCTCTCTTCCTTTTCGGTACCGGGGTATACATAAGGACCAGAACATATTTGCTGTTACGTGCCAAAGTCACGTAATCTTTTTTTACTATTTATCACTTAACCGTAATTTGAATTTCTCTTCATTGATAATAGAGAGCCCATTCCTAGTTGGTTTCCTATAAAACATATCTTCTTCAAGGCCATTGCTTCTAGAACGTTACGTGTTCTGCGTGGTGCAGGGGTCGTTTCGTCATTTTCCGGACTCTGGGATATCAGGCCCAAAGCGCCAATTCATGGACTATTTTGGTTTGGATGCTACGTCTTCCATTTTTTTTATATGATTTTGACCTTCAGCGGTAAGTTTTTTTTATATACCTTCGGACCACGTGGCTTAATGCGTGTCGCGATGACGTTCGTTCTATATCTGCTTGTTGTATTTAAGATTTATAACATCCTTTCTTTTTTTTATTACTCGCACTCCGACTAACATCTCGGGAAGTTGTGGCTTAATCCGTCCTAAGTCACTGGCGCTCTTAACCCCTCCTACTCTCCGCTAGACAACTGTTTTGCTTGGACCAACCGTTAGATAGTATTTATCATTGTTTTATTATATTAATTAACAAAAAAAAGGCGTGGCATTGCAAGACATTTCGATTCGTTTTCTAGCGGAATACTTGTTTGTAGGTGTGATCTACTTTGATGTAGGACAGAAGAAGCCTAAAATCATCCTGGACGACCACGAGTACCTCATGAAGAAGAACGAACAAGGCAAAACAAGTTGGATATGCAACAGATATTTCCATCCAAATTCCAGAGAGGGCAGATGCAAAGTCAAGATCACGACTAGCGGGAAAGTAGCCATGGTCAGTGGGACACATAACCACTTCCCGGTGCTTAGGGCCAGGACGAACATGAGATCTCAAAACGTTAGGATTATCTACGAGTCCTAAGATTGATCTTAGGATATCCAGAATCTAGTTGTGGTAGAGGCTGACTTGTATGAGGGCGCTGCAACGTAACATTCGCAAGGTGCCAGCAAAGTTGGAGCACTTATAGTCTGGCTCACAGCGGGCTCGGGCACTAGGGCAGAGCGAAAGCAGGGAAAATTGAAGAACGGAAGGGTCACTCAGACGATAATTTTTTGGCGTTTACGGCCCCCGTGAAGCTAAATGCCCGCTTGGTTACATGCTACGTTATGAGTTACGATGTTCTGGTACAGGCCAGTCTCCACCTTTAGAGCAACTACATTTTAGATCATCGTGACAAACGTATTTAACCCTGACTAGATTCATCTGGATCAAAATTATATTTCTGACTTTTAGCTTACATTCTGTGCTGTTTTATAATAAAGCTTACGAGTATGGTGTCAGTTTTTCTCTAAAATCGATGGAAAACCCCCAATTTTACTAGTTTAAATATAGGTACCCGACACCCATCTTTTCATGGGAAATGAGGCTTCAAACGTGTGAAGTTTTTCGGTTGATAACTTCCTTTTTCGTAACCTGCAGCAACAATAATGATTGTTATTGTACTTGAAAAAGGCTACCGCGGTGGTAGAAACGTCGTACAACAAACGGGAATTTAAACATATTCATGGTGAGTTTTGAGTATAGTCTCGTTCCACATGTTGCTTAAAAAAGTTGATTACAAAAATTATATACTTGGAAAATATTCATATTGTTACAGAGTGATTCATAAATATGAGGTGACCCTAATAACATACTTTTTCAAATGAAGAAAATTCGTATTGCAAATATAGGATTTTTTGGCTTTGACAATTCGCACCTCTGCAACTATTATAGCACTAGAGCACTAACATTTATGACTAGACCAATTTTATCAGCAATTATTTTATCTCTATCCATTTACTTTATCATTTTTTGATAGTTTAAGTAAGAACACAAAATGAACGAATCCTTAAAAATTTCAAATGACAGTTTGTAGTAGTAGATCGTTAAAATGACATGATCAAACGAACTTACGTGTAAGTGATGTTCAATCTTAATTATACTAAGTGACATATAAATCCGAACACCCAGTTTAAATGGTTTTATTTTAATAAAAGTTGGTGAATGTATTTATCTTACTGTAAATAAGAAGTGAAAAAATTTTCAGCCTTATCGGTTGGACATTCCGGTTTTCATACTGCTTTTTTTAAATTCACTAACACTATAAAAATGAATATTTCAGCCGCAGTAAAGAATCAACGTTGGCGGATTTTGGTTCTTGACATCCTTTACGATCGGTTACGATGCCTAGAGTACGGAGACCTGTACGATTTCGTCAACTTAATGAGTTTGATAGGGGCCGTATAGTGGGACTTCGGGAAGCTGGACTTTCTTTTCGGGCAATTGCAGTTAGAGTGCAAAGAAGTGTAGACACTGTGGTTCGATGTTGTCAGGCATGGCTTCGAGAAGGCTGTACGCAAAGAGCAAGGGGCACTCGACGCCGCCGTAGAACAACAGACCGTGAAGATCGCCGCCTAAGATTATTGGCCTTAAGGGACCGTTTCTCCACTACCAGGTCCATTGCAAATGAATGGTTTGCAGAACACGGAAGACCTATTGGCATGCGAAGTGTTTACCGACGAATGAGAAGTTTTGGCTTGTTTTCATACCGGCCACACTGGGTCCTCCCTTTAACTCGAGAACACCGACGTAATCGCCTTGAGTGGTGCAGACAACGGTCACTCTGGTATCAGGAATGGAACAGTATTGTCTTTAGTGACGAGTCTCGATTTTGTTTAGGCATGCACGATGGTCGTGCCAGGGTTAGAAGGCGACGTGGTGAAAGGATGAATCCACAGTTTTTTGTTGAAAGACATGTTCATCACACTGTTGGAGTTGTGGTTTCGGGTGCTATAGCTTATGGTTCCAGGTCACCTTTAATCTTCATCAGAGGTAACATGAACGCGCAGAAGTTCTAGAACACCATCTTTTACCCTATCTTGACACCCTGGCAGATCCAACTTTCCAACAAGATAATGCCCGCCACATGTTGCAAGAGTCACAATAGACTTCTTTCAACATAATAATGTCACATTGTTACCATGACCACCAAGATCTCCCGACTTATCCCCAATTGAGCACGTGTGGGATATGATGGGTAGGAGATTGCTCAATTTGCAACGTCCTCCTCAGACTCTAGAAGCACTTCGAGAGGAGTTGGTGGTTGCCTGGAATGATATACCACAGGAGGACATTGACCACCTGATCAGAAGCATGTCTAGGCGCGTTGAGGAATGCGTAGCACATCAGGGTGCATCCACACATTATTAAAGGTCAAAGGGCTTTAAAGCAGTGCAATCATTTTGAAATTTTTATCATTTACTTATTATGCTTCATTAAGTACTTATACAAAATTTTATTAAAATAAAACCATTTAAACTGGGTGTTCGGATTTATATATGTCACTTCGTATATATGAAGTCCTCGTCGAAGTAAATATTTAGAATACATATCGTAGTACCCTCGTAGTAGCACCCACGCCACGATTTCAAAGCTCGCACGCAGAGAAGGAAAGCGGCACCGCGCCCCATCCCCCTACCTTTCTCCCCTCTGGCAGCCTATAAACTTTCATTTACTTCAAAGAAACCTGCACGCCACTTTCTAATTTTGGTCCGCGACGAAAGGCTTCACGCGTCCGTCGGTCGGTATCTCGTAACTTTTTCCCCTATAAAGAGAAACAAGAAACAAAGCCTAGACCATGCTGATGAGCAAGTAGTCAAAAAGCAAAAAACAGCTGTCCTTGCAGAATCGTCAGCCACCTAGCGGTCACATGGCGACTGGGCTATTAAACGCAAACTGGGATCTTTATTGTTTTATGGTTTTTGTTTTGTCAAAAAATTGCTTCATAATTATGCATTGAGGTCGATTAATTCTGTAACTTTTTCCACTATAAAGAGAAATAAGAAACAAAGCCTCGAGCATGCTGATGAGCAAGGAGCCAAAAAGCACAAGACAGCTGTCCTTGCAGAATCGTCAACCATCTAGCGGTCACATGGCGACTGGGCTATTAAACGCATACTGGGATCTTTATTGTTTTATGGTTTTTGTTTTGTCAAAAAAATACTTCATAATTATGCATTGAGGTCGATTAATTCTGTAACTTTTTCCACTATAAAGAGAAATAAGAAACAAAGCCTCGAGCATGCTGATGAGCAAGTAGCCAAAAAGCACAAGACAGCTGTCCTTGCAGAATCGTCAGCCATCTAGCGGTCACATGGCGACTGGGCTATTAAACGCATACTGGGATCTTTATATTTTTATGGTTTTTGGTATGTCAAAAAACTACTTCGTAATTATGAATTGAGGTCGATTAATTCTGTAACTTTTTTCACTATAAAGAAAGACGAGAAACAAAGCTTAGACCACGCTGATGATCCAAAAAGCACAAGACAGCTGTCCATGCAGAATCGTTAGCCATCTAGCGGTCACATGGCGACTGTGCTATTAACCGCGAACTGAGAAATTTAATGTTTTTTTTTAGATAAAATAAGAAATAGCCCAATAACTAATAATCAAACACATAAGTAGGTTACATCAATCTTCTTCTTTTAAAAGGGCCTATCCGATTGTGTAATAAAAAGCACGGCATTCCTTTTGAAAACATATTTTTGATGTGGGACAAAATCAGGACAACCTAAGAGTATTTTAAAATGGGCCCTCCGTTCCCGTATGCTTGAATATCATGCTGGAGTCCATGGGAAGTTTTGATCGGAATATTTTCAAAATTCTCCGAAGGTTGTGTACCCATCTTTAGAGGTACAAACTTTCACTAATTAGGACCTTGGGCTTCAGCCTGATCAAAAACCGAATACCGCAAAAAAACTAAACTTTGGTTGAACCCCAATTCTAGTTAGAAGACTTGAGTTGCTTTTTGGTATGTTTTGCAATATTGAAAATAAAAACCTGCGCAATAATCTGACTAGATATTATTTTCCTACGTTAACCCTTGCAAAAAAATCCAACATGAATTTTATTCTCGCTGCGTACTGCATACATAGTTTATAAGCGGTATTATTGTCGAAAACCTCTAACGTCTTGTTATTTTAGGCAGGCGACGGTCATTAATGTGGAGATATTTCCTGCAAAAGGAGTTCAACAAGGTTGTTTGCAAGCTGTGCGGCAGAGAGATGCGATTTTCAACAACGAGCAATTTGAAACGACACATCAAGATGAAACACTCCAGATCTGTCAATATTAACAAGATCAAGAAAGAACGATCTACAGTTATCGTTTGGGAGTGATTTATCTCCTTTACAATTAGCAGTCACTTTTTCGACGAAAATTTACATGTTTTTTTGACGTCAAAATTTTAGTGTTTTGTTTTTTTTATTTACTATAATCATTTACAGCATGAGCATCATTGGTATTAGTATTATTATCAAATGTAAACTATGGTTTTTTTTAATAAATATCATTTAAAAAAGTTACATTATTTAGGCCCAATTTTACTTGGATCATAATGGACCGATGAGAAGACCTCCTTATAGTAATCAAGTGAAATTACTCGAGTTGTTGAGTTGTTATTATATATATATATTTTTCCACTTGATCCGGAGATCAAAACCTGCGATCCGGATTAACAATGACCAATTAGAACACCAGAACATTGTATATGTAATTTTATGGATTCATTATTAACCCCACGATGTTTCAGGCAAGCGCATGAGATCGCAAGTATGGCAACATTTCACAAAAATAGCGCCGAACAAGGTCAGCTGCAACCTTTGTTCGCGTCAGTTCAAGTTCTACACGACAAGCAACATGATCAAGCATATGAAGCTAATTCATTCTTCGGATACGAGCGAAGATGTGGTAAAGCTTAAAAAGGCGAAGAAACCGATAGTCATCTTATGGCGATAACTCTTTCCAGGATTTTCTTGATAAATACTTTTTGTGAATTTTCTCTTCCGGTAAAGTTCTAAACGAGCAATATGTTTGTTTCAATATTTGGCTTCATGGAACGTATTGCAGCGTCCATGGTGGAATTGGAGACAAAGATTTTGACAAGGCGTTGAGTTACAATGTTTTTATCCTGCCACGTAAGCAGAGGAAGGTTATTTAATACATGACAAATGTCAAACATGCCTAGCTGCATACTTGAAGCACAGTTTAGATGACAATCAGCTGTCAACTCTCCTATCACTGTCAAAAACGGCCGGAGAAAGTCGAATGTAAACTCCGCCAGTAAAACGATGAAGAGGTTTTTGTGCTCAGTAGCAGCCGGTGTTGCCACGTACTCTGCCGGCGTCCGCAGATATTATTTGCAACAGAAAAAAAGTATGCTATTCCTATATGATCTAAACTGTATCCATCGAAGAAACAAAGTAAAATCAAACATATACACCCGTATTGCACGTGATCAAGAACTTAACCGTAGGAGACGCTACAGGGCCGTATCAAGCTATTGTGACTGATCTATCAAAAAATGTCGTACAAGGTATGTGTTGCTGTAAATTCTATCAAAAGCATAGTAAATTATCAGGAATATACCACGCCTTTCTAATCATATTTCGGCATTAGGAATCAGTGCAAAAAATTCTGTATTCACCATTTCAGCAAAATGTTACTAAAACGCACACGAAAAAAACTTGTGGACCATCTCAATTGAAATTGTTCATATTTTATTATTAACTTACATATATACCTAATAATATTTACAAATCAACCTTCTATTCACAATGCAGAGCAAATTTTTTTGAGCAAATAGGAACTACAGACGTAGTAGTAGTAGTACAAAAGTTTATTACAGACTACATAAAGTTTGTTAGTTTGATTGCTATTAAAATTTACATGAGAAATAGGAAGAAGGTCAAAATGGCACTATTATGCTTTGGAACTCCTAAATTAATCCTAATTTTGTGTAATTATAAATTTGGGATTTCCACATTAATAACTAGAAACTTACACTTTGATTGCAGTCTATAATGAACTTACCTGTCTTGCCAAAAAGCCCGTTAAACTGCCAGTCTTAATGGTATCAATCGATTTATATGCTGTATTCCGAGGAGCTTGAATCATCAGAATTGTTGATGTCAATTATAAGGGGTTCAACTTGGGTGTCAATGATATTGTCCATATCCCACATTTTGGTTTCAACCTTCTCTTGGACATGGTCAATACATGTTCTCCATTTTGCTGGCGTAATTCTATCGACAGCAACATCAAACAGTTTTTTAAGGTCAGAAAACTTAAAAGTGCTATTATTTGACGCCACGTATTGCTTGATGTCGGCCCAAATCAACTCGATAGGATTCAGTTCGCAGTGATAGGGAGGCAGCCTGAGAATCGTTTTATTTTGGTTTTTGGCCATTTCGTCAACAATTTTTAAATCATATTTATACTTATGTCGCTTGACTATATTTATCAGCTCAGCTTTGACCATTGTTTGGTCGAAGTCGATCTTCTTTGAGACAAGCCACTGTTGAATGTCTGCCTTTTTGGTGGCCATTGTTGGAATTTTTTCGAATTTTCTGGAGTGGTACGGGGCATTATCCATAACAATAATTGCGTTATCATCAAGTGTCGGCAAAATTTTTTTGAACCAATTTTCAAATGAGTTACCATCCATTTCTTCGTGATAGTCTTCAGTTTTTTTGGATTCAAATGCCCACAATGCTTCAGGAACAAATCCATCTACGCTACCTATGTGGCAAATGATCAGGCGTTTTCCCTTGCCTGAAAGTAATTAGTTATTTTACTTCTCAGCGAGCGCACTAAATGACGAAATTAAGCAACTTACTCTTTTTAGGTTAGTGTAGGATAGGGTCTTAGATTAGTTTTTGGGTGAAGGAAATACTCAGAAACTTGGATGAGATAGCAAAACTGAGTTCGGAGCTTCCAAATCATTGATTCGATCAGAAAATGAATTATCTGCATCCAAAAAAGTTCATATACTTCGAAACTTACCTGCAGGATTTTTCAATCCCGTCGAAAGGCCATCTAAAAAAGCCTGCCTTGAGGACCTCACAGATCTGTCTACCCAAACCTTTCCCTGCGTATGCCCCGCGTTCACCCATGTTTCGTCTAAATAATAAATTTTTCTTCCTTCAGCGCGGAATTGCCTAATTTTTCTAAGGTATTCTCTCCTCCAGATAACAATTTCCTCCTTTTCTATCAATAAACTATTCCTTCCTCTTTTCAAAAATCGAAAGTCTAGTTCTTTCAACAGCTTATGGAACGTAGATCTTTTAAAATTTGGCAGGTCCTCATCATCATTCACTTGCTTCAATATTTTATCTATTGTAGGTATTTCATTCCTGAAGAAAAAGTGATGTACTTTTCTTCTAATGGCACTTTTGTCAAAGTCATCTATTTTTTCGATGATTTTTTTCTCGCTGGATATGTTTTTGGCTCAGATAGTGAGTGATTTTGTCTATATTCCTTCAAGATTTTGTAAACACTTGATCGACCTACTCCAGAAATTTCAGCAACCTTACATACGATATTTTCTATAGCCAATCCACTATTCTCTTGCATCTGGTTCTTGTAGATATTTAGAATAATTTGTTTTTCACCTGCGCTAAGATGAAGCTTTTTAGCCCTTTTTCTGGGTGGCGTTAAGCTGATTTCAACCACTTCATCAGCTGTATCTGTGTCAGACATTTTAGACTAATATTAAATTTCCGCAAGAAAAATCAAGTCAAGACGTGCATAAAACGTTCGCGCTCATAAACGGGTATCCGTAACTGATTACAATCCTGTGCGTGGTGACGAACAATCAACGTGACGCTGAGAGTTCCCTCTACTATGCAGCGTTGCCAGGCTTAATGTCACAATGATCATGTTTTATTGGGAAAATTGTCAGAAATCGCCGAATGTTGAACAGAAACATTACAAGAAGTCTAACCTTGAAATGTGAGGATACAAATCGATATTCTTATAGGGGGGAAGGGTAGGGAGCTGTTATGGTTCCTATTAACCTTGGTGAAAGTTGGAAACGGTAATATCATATATGGCATACATTCGGTTGAAGGTGTGTGCACGGAAAATAGATTGCGGATAGGATTTTAATAGATAAATCTGCACAAAAAAACACAAAAGGAGATTTTTGTATTTCCCTGAAGAATATCTCAAGGTTATTTCAGATGTACTCATCGAAACTTTATGGAAGGATTATCGAAACCTTATTTTCAATTGCGATAGGGCCACATACCTCGACATCGCATTAGTGTGAAAAATAAGACAATAGAAAAAAATTCCCTCACTGATGCTATCTCTTAGGAAAAATTTAACTATAACGATTGCACAAAAATTTTCTTCACCTTTTTGAGCTTGTTTTCGCATCTCCGTATATGCCGTTCATAATTTGCTGCAGATCAAATTGGAATATACCTTTGTGATGCCATTTATTGTTATATAATGTCCTTCACAACAGTTATTGCACGTATTGCACCAACAGATTGATTTGTGATCCATGCGAATGTGATCAACCACTCTGGCGAAAACTCGCCGAGCGTGGCAACCGTGCGACTTTGTCTGGAGGCTCGTCGCTACAAGCCAATCAGGAAGAGGCCGACAGAGCGCCATGGCTACCGATCACGCGTTGATCACGAATCAACCACTGTTTACGATTACTTTGTAGCTTCGTTAGATACACTTTAGCTGCATACTTGAAGCACAGTTTAGATGACAATCAGCTGTCAACTCTCCTGACACTGTCAAAAACGGCCGGAGAAAGTCGAATGTAAATTCCGCCAGTAAAACGATGAAGAGGTTTTTGTGCTCAGTAGCAGCCGGTGTTGCCACGTACTCTGCCGGCGTCCGCAGATATTATTTGCAACAGAAAAAAATTATGCTTTTCCTATATGATCTAGTGTAGTTTGTGTGAATCAGTAATAAAAATAAATATGTTTGTCCGAAACTATGTATGAAAATGTTTTCACTTTAATTCATATTGGTGGCAGTATTTACGATCAACGGAAAAATTAATTTTGCTGCTGCGATATTCTCAATTCCGTTTTCAATGTAAACACCGTTTCTTAAATATCTTATGACGTCCTTGATTGTCATAGTTTTTCCTCTCCTTCAGAAAGGCGATCTGTTTTGAGGATATGTTACAAATGTTTATTTGCAACGGATTGTACTTGCTCTAGAAGACATAATAGGGGGATCGCTGACGCTGACACGGATCATAGAATTCTAAAAATATCCCAGATTTTCTGAAGGAAAAGACTATGCAAATCAAGGAGACCATGAAACCTCTTTCATCGTTGTACTAGGGGAATTCACACGCCGAAATGGCGGCCGTTTTTGACACTGACATGACAGTTTCGCAGCTGATTTCTTATCTAAGCTGTGCTATAAGTATTGCCGCATGTTCCTGTCTACTCTGTTCCAACTAGATAACGCAGTAAAATATTGCCCGTTTGGAAGCGCCACGATGTTCAAGGACAATCCAACCTTGAAATACAAAACGCGTCAAATGTATGTCTTGCAGTATCTATTCGACCTTGAAACAATGCGCCACACGGCTATGGTGAAATATCCTATTTCAGTTTCAAATGTAGCTTGTATATACAGGGTGGCGCATCAAAAATGAAGACTAAATTCCTATTTAAAATAAGTACGAGATATTTCCTTATCTTTCTTCAACAAATAACTTTTTTGCCACAAAAAAACGCTCCAATAGCTATTATCAACAACAAAATGACAAACAAACCATGGGCGTAGTGCAGAAAAGCATTTACTTATTAAGTAAATTCTTTTAGTCAAATTAGTACAAACTAATCTGATGTACCTATTAAAGTCTACTTTATAAATCTTCAAAACTACTGAACTGAAGCTCGTGTATTTTACATCATTATAAAAGGAATTGAAAGACCTTTAAAATAAGGTATCACTCGACCCCCCTTTCCATTTAAGCTTCTAGGGTTGGTGTCACCCCCGCCCAGGGGGCTGCACGTGTTAACGTGATTTTTTGCCAAACTTGTGTCCCCCTCGAAACAAAATCGGCCGGTCTGAGCGTTTTTCCGATACGCCACCCTGTATAATGACAACATTATACCTTGAAAGATCTGGACTTGCCGCTGGTAAAATGTGCCATTCTCGTTTTAAACTTCAAGGTCGACATCATGTTTAACCCATCAGCACTCATCGAATACGTTTGTATATAATTTTCTTGAATGATATTGCCGTCATGTCCATAGGACTTGCAAGAAATTTATGAATGACCTCGATCTTTGGATAAAGTCATAGCTGATGGTAAGATTCACTTTTCCAATTTTCATTTCCAAGATTTAAAGTGGGAGGTCATCTTCAAGGTCAAAATTCGAAATTCTGTTTTCAGCGGTAACGTGTAAACATTTTTTATGATCAAAATGTTGCATATATGGTAGTAGTAAGCTTATCAGTTGTTTCTATACCCATCCTAATTTTTTTTTCTTTATTCGCAAATATCTTATGACATTTAGAGTTTAGTGTTAATTTGTAATAAATTATTGTTGGATCCTGATGTTCAGTTCTTAGTTCTGTAACCGTATTTGCGCCGTATTTTCTTCTCAATGTTAGCCGCTTAGGATTTAGTTAAAAATGTTTTTAGGCGAAGAACATTTATATATATATTTTTGAATAATAGGCAGTTAAGGTAAGTTACATTATACGTCTTCAATAAAAGCTTTCACTTCAACAGTTTGTTTTCTTTGACGGGAATTACCGGTAGTGGAGACACAGCAACGCAATATGATTTCAGCTGAGCCAGCAAAAATAAATTGCGTTCAGTATTATCGTCAATTTTTATATAAAGAGACTTTTTTTCATTGCTAAGTTGCTAACGTATTTAAATTTTTGTTGTTTTTAAGGAAGGTACACTTTTATTCCTATGGACTGACGATACTGTATGATAGATCCTAAGATTTTCTAGATTTAATTTTCTCTTACAAACACGACATTTTCTAATACCAAGTCACTAATGGAAACAAGAATTTTGAAGTCGCTGCTGGATCACCTCACTTTGTAGCAAAGCAGGTCCATATACAAGGTGTCCGCAAAGTTGGGGTTTTCCTATTCAGAAACAACTACCCTTGAAATAACAAAGGTAATGTGTAGTGAAACGAGGGCGACCAAGTAAAAAAAAAATAAAGGACAATGTACTTACTCACTCTCCAGTTGACGAGAAGGGCTAAGTACGTCTCTGCCCGAAATCAGCTGATGCGCTACCGAGCAGATGTAAACAGTCTAGGTATTGCATCCCGTCCAATCGATTTGGGAGAATAAATGGTCCAATGAGCATAACGTTCACCATGCCAGCTCAATCATTCACCGAAAATGTTTGTTGAAAATGTGCCCGACGGACAGCGTGCGGATTTTCTACTGACCAAACATGAGTGTTGCGAAAGTTATTCACCCCATTACGCGTGAACGTAGATTCGTCTGTCACCGATATGCACTTCAAAAAGTCCGGATTATTGTCAAGTTGATGCAACAACCACTCACAAACGTTTGCCACACTTTAGTTTTTGATACTTGCACTTCTCTAGCCACGTCTCTAGTGCTTGTTGAGGGATTCTCGTCTACGCGTGACCGTAACCGTCAGTTAAAGGTTGCATACTGACCTGACACACGGACCCCGACCCAGTTCTGCCGTCGGGTTGAGACCTTGTACCAGTCGGGGATATCGCGGCGGGTCGCGGCTACAGGACGGTATTCAGATATTTTTGATGTTGCAGAGCCCTTTATCTCGGTTCCCTTAAGACATTGGTGTATAAAAAATGCTTATGTTTTCAAGATCTACACGTCGTGTAAAGGAAAACCCCAACTTTGCGGACACCCTGTATACAGCGTCTCAATAAGATATTGAAATTACTAATGAATCGCACATTTGTAATTTTAGCTATTTAGTAAATATCGTTGAGGATACAATTGTTTAAGGATATATACCATTTTGAACATAATTATTTCGTATGACCTTGTTATATAGTAACGATGATTAAATTTTAGGTAGAAGAGCACTTTTAGCAGGGAGATCGCCAGTTTGGAGATACTTTACGAGATTGACGCAGGAAAGCGTGCGTTGCAACTTGTGCAATAAAGTTTACAACTACTCCCACAATGTCAGCAACATGACCAAGCATTATTTAAGGAAGCATGGAAAGCTATTCGCAGAAGAAAATGGAAATGTAGAATATGTTGTACAGTTTGGGTGAAAGCTGAGAATTTATATTGTGATGATATATTATATGTTTTGTCTTTAAGAAATTGCGTTTTTTATTTCCAATGCCTGTTATTCAACTAAAGCTGTGGTAATTTGGTACTGTGTCAAAAATAGGGGTTTCCATTTAAGAAATCTGACTTGACCTTCAAATGAGCTCCAAGGTCATAGTCAAGGTCACCATTATATGAGCCATTTCAAACCTTACAGCTTTGTTCTACAGCATTTTAGTAGTAGTCGGTTTTGTTAATAAGTATTCTGCGAACTGTATCATTAATTTTCCCTTAGTGAGTTAAAATAATTGATAGTAAATCAATAGAATATATAATTAATTAGGATGGTTATTGAATAATCGCATATCTGATATGTACACCATATTCAGCACTAGAAATATGCCAAGGTAAAGTAATATAATTCCACCAATCAACTCCTAATTTAACTCGGCTATTGCTGGTTCATATCTCGAAATTATGACTCGATTTAACGCTCGGTCTAGTTATTGATTCAGCTTTAGCATCAAACTGCAAGTAATTTTATCTGGATTTTGTATTTTAAAAAATTAAATATGTTTTTATATTGACTTTTATCAATTGTATTTGTAGGTGGAAGACGTTCAACGATGTGGCATTACTTTGAAGAAGTGTCACAATACAAAGCGAAATGCATACTATGCGAACGTGTGCTAAGTTCATCTACAATCAGCAATTTTATAAGACACATGAGGAATATGCATCCAGGAATGTGTCCGCAAAAATTAACTGTGAAATTGAATTAAATGTTATATTTTTTATAAGTATAAAATTGAATCTATAAAGATATACGCTTTCTGATTAACTCACTGTTTGAGGGGGACTGCAGAATGTGGAGCGTGCGTAATTATAGCCCAGTCAAAGTGTATTAATTTTTTACCATGATCATATGACAACGCGCTACTTGATTTGAAATCGTTAGGGCATTCTTGCGTTGTTGCGGGTTACTTTATGAAATACTAGGTACAAAAGTTCTAACTGTTCGCTTGATGAAGAAATTATAAGCAGACATTGGAAAAACGAAGTATATTAAGAGATTTTTTATCGACTTTTTCGGGTTTTGACAATAAACTGAAACACCCTGTATTATCCAAGCTCGATGTTGTTCAGAACACTGATCGATGACGCTTCTCTAGCGGACAGTCTCGAGACCCGTTTGAACCGTCGGGCCGCCGACGATCTAGATCTCTTCTATCGCTACACCAACGGGCTTTGCACCTCAGAGCTCTGTTCCGCGATGACTTCGGCCTCCCATGCTAACCGCGTCGAACTTCGTACATCCAGAACTGGCCGGTACAACCGCTCCCGCTCCCTGGTAGTAGTATGTGCCCATATCATGCAACTATGGGAATTATAAATCGTCGTTGTGCCGCGACCACCGCCATAACGCGTTAGTGATGATGTCTCTAAAAACTCTTACAGCTTAATATAATTTTCAGGTAGGAGACGTTCCGCGGTGTGGACTTTTTTCAGAATTATGGATAGTGTTTTGGGCCTGGCGGAATGCAAACTCTGTTATCGAAGTTTGAGCTTTAAATCTACCACAGCCAATTTGAAGAGGCATTTCATCGCAAAACACCCGGATCTCGACCCGTTTTGGGATTGAGCATGAAGAATATTTCCTGTATATAATATAAATTTTTGTTTTGCTATATTCGTTTTTTCTTTCATCCCTACTAGCGGTGTTACGGATATTCGCGAATGCATCTTTCTTGATATTCGCGAAATACAATAATATCACGTACTTGAATACAACAAGAGATATCTGTTTATTTTTTTGTTAGAAAAGCATGCTGTAATAAAGAAAAACGTTATCGTTGACACACATTGTTTTCCTTGGTATTATGAATTTATTATCAGGCATTTCTCTTTAGGAATATTTTGCATTAACATTATAGCCATCAATT
Organism: Acanthoscelides obtectus; assembly: GCA_963669975.1. Taxonomy (NCBI): domain Eukaryota; kingdom Metazoa; phylum Arthropoda; class Insecta; order Coleoptera; family Chrysomelidae; genus Acanthoscelides; species Acanthoscelides obtectus. Next base: position 5,379,889 of record CAVLJG010000010.1, read on the forward strand.
TCCATTGAACTCCATACTTCAGCTAATACATTTCCTGCAAAATCGAAATTAGATCTTTCTAAATGTTCATTTTCAATAAGACCCAAAATGGTCATGAGGCAATATTAAACCAGCCACTTCTCGACTAAGAGGAGCAATTCTGCGCTCTACTCTGTTGTACGCACTTCTTCCAGGAGCATTGGTAGCTAAAAACAATGCATCGAGTTCATGTCGCTTAAAGTGTTGTATAGCAAACCGTATGACTTTTTGATAACGTGGATTTTCATCTGGCCCACCATCAACCGTCATGATTACCACTGGTTTTACTAGTCCATGGTCAGTTTTAGCTAATGGTCGAAACTCTTCAAATTCGAGAAGCGTTTCCAATTCGAATAGCGATGTATGTTGGTCCAGAATATCCAACGGCTTGCGGTTGTCCTAGCGTATCGGAAGTGATTTTGATACCAGCATAAACAGATGGTATTAATTTACGACGCTCAGCGATTACCCAATCGTGATCAGGCAATTTGATTCTATATTCCATGTGCATTAGAAGAGGTGCTTGCTTATTTGCCGCAGTTACGCCAATAGGGACTCGAGCTTTATCATCTTGAGATATGAAAAATACTTGATCTGGTCCAAGTATGGATGCTATGTTCTCTAAATAATGGATTGATGTTTCAGCGAACTTGCTATCTAAGTGGCTCTTGTGGTGATCAGTTTGAACCCGAATGAGCTTAATAGGGACTGTCGATACATGTCTTCGTCCCTCTGAAGAATTAGATTTTCTGGGAATCAAACGAAGATATGTCCCACTGCGACTAATGTCAAATCCTATTTTACGTAATTCTTGTGTGAGTTCATCAAGAGTTTTTACGCTGCGAATTGATTCCGTTCGTCTTCTATCATCTGCTGCACTCCCAAATAAAGCTATGTCCGCGATTGTTTTCAATAGTGAATGTCGATTGCTTTCAAGATTAGGATGTCCCACTGAATCCCTCAGAGATAGTCTTTTTTTATTTTTGGATTTTCATAACAAATATCTTCTAACTTTCTTTTCATGCCATCCCTGTGTTTCTTCTGGGCAACTGCGTTTTAAACCTTCCTGTTTAAAGACTGTTTCGCTGTTTTTATTTCCTCGCGCAACTTAATGATCTGTTTATCAACTTCAGCACGGCTTGGCATAGTATTTCTGGCAGAATACAAAGCAATCAGAGTTTTTTCGAGTAGAGCAATCTTATTTTTCATAGCTTCCTGAGAAGGTTTTGCTGTCTGTTTATCTGTATTTTCATTAATTTCGCATTGCTGTTGTGATTCATTACCGGGTTTTATTTTATCTTCTTCCTCTTTTTCAATATTTGAAGCTGACTTTATAGTTTGTATTTTTTCTACAGGTTTACAGGTTGCCTAAAAATAAAAGCTTTATATGGCTTCTGCTAAAGATTCTCTTATTAAGCTACATAAATACAAAGTATGGCAATATATGTATATGGTAAATACAGAACCCTATGGCATTAAATCTAATATGTTTAAACGAGCAATTCGTTCCGGTCACAAAATACAGGGTGTTAGTTTTCTGTATATATGTTTAAAACTAACATCCTGTACTTTGTGACCAATTGACGGAATCAGTCATAAGAAATAAATCTATAATATAATGAATATTACCTCTATACTTTGAGATAGGCCATAATATTTTCTAATCAGTAAAGAGAAACTTTTTGACGATTTCTTATATTTCTAGTACTCATAGGTACCTAAAATGATTTCGTCACTCACCTTAGACAAAAAATTTAGTAGATTGGATTTATTCTTAGTCGCCGCTTGCAATTCTTCTTCGATTCTCTTAGATTCAATAATATCTAGTTCCTTGTCGGATTTTCCTTGTAATTTGTAATTTCGCCACACTTCGTTAACTAACTTTTGACCATTTTGTACTTTCGTACCTGTATGAGATTTTTTAAAACTGTCAAACAATTTTTGGTATAACTTGGAGTTGTCTATGTGAAACGACATCTTATTTAAACATTAAACTTTGGCTAATGGAATCAATGGTAACACAAATATTAACTTGCTTTACTATGCTTACAATACGTCTACTCGCTATGGTGTCCAAACGAAACAATACACTGATAGAGGAAATTTAGACAAGTGAACACCGCGCGGTAATTCCCCTACTCGGTTCTAAAGCAAGTAGGGGAATTACCGAGCGCTGTTCACTAAACGTATGCATTATTTGCGGGAATCCCCGAAAATGCGTTTCGTTTTCAAGCAAAGACAATGTGAGGGTTGCCATTCGTGTAAAAAAGTAAATAACTACCGATGATGTAATTATCATCTAGACTCCCCTACCCCCATGTCGTCCAAAATAAGCAAAGCAAAGACCGCCCCCCTATAGTGCTATATATATATATATATATATAACTTGAGACGTGGTCATTGTCGTCTAAACCAGTTAGGTGAAAAATTAAAGCTTCCGCCTTTTGTTGGGTACTTCGACAAAATTTAAGCAAAGAGGACTCTTTATACTTTTTTTAATTCTCTCTAGCTTTCAATGGACTTTGCCATCATCATCAGGAGCTGCAATTACAATGATAACAGTAGCAACAAAAGTGTAAAATGAATTTAAATTGAATCAACTTACAGTAGTATGTGAGGATGTTGCTAATTGTTGTTTTCGTATAGGATGAGGGAAACGTCCAGTAACATGGTGAGAGCTGGATACATGGTACAATGGTTAAAATTATATAAAATATGACAAGACAGATTAAAAATTATTTAGAAAACATTAGAGCATTACGTCGTGAAGCCACTTGATGATTGCACAAAATGGTGGTCATGGAATAATGAGTGAGATGAACCTTTGACAGAAGGCCGAAGGTTGTCAATGTCTGTGTTGAAAGATGGAACGAATTGTGGGCGTGTGTCAAAACGTTGCCAAATCACTTCAGATGATGTGATTTTCAGAATGTTATGTAAGAAATTGTTAAACCGACCATATATATATATATATATATAATACTTGAACGGCCCCTTAGTGAGTTAAAATAATTGATAGTAAATAGATAGAATATATAATTAATTAGGATGGTTATTGAATAATCACACATCTGATATGTAAACCATATTCAGCACTAGGAATATGCCAAGATAAAGCAAGGAACTGGTAAGTATCATTCCACCAATCCACCTAATTTAACCCGGCTATTGCTGGTTCACATCTCGAACCTATTTTATCACGATTTTGTATTTTAAAAACGGCAGCCTAAATGTTAGAAAACCAATTCAGCCTTCATTTTTCTTGAACACAGAAAGAGTGATGAATCGGAGAGATGAAAGCAAAAGAAAATTCACAAATTACCTGATTCTTCAAAATTAAATATGTTTTTATATTGACTTTTATCAATTGTATTTGTAGGTCGGAGACGTTCAACGATGTGGCATTACTTTGAAGAAGTGTCGCATTACAAAGCGAAATGCATACTATGCGGACGTGTGCTAAGTTCATCTACAACCAGCAACTTTATAAGACACATGAGGAATATGCATCCAGGAATATGCCCGGAAAAATGAACTGTGAAATTGAATTAAATGTTATATTTTTTATAAGTATAAAATTGAATCTATAAAGATATACGCTTTCTGATTAACTCACTGTTTAAGGGGGTCTGCGGAATATTGGGCGTGCTTAATTATAGCCCAGTCAAAGTGTATTAATTTTTTACCATGGCCATATGAAAACGCGCTACTTCCGATTCGTTGCGTTCAAAACAATGATTTGAAATTGTTAGGGCATTCTTGCGTTGTTGCGCTTTACTTTATAAAATACTACTATGTATCTAACGAAGCTACAAAGTAATCGTAAACAGTGGTTGATTCGTGATCAACGCGTGATCGGTAGCCATGGCGCTCTGTCGGCCTCTTCCTGATTGGCTTGTAGCGACGAGCCTCCAGACAAAGTCGCATGGTTGCCACGCTCGGCGAGTTTTCGCCAGAGTGGTTGATCACATTCGCATGGATCACAAATCAATCTGTTGGTGCAATACGTGCAATAACTGTTGTAAAGGACATTATATAACAATAAATGGCATCACAAAGGTATATTCCAATTTGATCTGCAGCAAATTATGAACGGCATATACGGAGATGCGAAAACAAGCTCAAAAAGGTAAAGAAAATTTTTGTGCAATCTTTATAGTTAAATTTTTCCTAAGAGATAGCATCAGTGAGGGATTTTTTTTCTATTGTCTTATTTTTCACATTAATGCGATGTCGAGGTATGTGGCCCTATCGCAATTGAAAATAAGGTTTCGATAATCCTTCCATAAAGTTTCGATGAGTACATCTGAAATAACCTTGAGATATTCTTCAGGGAAATACAAAAATCTCCTTTTGTGTTTTTTTGTGCAGATTTATCTATTAAAATCCTATCCGCAATCTATTTTCCGTGCACACACCTTCAACCGAATGTATGCCATATATGATATTACCGTTTCCAACTTTCACCAAGGTTAATAGGAACCATAACAGCTCCCTACCCTTCCCCCCTATAAGAATATCGATTTGTAGCCTCACATTTCAAGGTTAGACTTCTTGTAATGTTTCTGTTCAACATTCGGCGATTTCTGACAATTTTCCCAATAAAACATGATCATTGTGACATTAAGCCTGGCAACGCTGCATAGTAGAGGGAACTCTCAGCGTCACGTTGATGGTTCGTCACCACGCACAGGATTGTAATCAGTTACGGATACCCGTTTATGAGCGCGAACGTTTTATGCACGTCTTGACTTGATTTTTCTTGCGGAAATTTAATATTAGTCTAAAATGTCTGACACAGATACAGCTGAAGAAGTGGTTGAAATCAGCTTAACGTCACCCAGAAAAAGGGCTAAAAAGCTTCATCTTAGCGCAGGTGAAAAACAAATTATTCTAAATATCTACAAGAACCAGATGCAAGAGAATAGTGGATTGGCTATAGAAAATATCGTATGTAAGGTTGCTGAAATTTCTGGAGTAGGTCGATCAAGTGTTTACAAAATCTTGAAGGAATATAGACAAAATCACTCACATCTGAGCCAAAAACATATCCAGCGAGAAAAAAAATCATCGAAAAAATAGATGACTTTGACAAAAGTGCCATTAGAAGAAAAGTACATCACTTTTTCTTCAGGAATGAAATACCTACAATAGATAAAATATTGAAGCAAGTGAATGATGATGAGGACCTGCCAAATTTTAAAAGATCTACGTTCCATAAGCTGTTGAAAGAACTAGACTTTCGATTTTTGAAAAGAGGAAGGAATAGTTTATTGATAGAAAAGGAGGAAATTGTTATCTGGAGGAGAGAATACCTTAGAAAAATTAGGCAATTCCGCGCTGAAGGAAGAAAAATTTATTATTTAGACGAAACATGGGTGAACGCGGGGCATACGCAGGGAAAGGTTTGGGTAGACAGATCTGTGAGGTCCTCAAGGCAGGCTTTTTTAGATGGCCTTTCGACGGGATTGAAAAATCCTGCAGGTAAGTTTCGAAGTATATGAACTTTTTTGGATGCAGATAATTTATTTTCTGGTCTAATCAATGATTTGGAAGCTCCGAACTCAGTTTTGCTATCTCATCCAAGTTTCTGAGTATTTCCTTCACCCAAAAACTAATCTAAGACCCTATCCTACACTAACCTAAAAAGAGTAAGTTGCTTAATTTCGTCATTTAGTGCGCTCGCTGAGAAGTAAAATAACTAACTACTTTCAGGCAAGGGAAAACGCCTGATCATTTGCCACATAGGTAGCGTAGATGGATTTGTTCCTGAAGCATCGTGGGCATTTGAATCCAAAAAAACTGGAGACTATCACGAAGAAATGGATGGTAACTCATTTGAAAATTGGTTCAAAAAATTTTTGCCGACACTTGATGATAACGCAATTATTGTGATGGATAATGCCCCGTACCACTCCAGAAAATTGGAAAAAATTCCACAATGGCCACCAAAAAGGCAGACATTCAACATTGGTTTGTCTCAAAGAAGATCGACTTCGACCAAACAAGCTGAGCTGATAAATATAGTCAAGCGACATAAGTATAAATATGATTTAAAAATTGTTGACGAAATGGCCAAAAACCAAAATAAAACGATTCTCAGGCTGCCTCCCTATCACTGCGAACTGAATCCTATCGAGTTGATTTGGGCCGACATCAAGCAATACGTGGCGTCAAATAACAGCACTTTTAAGTTTTCTGACCTTAAAAAACTGTTTGATGTTGCTGTCGATAGAATTACGCCAGCAAAATGGAGAACATGTATTGACCATGTCCAAGAGAAGGTTGAAACCAAAATGTGGGATATGGACAATATCATTGACACCCAAGTTGAACCCCTTATAATTGACATCAACAATTCTGATGATTCAAGCTCCTCGGAATACAGCATATAAATCGATTGATACCATTAAGACTGGCAGTTTAACGGGCTTTTTGGCAAGACAGGTATGTTCATTATAGACTGCAATCAAAGTGTAAGTTTCTAGTTATTAATGTGGAAATTCCAAATTTATAATTACACAAAATTAGGGTTAATTTAGGAGTTCCAAAGCATAATAGTGTCATTTTGACCTTCTTCCTATTTCTCATGTAAATTTTAATAGCAATCAAACTAACAAACTTTATGGAGTCTGCAATAAACTTTTGTACTACTACTACTACGTCTGTAGTTTCTATTTGCTCAAAAAAATTTGCTCTGCATTGTAAATAGAAGGTTGATTTGTAAATATTATTGGGTATATATGTAAGTTAATAATAAAATATGAACAATTTCAATTGAGATGGTCCACAAGTTTTTTTCGTGTGCGTTTTAGTCACATTTTGCTGAAATGGTGAATACAGAATTTTTTGCACTGATTCCTAATGTCGAAATATGATTAGAAAGGCGTGGTATATTCCTGATAATTTACTATGCTTTTGATAGAATTTACAGCAACACATATCTTGTACGACATTTTTTGATAGATCAGTCACAATAGCTTAATACGGCCCTGTAGCGTCTCCTACGGTTAAGTTCTTGATCACGTGCAATACGGGTGTATATGTTTGATTTTACTTTGTTTCTTCGATGGATACAGTTTAGGTACAAAAGTTCTAACTGTTCACTTCTCAATTATGTTTGATGAAGGAATTATAAGCTGACATTGGAAGAACGAAGTATATTAAGAGATTTTTTATGGACTTTTTCAGGTTTTGAGGTAATTTGGCACGTTTTTCCAATTTCCAATTTTGCCCATCGTGGCTGCATTATCCAAACTCGATGCTGTTCACCACCGCCATAACGTATTAGTGATGATGTCACTAAAAACTCTTACAGCTTAATATAATTTTCAGGTAGGAAACGTTCCGCGGTGTGGACTTTTTTCAGAATTATGGATAGTGTTTCGGGCCTGGCGGAATGCAAACTCTGTTATCGAAGTTTGAGCTTTAAATCTACCTCAGCCAATTTGAAGAGGCATTTCATCGCAAAACACCCGGATCTCGACCCGTTTTGGGATTGAGCATGAAGAATATTTTCTGTATATAATATATATTTTTGTTTTGCTATATTCGTTTGTTTTCCCTCCCTACTAGCGATGTAACGAATATTCGGGAATGCATCTTTCTTGATATTCGCGAAATTCAATCACGTACTTGAATACAACAAGAGATATCTGTTTATTTTTTTGCTAGAAAAGCATGCTGTAATAAAGAAAACGTTATCCTTGACACACATTTTTTTCCTTGGTATAATGAATTTATAATCAGATATTTCTCATTAGGAATCGTCAATCAGTGTATGTGATCTAACCTTGATCAGAACGTAAGCTTAAAAAATGTCCTTTTCTAATTTATCACGGAGTTAAACTCGAGTCTAAGCACTTTTGCGGTTTGCTGACATGGTGCGCCGCAAAAATACAGGGTGTCCCAACGAAAATGGAAAGTAGTTTTATCAGAAAGCTGGAAAAGTGATTTAAAATCTGTTTTTTTTTTGTACTAGTGCAAATTTGAAAACTGTTTCAATATACAGGTTGATCCACATGTCGTGACCAAAAATAAAATATCATACACAGGACCGCATTTTAAGGGGGGTCTTCTGTGTTACGGGGTGTTGAAGTTTAAAAATAAAAAACAATTCCGTCAACTGGAATGAAGTAAAATTTGGTATGTGAACTTAAGTATTGTCCACATTCAAAAGTATTTACTTAACATTAACGTGCACAAGTGGCGGAGATACAGGGGATTAGTAGCATTATTTTTCCAAATAAAAATTATACGCCACTGTTTTACATACCAAATTTTGACGGTTTTGAGGATATTAAAAAAATTGTTTATTTTTAAACTGCAACACCCCGTATCTTTTTAATGGCGCCCTCGCGAAAAAAAAATGTTACATAAAATGCGGCCCTGTGTATCGTGTTTCATTTTTGGTCACGACTTGTGAAACACCCTGTATGGGTTAACGAGACGGTCGGGCTGCCAATGTTAACCTGCAAAAACTAGCTAATTATTATTTTTAGGTCGAAGACGATCTATTTTATGGAAGTACTTTGAAATATTGGACAAACGTGCCTGCCGTGCAAAATGCGGACTATGCGGTCAAAAGTTGAGCTACAAATCTACTATAAGCAACTTGAAGAGCCATTTGTCCAGGAGACATCCTACAAGTTACTGAAGGAAGCATTTTCGGAAAATGATGATGATTGTGCTGTTGTCGTTTGGGCTTAAACGTTAAAATTGATCCCTGTCACAAAATTCTAAAATAACGAGAACATTTTTTATGTGAAGGTAGGGTAGTTCGTCATCGTCAATATGTCAGTCCCATAAGGAACATATAATTGGAAAATTCCGCATCAGATGTAAAAGAAGATCCAAAATAGTGAAGGAAGTATTTTTAGAAAAGGATTCCACTATTGTTCTTTGGGCCTAAACGTCAAAAATTGACTGTGGCACAAAATTCTGCAATCCTGAGAAAATTTACTCACAGCAAACTAGGTTAGTTCACCAGTGTCACCATGATAAGTAATCATTCAGCAAGTTGTCAAATCTGACGTATCTTCCTATAGGAAAATATCTCAATGCAGATTCGACGAGTATGTCAATTCCATAAGGAAAAGATAGTTGGGAAATTTTGTCAAGAATCGCGAATTTCGCTTCAGATGTAAAAGAAGATCCAAAATAGTGAATGAAGTATTTTTAGAAAAGGGTTCCACTATTGTTCTTTGGGCCTAAACGTCAAAAATTGACCGTGGCAAAAAATTCTGCAATCCTGGGAAAATTTACTCACAGCAAGCTAGGTTAGTTCACCATTGTCACCAAGATAAGTAATCATTCAGCAAATTGTCAAATCTGACGTATCTTCCTATAGGAAAATATTTCAATGCATATTCGACGAGTATGTCAATTCCATAAGGAAAAGATAGTTGAGAAATTTTGTCAAAAATCGCGAATTTAATCAGATGAAAAGAAAATCCAAAATAGTGAAGGAATTATTTTTAGAACACGATTCCACTATTGTTCTTTGGGCCTAAACGTCAAAAATTCAGCAATCCTGAGAAAATTTACTCACAGCAAGCTAGGTTAGTTCACCATTGTCACCAAGATAAGTAATCATTCAGCAAATTGTCAAATCTGACGTATCTTCCTATAGGAAAATATCTCAATGCAGATTCGACGAGTATGTCAATTCCATAAGGAAAAGATAGTTGGGAAATTTTGTCAAGAATCGCGAATTTCGCTTCAGATGTAAAAGAAGATCCAAAATAGTGAATGAAGTATTTTTAGAAAAGGGTTCCACTATTGTTCTTTGGGCCTAAACGTCAAAAATTGACCGTGGCAAAAAATTCTGCAATCCTGGGAAAATTTACTCACAGCAAGCTAGGTTAGTTCACCATTGTCACCAAGATAAGTAATCATTCAGCAAATTGTCAAATCTGACGTATCTTCCTATAGGAAAATATTTCAATGCATATTCGACGAGTATGTCAATTCCATAAGGAAAAGATAGTTGAGAAATTTTGTCAAAAATCGCGAATTTAATCAGATGAAAAAGAAAATCCAAAATAGTGAAGGAATTATTTTTAGAACACGATTCCACTATTGTTCTTTGGGCCTAAACGTCAAAAATTCAGCAATCCTGAGAAAATTTACTCACAGCAAGCTAGGTTAGTTTACCATTGTCACCATGATAAGTAATCATTCAGCAAGTTGTCAAATCTGACGTATCTTCCTATAGGAAATATTTCAATGCATATTCGACGAGTATGTCAATTCCATAAGGAAAAGATAGTTGAGAAATTTTGTCAAGAATCGCGAATTTCATCAGATGTAAAAGAAGATCCAAAATAGTGAAGGAAGTATTTTAGAAAAGGACTCCACTATTGTTCTTTGGGCCTCAACGTCAAAAATTGACCGTGGCACAAAATTCTGCAATCCTGAGAAAATTTACTCATAGCAAACTAGGTTAGTTCACCAGTGTCACCATGATAAGTAATCATTCAGCAGTCTCATAAGAAAAAGATAATCGGGAAATTTTGTCAATAATCGCGAATTTGTTATCAGATGTAAAAGAAGGTCCAAAATAGTGAAGGAAGTATTCTTAGAAAAGGATTCCACCATTGTTCTTTGAGGCCTAAACGTCAAAATTGACCGTGGCACAAAATTCTGCAATCCTGAGAAAATTTACTCACAGCAAACTAGGTTAGTTCACCAGTGTCACCATGATAAGTAATCATTCAGCAAGTTGTCAAATCTGACCTATCTTCCTATAGGAAAATATCTCAATGCATATTCGACGAGTATGTCAATTCCATAAGGTAAAGATAATCGGGAGATTTTGTCAAGAATCGCGAATTTTTTATCAGATGTAAAAGAAGATCCAAATAGTGAAGGAAGTATTTTTAGAAAATGATGATACCGTTGTTGTTTGGGCTGGAACGCCAAAAATTGATCCTTGGGACGCAATTCTCCAATCCTGAGAAAATGTTCTCATGAAATCGCGAATTTGGTATCAGATAAAAAATGTTTTGATGATGATTTATGTTGACTTTTTTTATGTAATAAATGAGTGATATTCACTTTGCTCGGATCTCCCCTATTAGTAACAATAAAATAGAAATGTTTAATATTATTTGTATTGCTATTAATTTAAATCCAACTTTCCTGGCTTATAAACGCCGCACCCAGAGATCATCTGTGTTCAATATGTTGAAGCAGGATGAAAATGCTAGAAGAAGACGCTTTCGCTTAAGACTTCATTGAAACAACTTTTTTTTATACTGAAGCAGCCCAGACACAAGGGCACCGAGTCTGCTATACAGCTTAAAGACACTCTATTAGTCTGATTTCTGCCTAAGTTGGTAGAACTAGTGAAATCCTCCTCAGACTAGATACCCCAGGGACAAAGGAGTGGTCGTATCGGCCAGTACTAGATCTACGAACTTCGATACGGTTACGATAGGAGGCCGATGTCAAGCGGGTCAGTCTGGCAGAGCCATCATGGAGAAGAACTCTGTCTTATATTTGTAACTTACCTGTTTTTTTTTTTGTATTTAATAAAACCGATTAATATTATCATAACCATTATTTTTAGGTAGGCTGAGGTCGGCTACGTGGAACTACTTCATAAAACTTTGCAACTTTAGACACAAAGCGAAATGTAAACTTTGCAATGCCGTGCTGGAATGTTCCACTGTAACTAATCTGAAGAAGCATATGAACAGAAAACACTCCAGTGTTCTGCCTAAACAAGTAAACAGAAATCGGAAAGTGGCCAAACGCAAGCCGTTATCGTGTGGCAATGAAAACTGAAACCGGTCACAGGAAGTTAGGGGTTTTATTTTGGCCCGTTGAGAAATTTTAAAAATATTTTTTTCTTTGAAAGGCTAATGTAATCTGCAACAATAAATATTATTTTTAAAAGGACATTTGGGTTTTTTATTCTCGTTTCTTAGAAATAAGATAAGAAAGAAGGCTCGGATCCTGGGGCTTGATGAAACTCCATAAAACATTCATCGTTTCTCTGGCTATGTGACACGTTGCTCTGTCCCTGCTGAAACCACATTTATTGCAGGACTAAAGCGTATCTAACGAAGCTACAAAGTAATCGTAAACAGTGGTTGATTCGTGATCAACACGTGATCGGTAGCCATGGCGCTCTGTCGGCCTCTTCCTGATTGGCTTGTAGCGACGAGCCTCCAGACAAAGTCGCACGGTTGCCACGCTCGGCGAGTTTTCGCCAGAGTGGTTGATCACATTCGCATGGATCACAAATCAATCTGTTGGTGCAATACGTGCAATAACTGTTGTAAAGGACATTATATAACAATAAATGGCATCACAAAGGTATATTCCAATTTGATCTGCAGCAAATTATGAACGGCATATACGGAGATGCGAAAACAAGCTCAAAAAGGCGAAGAAAATTTTTGTGCAATCTTTATAGTTAAATTTTTCCTAAGAGATAGCATCAGTGAGGGATTTTTTTTCTATTGTCTTATTTTCACATTAATGCAATGTCGAGGTATGTGGCCCTATCGCAATTGAAAATAAGGTTTCGATAATCCTGCCATAAAGTTTCGATGAGTACATCTGAAATAACCTTGAGATATTCTTCAGGGAAATACAAAAATCTCCTTTTGTGTTTTTTGTGCAGATTTATCTATTAAAATCCTATCCGCAATCTATTTTCCGTGCACACACCTTCAACCGAATGTATGTCATATATGATATTACCGTTTTCACTTTCACCAGGTTAATAGGAACCATAACAGCTCCCTACCCTTCTCCCCTATAAGAATATCGATTTGTAGCCTCACATTTCAAGGTTAGACTTCTTGTAATGTTTCTGTTCAACATTCGGCGATTTCTGACAATTTTCCCAATAAACATGATCATTGTGACATTAAGCCTGGCAACGCTGCATAGTAGAGGGAACTCTCAGCGTCACGTTGATGGTTCGTCACCACGCACAGGATTGTAATCAGTTACGGATACCCGTTTATGAGCGCGAACGTTTTATGCACGTCTTGACTTGATTTTTCTTGCGGAAATTTAATATTAGTCTAAAATGTCTGACACAGATACAGCTGATGAAGTGGTTGAAATCAGCTTAACGCCACCCAGCAAAAGGGCTAAAAAGCTTCATCTTAGCGCAGGTGAAAAACAAATTATTCTAAATATCTACAAGAACCAGATGCAAGAGAATAGTGGATTGGCAAAAATATCGTATGTAAGGTTGCTGAAATTTCTGGAGTAGGTCGATCAAGTGTTTACAAAATCTTGAAGGAATATAGACAAATCACTCACTATCTGAGCCAAAAACATATCCAGCGAGAAAAAAAATCATCGAAAAAATAGATGACTTTGACAAAAGTGCCATTAGAAGAAAAGTACATCACTTTTTCTTCAGGAATGAAATACCTACAATAGATAAAATATTGAAGCAATGAATGATGATGAGGACCTGCCAAATTTTAAAAGATCTACGTTCCATAAGCTGTTGAAAGAACTAGACTTTCGATTTTTGAAAAGAGGAAGGAATAGTTTATTGATAGAAAAGGAGGAAATTGTTATCTGGAGGAGAGAATACCTTAGAAAAATTAGGCAATTCCGCGCTGAAGGAAGAAAAATTATTATTTAGACGAAACATGGGTGAACGCGGGGCATACGCAGGGAAAGGTTTGGGTAGACAGATCTGTGAGGTCCTCAAGGCAGGCTTTTTTAGATGGCCTTTCGACGGGATTGAAAAATCCTGCAGGTAAGTTTCGAAGTATATGAACTTTTTTGGATGCAGATAATTCATTTTCTGATCGAATCAATGATTTGGAAGCTCCGAACTCATGCTATCTCATCCAAGTTTCTGAGTATTTCCTTCACCCAAAAACTAATCTAAGACCCTATCCTACACTAACCTAAAAAGAGAGTTGCTTAATTTCGTCATTTAGTGCGCTCGCTGAGAAGTAAAATAACTAATTACTTTCAGGCAAGGGAAAACGCCTGATCATTTGCCACATAGGTAGCGTAGATGGATTTGTTCCTGAAGCATTGTGGGCATTTGAATCCAAAAAAACTGGAGACTATCACGAAGAAATGGATGGTAACTCATTTGAAAATTGGTTCAAAAAAATTTTGCCGACACTTGATGATAACGCAATTATTGTGATGGATAATGCCCGTACCACTCCAGAAAATTGGAAAAAATTCCAACATGGCCACCAAAAAGGCAGACATTCAACAGTGGCTTGTCTCAAAGAAGATCGACTTCGACCAAACAATGGTCAAAGCTGAGCTGATAAATATAGTCAAGCGACATAAGTATAAATATGATTTAAAAATTGTTGACGAAATGGCCAAAAACCAAAATAAAACGATTCTCAGGCTGCCTCCCTATCACTGCGAACTGAGTCCTATCGAGTTGATTTGGGCCGACATCAAGCTTGATACGGCCCTGTAGCGTCTCCTACGGTTAAGTTCTTGATCACGTGCAATACGGGTGTATATGTTTGATTTTACTTTGTTTCTTCGATGGATACAGTTTAGTTATCGAATTTTAGGAGCCAGGAAGCATGGGCGCCTGGGGGATATCAAAGTCCGCAAGAACAGGTCTTAAGCTCTACCTATTTAAAAAAATTTGACACTACCACATGGGAGGGGGGAATAGTGGTAGCGCATACTGCTATCCGATTTTTGGAATCGAAACAATCGTTTGATTATTTTTCAAATGGCCTCGATCTTTGCTGTGACATATTTTGTTGATGACCCTTTTTTAACAAAAACCCAAAATATCTCATGAAAAGAATGAAACAGCTAAACTAATTTACCACTAGCGCAATGAGACAAACAAAAATAGACGTTGTGGTTTTTTATTTTTTAATTGTTTAATAAAATTGAAAGAGTTCATCGATGTCACGTTACCCAGTTGACCAGGCTATTATCCAACTCAGTCGTTTAGCCTGACACTAAGGAAAACAGGTCAGGGCATTCTCTGGCGGTGAAACTGTTTCAGTTTTCAAATCGAAATAATCAGACAAATGAAAGTATACGCACCAGTGGCAAAATAAAACAGGTGTTCTGCAAATTCCGAACTTACGATAAATAACAGACAACTCTGTATTTAAACTATGTTCGCTTAAGGTTGTATCAAGCTCAGCAGAAAAATCAATCAGTCCACTAAATATTCCCGGGGTTTTTGAAGCTCTCGGTTTCGTAGCGCCAATACAATGCTGCGCAAATTTTATACCCCAGCACCGACCGACCAATCAGATTATCGTACTCCGCATTACAGTATATTCAGATAAGAGATAGACCGGACATAAAACAAGACCACGTGATCATCGAACGCTGTAACATCGGCAGGGACGTATTAAGAGTCACGCAGTACATATTTTAGATAGTAGATGCTGCTTTGCGTAACTTTGTAGTAAATTAGCACAATTCGATGTGTATACGATTGGTGATGGATATAGGATCATGTGGGGGTGGGGTAAGAAATACATATAATGATGTGAATATACATAAGGGTTTCAAAATTTTCGCTTCGATTTCCAGCTTCGGATGCCGCCTGATTTGGTGATATACAGTCGAATATAATCTCAAAATGGCGTTTAAATTAGCCTAAATTAAAAATAATCGTATATCTCTTAAAATTGCTTTTAGAATATTGATTAGTATATTTTTTGATTTCTAGGTAAATATGTAACCAAATTAAAACGTTCAAAACGTAAAAAAATGTGCATGGTTGAACATTGTCAGAAAGTAGATTCTTGAATAGGTTTTGCCAAAATGGGTTCAAAAATGTCAATAATTAATTAAAAAATACAGTAGCTTTATAATTACTTATAACTTACCGAATTTGATGAACGACATCTTTTATTGGAAAGATGAGCTTGATGAGCTTTCATCATCGCTACTGCCTGAAGCACCAACGTCAATAATGAATGGCTCGACTTGTTCCTCAAAATATTGTCCAGTTCCCACATTCTCTTTTCAACTTTGTCTTTCACGTGCTTAATACAGTTTTCCCATTTTTGCGCTGTTATTAATTCTAGTGCTTCTTTGAAAAGTCCTTTGAGGTCACAAAATTTAAAAGTTGTATTGTGCTTAGCTATATAATTTTTAACCTCTGCCCATATGAGCTCAATGGGATTGAGCTCGCAATGGTATGGAGGTAAACGGAGCACAGTTTTATTTTGACTTGCTGCCATTTCGTCAATGGCGTATTTTGATATTCCGCCTTGTGATCCTTGACAATTCTTAATAATTGTACTTTCAGCATTGCTTCTTCAAAGTTGATATTTTTCGAGCGGAGCCAATTTTGAACATCAACTTTCCTTGAAGCCGTTGTTGGGACCTTCTCCATTCTTCGAGAATGATAAGGCGCATTATCCAACACAATTACTGCGTTTTCCTCTAAGTTCGGTAAAATTTTTGAAAACCACTGTTCAAACGATTCGCCATTCATTTCCTCGTGGTAATCTCCAGTTTTCTTAGACTCAAAGCACCACAGACCGTCAACAACAAATCCATCCTCACTGCCAATGGCAGATAATGAGCCTTTTCCCTTTACCTGGAAATCGAAGTACTAACTGGTGTAGATTTATTTCAATAAGCGAACCTTTTTCAAATGTTTTCATCACATTCAGCGAAAAAACATTGAGACATGAGTCAGATTGCTATAATTGGGATTATTTAGTCATATTGAAAGAAAGAATATTGAACGTCGTATGATTACTCAGCGCTTCACAATTTAATTTAAAGTTATAAACCTTTAAAAAATGAATGATCAGGAACCTGAAATACGCGCAAATATTAATATTAACAAATTATAACTTTATAAAGCTTAAAGTATGAATTAAAATGATTAGAAATATTAGGAACGGTACACAATATAAAACTTAGTAACTTTTTTAAGTTTATAATATTCGACATATTTTAAGATTATATTAAAAAATTATTGAAATATCGAAAACACATAAAAACATGGCTTAAAAAAGTTCTAACAAATGAAAATGACAATAAAACATCCACGCATTTTATCGAAAGTTATAAAAGTTTTGTTACTTGTAATATGTTTTATCTGCCCCCTGGAATTAATGTTTAGAACCTTGTTCCCAAGGTTTGAAAAACATCCGATTGTTGTCTATTACTCGTATTTACCTGCTGGATTTTTTAATCCGGTGGACAGTCCATCTAGAAAGGCCCTCCTGGATGAAGTTACAGAATCATCAACCCATACTTTACTTGTAGTGTGTCCTGCGTTTACCCACGTTTCATCAAGGTAATAAATCTTCCTGTTTTGATTTCTATATTTCCCAATTTTTGTTAAATAATCCCTCCTCCATAGCACAATTTCTTCTCTATCCAGTAGTAAACTATTACGACCCCGTTTTTTCCATTTGAAATTTAAATGCTTCAGTAACGCATGGAAAGTTGATCGTTTGAAATTTGGCAACGTTGTATCTCCATTTACCTCCTGCAGTACTTTATCTATAGTAGGTATTTCATTCCTAAAGAAGAATTCATGCACTTTCCTCCTAATCGCATGCTTATCAGCTTCATCCAATGATTTAACAATACTTTTGCGATGTTTACTGGTCATTGGCTCAGAAAAGGTGTGATTTTTTTTGTATTGTCTTAACACATTAAACACTGATGCGCGACACACCCCAACTTTGTGAGAAACCTTCACAACAATTTCTTTGATGGTTGATGCCTCGTTCTCCTCGCGCTCGATCTTAATATATTCAAAATGACCTCTTTCATTTCTGCACTCAGGTGTCTTTTTTTAGAGCGTTTCCTAGGTGGACTACAGGAGTTTACAACTTCATCGGCAGTATCTGTACTACTGGGCATTTTGCGCAAGCAGTTGATAACAATAACAATCAATAACAAGGTATAACAATAACAACGACAAACTCAACAACTTAATAAGATAACAAACGAAAACGTCCAAAGAAATATCAAATTGCAATGATGCACACGACATACGTAACACGTCTGAACCTGAATGTGACTCTGCCT